>JAHLJT010005437.1:70466314-70516695 GCA_031308135.1 Acheta domesticus
TAATAACATGGTAAGGGAGTACAAAGATGCATCTGAAGGTGATGATAAACTAAAACCTATCAGTTCTTTTGATATCTCTTCCAAGAAGACTGTCATTGCTGCAGGAACAGAACTGTTTGATGGTGATGCGTTTATGCTATTTTGGGATGCACGCTCCACTAAACTTTTAGGAGGTTATTGGGAATCACACAGAGAAGATATCACTCATGTTCAGTTCCATCCATCAAAGAAGGATTGGCTTGCAACAGGATCTACGGATGGTTTGATGAATGTGTTTGATATCAGTGAGGGCTCTGAAGATGATGCTCTGTTATACAGTATGAATACAGAGTCCTCTGTGGACAAATTGCAATGGTTTATGTGTCTTAACAAAGTTGATGGATTATCATGTATCACGCATACCCAAGACTTGCAAGTTTGGGAAACTGATGGAGTTATTCCTTATGCAAAACATATGCAAAGAGATATTATTGCAAAAGTCATGCATCGCACTAGTTCCAATTACTGTTATGTAGTTGATTTTCTCCCTGAGGACAGTGATGATGAAGTTTCACTTCTAGCAGGTTCAACTGCTGGTAAAGGAGAGTGTTTGAAGATGCTGAAAGTACAAAAGAAAATGTTAACTCCTATTGCAGTTTTTAATGGGAATAAGCAGATAGTGCGCTCATGTTGTTCTACCAAACAAAAAAATCTTCTTGTAACTGGTGGAGAAAGTGGGTTTTTTACTGTTTGGAAATCAGATAGTTTGTCACAAAACATTTCTGCAACATCTTTGAAAGCTAAAACAAAATCAAAGCATTCGAGTGTTGGAAGAAAGCCTTATTAGTGAGATTATCATAGAATTATTATGTTTGATTATTTGTAAACTGGAGAATAATTTGGAAGTGTAATTAACTGACAAATATAAGTTTTCGATGATTAATTTTGAAACATGTTAAATTGAAAACTCCACAAAGTTCAATGTTGTGTGGTAAGTGGTAGTTGAAACATTATACAATAGCAGCAGTTCCCATTGTCTAGTAGTTAGGAAATCATTGACTGACATTTTTATGTTAATCAGTCTGTTTATATGAATTTGGGCTTTTATTTTGTTTCATAGATCTCTTTCATAGTTAAAGGTCTATATGAAACAAAACAAAATGCATATTTATGAAGATTACATTAAAAGAAATTTATAGATTTATTTATTACGAATTTTTTGTTTCAGAAAATTTTGAATATTGTTTTCATATGTTTTATTTCAAAGAACTGACCTCGATGCATACTAATTATTTTCAATGGTTTCTTTAAATATTAAAAACTTGTGTAAAAATAAATTCTGTTAAAAATTATTATTAACAAATTAAGCTTAGAAACTTGTAATATATGCTCTTGCTAAAATGCTTCTAACGGGTTACCTTACCAACCAAGTATGTTTTTAATAAATGTTTTATTTTACAAGGAATTGGTCCAGATTCCTGAATAATATCTCGGTGCCCTTCATTAAAGTAGAAACAAAAAGAAAAAAATTAATGGAGTAAGAACATTCTCAAGCCTTGTGAAAGTTCTATTATCTTGAATCTTGTCAATTTTCTCAATTTGAATTAATTTGTCATAAAAAACAAGAAGGGGGAAGTGTATGTAATGTTTGGGGAAGAAGTATATTTAGAGCATGTTTTCTCGAGCTTAAGAATCCCTCCCTCACTATTTACTACAAGTATTTGAATTGCGAATAAAGGTAATGATAAGTATGCGTATTCTTACTTAACACTTTGACACTTCTACTGTAGAAAGGTAGTTTTGTCTTCCTTCCCCTTACATTAAGCTTCCAAGGTTCTGCATACCTATTACTTCATATTAATAACATAAAATGTGTAGCCTTTTCTCCTCATTTGGGGAAATTCAAAATCATCACAATCAGCCTTGATCACAACATCACTTTCACTGTTTCTTTCTAATTTCTATGGGGCCACCCAGAGAAACTAAGAGTCTTTCCATAGAGGCCTCTCTTAAAGCCCCTGCACACTAGCATTGCATTGACACGCATCAACACAATGCTCATGTGACCAGGGCCTTATTTCAAACAAAACTTTCACCTCTTTCCCAATTTAGAAACAGAAGTGATTTCTCCGTGCAACAGAAATAACATCTATCAGTTAATTTGAATTACAGGTAAGTACATTTTTTGTTTTGAAAATTTCAAGGCCCCTGTTAATCATTGATTTGGGACTAATTGCCCCAGCTGACAATTTTTCTGAAATCAGTTTTACAACTAACCAATTCTTTCAATTTATGAAATTATGCGCACATTCTTGTCATGAAGTTATTTTAAGAGTTCATTATTTCTAGGCAAAAAAATTCTGAGGCGTAAACTGAACAATTATTAAGCTTCATTATTTCAAAAGAAAATAAGGAAGTTAAGACACGAATCAGGCCTACAAAGGAAACATGTCCAGCAAAAGCTGGCAGCCTTAATTGTTTAAAATTATTGGTTGCATGATTGATCGAAAAAAATACTAGGATTTAACTCAAGGTAGGTTTCCAAAAGCGGTTGAAAGGGCCTGCACTACCACATGATAAGAATTCCACTTCCTTTTATGAAAAGCAGTAAGGAACACTCTAAATATGTTTAAATTATTATTTTTAAATATTGGTACAGGTCATAAGAAAATTTCTCCCTTTGTAGTATATAACTTGATTCTTGTTCAAAAATTCTTGTAACAAATTGTTAAACTATGGAAGACTCTTTAAATCCAGAGATCATTCACAGTACATAATTTCATAAAATTTTGTGAAACATCAAAGGGTTCAACAATAACTTGTAAAAATACGAGGCATCTAAATAAAATCTGAATACTTGTTTATTCAATTTATAGTGTCCTATCATGTCATTGATTGTTTCCTACTGCTATCCCATAGAGTAATGATTCACAACTAATCGCAACTGTTAAAAATAAAGACAGCTGCTACTATTTACACTCCCACACCTATACTGCGATTTTTGTAGGAAGAGCTCTCAAGGCCACTCAAATCCCATCTTCGCGATGGAATATGTCACGGCATTTCGTGTCATTCACAGTCGTTCCGCTAGGTTTCGCACGATCGCGACCGTATGAAGCAGTGCTTGCGATCATGCGATTTTACCGGCAAGACCGAGAAAAGACGCCAAATGCCGTGACATATTCCATCGCGAAGATGGGATTTGAGTGGCCTTGAGAGCTCTTCCTACAAAAATCGCAGTACCTCTCGCTCGCCCCTCCCTCCCAGCAGCGTAGGTATATACTCTTTGGGTATTGGCAATTTTCTCCGGAGGGATCAGTCAAAACTTCAGGAGGGGACGATTGAAGAATTAATAGTGAAACAAACCCAATCTTCGTTTAGGCATCACAATTTCAATGAATCCTAATAATGCTTTCGAGAATATTTTGCCCAATTTTTGTCATTTGGATTCCTTCATTTGTATCATATATTATATTCTTATTACAAATTTAGCGTATAATAATAAAGCCTATTGTAATATTAACACATATTCATCCGTGATTTAGCCTTGTACATATTTTCTACATACTTCCTGAGTGTAGCGGAGTGCATGTCAGAGAGTATAATGTGCATGTTTCATGTGGGGGTGCATGTTTCATGTGTCAAAGATCTATCCCAGATTTCAGAGAGTATACAAGAAAACTTGCGCGAGCAATGCATATAATATCAAGGATCACCGTGTCCACTCAGCTGTGAGGTTAAACATGTTCTCCAGAATTTGCAGACTATTAGCTCGAAATATTAGAAGTGATGTGGGAATGTGCCCAAGTTTTCATGCAGAACGATTAATGCATCATGTACAAAATGATTCAAAAAGAACTGCCATGAAAGGTGCGGAGCTCCAATCTTTTTTCAAATCCAATTCGACGTGTGGACTAATTACATTGAAGCATTTACCGCATACTGCTCCCAACGGCAACATAAATTCCCGTATACTGGATTTTCCTTTTCCCTTCTTATACATTCCCGTACCTGTCGAGAAGTGGGACCCTCTCCCCGATGTTCAAATTAATGAACCTCAACAAGACAAAGTGGTCGAGAAGCAGGCCGCCAGACTAATTGTTATTCGCCGTCGAAAAATGAAGAAACACAAGCTCAGAAAACTGCGGAAGAAGATGAAATTTGAATGGGCAAAAGTTAGGCAGCGAAGAGAATTAAGAAAAGAGAAATTGTTTCAAGCCAAACTTGTTGCTCAAATGAAAGAAGCTGATGCATTTGACGCTGCAGAGTATGTTTCAGAGAAGCTTAGAAAAATTGAAGAATTTTCTCAATTAGAGGAAAAGAAACAAAAATTTAAAAAGAAAATGTGAACAGTAAAAAATAAATATTGAATTTTGGACATGAAATAATGCAAAGTTTAATTCGCCTTAATGAACGCTAATATTTCTTTCTTTAAATTAGTGAATGTGTGCTTGTAATAACAGACTGTGTTCTTTGTAGAAATAAAGCTAGAGAATTCAAGATGTTTTTGTGCAATTTATTTTCTTTTTATAATAAGTTATTTTCTAGAGACAGTGCATATGTAGTCAAGAATTTGTGGAGCATTGAATTACCTTGTACGGTACTCAGTTTTATAAATAGGGCTGTTATTTTACCTGGAAAAATAATTTCTGTTTATTTTACTATCAACATTATCCACAAATTTGATTTGTTTGCATATATTTCCCCAATTTTGAAGAGATTAGAATGTAGTATATTAATGGCATTGTTTGAGATGGGTAGAAGCAGAGGTTTTTACCATTTTGGTT
Source organism: Acheta domesticus (assembly GCA_031308135.1). Classification (NCBI taxonomy): domain Eukaryota; kingdom Metazoa; phylum Arthropoda; class Insecta; order Orthoptera; family Gryllidae; genus Acheta; species Acheta domesticus. The sequence continues at coordinate 70,471,081 of JAHLJT010005437.1, forward strand.
TCTTTACTTCCTTATTATTACTAGGAACTTTTTTATGGTGAAAAGGATTACTACAGAGTTGCCATTTAAACCTGAGAGAAGTAATGTGTTCCTTTTAAGTGCTGGGAAAGTAGAGACTACAATGATTTCCACTAATGCTTCTGAAATAATTTCAAAAATAAAGTGAATAAGAATTTATTTTTCAACTGATTGTGTTAGTTAATGTACTGTATTTTGAGAAGACTAAGAGATAATGCAGTTAGAAATTAAAATTACAGCAATTACAGTTCTTATACTTGATGATAACAAAACATTGATTTGTGGCCCTAAAGTCAGATGTAATAAAAAAATAATCAATGTTGAATGTTTTGTGAAGAACGTGAACAAACTAAGAGAAAAGTAAAATACTTATGTAGGAGTAAGCAATTCATACCACAAGAGGATGCATAATTTAGTGAATTAAATTTCTATTATTGATGACAAATTCACAAGACAATTGAAACTTGTTTTTCTTTGTACTTCCAATGTTAAGTGTATGTTCTTCGTTTCAGACACAAATTGTAATCTTTTTGTAACTATGAACACTGAATCTTTATAGTGTATCAACATTGATGGTTCTTTCTAAAAAAATATTTTATTTTTCTTATAAACAGAAGTAAGGCACATAAGTTATATAAAACATTATAAAAGACAATAGTACAAAAGACAATAATGCAAATGATAAAGATACACAAGTTTTTTTTTTTTTAAAAAAGACAACGGGATACAACCATAATCTAAATGCTTCAAGCAGTTAATAAAAAAACCCAACGATGTGCCAAAGATATCAATCTTACCAATAGTTTATATGCACTATTCTCTATATTGAGTCGTCATTACACAAGTTGGATCATCAGTTTCGTGTGAAAAGCTGGAATAGTCTCCTACATGGAACTTTATGAATTAATTCACCTCCAATATAACTATTTATTATTTTATTTACAAGAAATAAATCATTAATAATTCTCATGCTATTCAAAGAGTGAGACAGACATCAAAATGGGAACATCGATGTCATCAGAAAAGCACATTGGTATAATTTTGAACATATATGTTCTGAAACATTTATGTTGAACCACTTCAATCTTGAAGTGAAATAAGACAATCAAACCACAGAGGCTTATTCAAATTTGAGTCGTACCAGGATTTTAAATATCAGAAAAGTAGAGGGTCATGAAATTTGTGTATGGTTAATAAATCACAAAAGTTTTGAATGCCCTGTTGATTTATTCAGTTTACAGGAAGATGAGGCCACAAAGTCCAAAAGATTTCGATTTCTCTAGAACATGATTTACTGAGAAAAATTTCTTGGAACCACATCCATTGAATACTTACCTTTAAAATTATCACATGGTGTTTAAATGAACGAAGTCGGTTGTAGACTTAGCATGCTGTTCTATACAGTGTAATACAAACATTTTCGATAACTGATTTTAAATCGGGGATTCAAACAGTCATTTGGTACAATATTGAGAATAGTGGACAATTATTTTTCACACCTGATTTATTTCTTAATGTATAAATCAGTTCGATCTTGCTAATTTTCTAAGGACAGGAAAGATGTCTGTTTTCAATGAAAAAGTAGACAAAAAGTGAGTAGTTTAGATAAACGAAAATAAACAATGCATTCCATCTAGACCAGGAGGAGAGTTAGTATTTTTGATTTGATGGATACAGAGACATCGACCAGAATAACTGACAACACTTTCTTGAAAAGCAGGAAAAGATTGCAAAGAGCTATTATTATGTGGATAAAAAGTTGTTTGTAACATATTTTTGATAGGGTGTGTATTTATAAACATTAACATGAAATTAGGAATGCAAATCGCTAAAACAATATTAGAAAAATATGCATTTCACATCAGGGTTCAGTAAAGAAAGTACTAAATACCTTCAATGTGCAACTATTAATACAGTGCAAAATTGATTTATGTTCCCATCTGCCAACTGTTAAGACCAACAATAATTTATGATATTTTCTGTTTGAATAAAAGTGCTGGAGAAATCATATTAACTTTAGGGTACTGCTATATCTACAGCTGTATAATACTTATCGTCAGTGCACACATCAAAAGTAGTAATGCTTGAATTAATAGAATAAATACATTAAAAAAATAGTGTATTTTTTTACTGGTACAAATAAACGAAAGTAGTTCACCAAACAACAGATTTCACTTTGTCTTTAGTAGCAAAATAAGTGTTTATACTGAGGTAAACACCAATGCAAAATTACTTTCTTTTTTATGTACATCACCTTTCTTTTGTTTTGTACCCAAATATATCATTTTGGGGTAAAAAAACCTGAAGTGCCTTTGCTGTGTTCACATTGCTGAGTCCTAGGCAAGAGGGCACTAATAATTATTCTGTATTTACTCCGTACATATTTTGTAGTATGTATAATGATTTTATCTAATCAGAGTCAAATTTTGAGAGTACAGGTTCAACGAAACAGGAATGAGATATACTATTTAATGATGTACACACAGCATACAAGTAAAAAATTGATACTGATTACTCCTAATTTTTTTATCTGTTAGCCAAAGAATCAATTTTCAAGTTCTTATTTTCACTTTTAAAATTTTACATAATTTGATTCCCATTTATTTTTTAAGTGCTATTCAAGCTGAAAACTTTGATGGTAGAATTTTTCGGCAAATTGATAATTTTAGAATGTGTTATTGCAAAACATCAGCAGTGCAAAAATCTTTATTTTATTCAAGCATACTACAATATAACACTTTTCCTGCACACTTGAAAACCATTACATGTTTAAAAAAAGTTATGGGGAGAATTAAGTCAATATGTGAAAGATATGAATTAGTTGTTACAGATTGCCATTTTTGTAAATTGGATGTTAGATCAATGTAGGTAAATTAGTTAGGCAATACCTTACGTAAAATTGCTTCTGAATATTAGGTTTACTATATAATTATTATTTTTTGAATCATGTAACGTTGTAAATGGTTAAATAAAAATATTATTATAATTATTATTATTATTATTTTAATAATTGCTTTTTATACATTTTTTCTCAAACAAGATTTGTGCAAACAGGTAAATGAAAACTGCAACATCACTTGCTGTTTAGATACCATTTACAGAAATTACATCTGATTCAAATTTCATCTTGTGTAAAACATTTGAATAGTCCTCCTGGCTTCCTACTACATTTTTTATGACTACATAAAAAAATGGTTTAAATTGTAAAATCAAGTGACACATCAAATATAATAATTTGAGTTATGTGATGAAATATATTTAGAAAATAATATTTTTTTTCTTTACTTGTACAAAAAAAAAAAAAAAACAATCCTTATCTTTGGAAATTATTTTTTCCTACTTGCTCTCTTTTAACAGACTATTCCAGTAAAACAGCACACTAGCGACCGAAGAAGTTCATGAGATTGTTGTGATTTAAGACCCATAAATGCTTAGACCACATGTCAGTTTTACTTGTACACATTTGCATATCTTGCTTTACAGGATGAGGAAGAAAGTCAACTACTTTCATCTTCTCAAAAAGATTAAGGTACAGTTGTGTCCAGTAATTTTGTTAAAGATGACACAAGTAATGTTGTTGAATTGTGATGACTGTCTCCAGAGGGCAACCCATAAATTGTATAAACTACGTATGCAAATCTTTCAATACAGGGATATCAGCACAAAATATATCGCCATATTTTATGGAAAAGTGAACCTCCAAATAAATAAGAAAAACTACATAAATAGAAAAAAATTGAAGTTTTTTGGGTGTCACGCAAGGAGGTTGTAGATCAGAGAGAAAGAGAAAGAGAATATCAAAAACATTAATTTCTTAAACACAAATATAATTAAATATCATTGGAATTGAGTTAAAAACTTTAAGAATTTTACAAAATGAGTGTCAACTCACCAATATGGAAGCGAAGGTGGGATAATGATTAAGCAGTAGACAAACAAAATTGCTTGTACATAGAAATGTTGAAACAATTACAGACCACCAAAATACTCAGGACATTAGAAATGAACTGAAATTATATTATAGAAATTAAATGCTAATTTAATTTTAAAGCATCACAGTAAAATTAACATTACACAAATTACATTTTTGTAATTTTTGAAAAAACAAAACAATAGAGCAATATGGCAATTATTTCATTTCGTAGAGTACATTTAGCACTATACCTACCAAAATTTTAAAGAAAAAATTTGGAGTTATTTTTGAGAAAATTTGGTTTTTGTAATTTTGTTAAAATTGCAAATACTGCATGCAATATTGCGTACAAACTACTATAATTTTCAAAAAAATGTACTTGACCTTAATGATATAACTCACTTTGGAAAAGAAATTTTATTTGGAAGAAAAATCTCTATCTTCAATTTTGTACTTGTAGGAAGACGCTGAAACAAATTCAAACTTTTGAAATTTTCGAAAATTCAGAGTTAACCGTGAAAATGAGACTTATGCCACCTTTATAAGTGTATTTTACTTTATCTTTACAAGAAATTTAACGAAAAAATTTGGAGCCGTTTTTGAGAAAATTTTGAAAATTTCCGGGGGGCTTTGTGTAAAGTACCCCCCAATTTTTGAAGTGTTTCAAAACCGTGGAGTCTTGACTGGATGCACATCGACCGGGGAAAATCAATTTGGAAGAAATCGCATGTAAGGTTTAAGCGCTAGTGTTGTTCACAGACTGACGGACGCTTTAAAAAAAACTTTTTCGGAATCAGGGGTCCCCAAAACATGTATTTCCGTTAAAATCCCGAAATCGATTTTTCGCAGCATTACATAACTTTGCCTACACTACGTATATTACTCTGTATATATGTATACGGGAAAGTAAACAGTCACCTGAAAAAACCTTAAATCCAAAAAAATAGAAAAGTACCAAAGAAAATGGCCAGGTTATCTCAACCAAATGAAAACTCACAGATTCCCTGAACAGATCTTGAGGAAGAGGAGAAGCAGGAAGACCGAGGAATAGATAAGATCCCTTATTTGAACATCTAAGCAGTGGTTAATTCATAGACATCATTCCAGCCAGCAACTTTTAAATGTTTGTGATGATGATATTCTAGAATTCAAATTACAAACCATTGCTATTTTCACAAACTTTGCGAGAGCCTTTGACATGTTGAACCCTGAAATTTTACTTCATAAATTCAAACAAAATGATATATTCAAGGGATAGTATTGCAGTGGATAAAATTAATTGAAATGTTGAATACAAATAAATTGTTTGGGTCCATGATATCTTAATACCTTGTGTTCCGCAAGAGTCACATTTAGACTCATTGCTATTTTCGTTTATTAACAATAAATTTCATCTTGCACTGTTATTTTCTACTATATGCAGCTGACTGTCAAAGAGACAACTTTAGTCATCTAAATTTACCTTGTCATCTTTGTCAATAGTTGAAACTCTTAGTAAGTTTTCTGTTATTTTATTTTACCTTTATTCATCAAAAAGTTGGCAAAAATAATAATAATAATAAATCCTTTAATGTACAATTGTAAAAATTGTTATTATTATTATTATGATTATTAGTGCTGTACAGTTTAACTTGATATTAGAATATTGTAGAGCACCTGTCTGTTATTAAATTAAACTGACACTTACCCAAAGCGTGAAAGGGTTCCTTAAGATGTTACATGCAAAGAGAACTTTTGTTACTACCCTTTTGTATATCAGCATCAAGTGCATGCAGAGGAATGGAAAGAATTAAACATGACATTAAAGAGAAATGTAGATGTTTTATTTGTTCATTTCTCGACTCTACTTTTCAAACGTTGCACTGTTTAACTTTAGCTCTAAATTCATTTAAGAACAACTAATGAACATATCTGTGCAGACAAGTAAACATTGCTTCACATAAATTAACACTATACCTAAAATGTGAATCTACAGAAGAAGCTGACTGAAGAATAGTTAACAAAACATACGAGCCCCAAATAAGATGTATTACAATTCATATTCTAGCTTCCAAAAATTCCCATTTGAGAAGCATTATTATTATCATGTGAAAATGAATAATATAAGCTTATTTTCATAATAAAACTCATAACAATTTAACAAAAAGATTGTGAAGCATCAGAACAGAATTGCAGTTACTTCACAGCAATATACGTGCAACAAGGACATAGTAAACATGTCCGTGAATGTATCTAGCATTTAAATTTAAATATTTCAAAAGTGCCAATTTTGGAAATACCTTTGTAAATACTGAAATGCAGGCACTCAATACATTGTTTTGCTTATTTATGAATTATTATCATTACTGTACTGAAGCCTCTGCAACAGTACATTGAACTGAAGACCAAATACAACACAGTTTCTGTAAAAAACCTATTTTATATCAACACTGATAATTCAAATTAATACAACACATACAATATGTAATTACATAAATATCCTTTGTAATAAAACATCAAGGGAGCTCATAACATATTAAACTATATACAATTCCAAATGAAAGATGAGAACCCTTAGAAACAGACGGGAATTGATTACAATGATTGATAACATTTGATACCAAATCCTCCATCAAAAGTATCATTTTACAATTTAATTGATCAATTTTGTTGTCCATAAAAATTAATAAATTTAATTTTTATGCAAAACGATGTAGATCACACACCTTCTCACAAAATTTTAAAAAAAAATCTTCAATGTCAGACATATTACTGCCAACTAGTCAGTTAGTAAACTGATGCTCTCAAAACACTCAACTAGTCTTTGGTTCAAGGATCTAGAATAACAAAGTTTCATATTTAAGAATACAACATTCTACTTATACTTTGAATGGGCTAGTCCATTTTAATTTGTCCACAGATGGAAGGTCTTGATGAATATAGTTACAATCCTGCTTGGAACAAAACTTTCCATACCTACAGGCCTAAAAACAGAACAATACAACAAATTCAGAAAGGGCAACTTGTAAAATGTGAATGTAAAATGCGCATTTGGAACTCTAAATAACCCATGAATAATTTGGGGGCAGAGGGAGGGGGATTATTAAGCATTTTGGGTAACATTTAGTTTTATATTTTTTTATTCATGTAGTTAATTTATTTATTAAAGCTCTACACATTTATAACCGCAAAACAACACTATGCAGTGACATAAAAAATATCTACAGTATAGGAGACAATGACAGAAAGTGAAGTTTCCAAAATAATAAAATCTGTTTCCTTGAATGTGATTTACACAGCAGATTTACACACATTAGATTAAATTCTTTAAACTGAATCTATAAATCTTCAAAGCAAATTTATGTGAAAATAAATTTTTTGAGCAACTCACCTTTGGATGAAGGAACTTACAACTAAGATTACTGCACTTAGGGAAATAACGGCAAATTGGGGCAAAAGTATTCTTCGGCAGTAATGTGGGTCGAGGCACTAAAAAAGCAAACAAACAAACACAACAATATTATTTCCATACTCGTAAATGGACAGAATTAACAATTTCCATGTTTTAGGCAGGTATACATTTTAAAGTTTTCAAAGCAAGAAATACTTCAAAAAACAAGAAACAAGCAAGATTCTAATATTCATTGTCACTTCCTGATTCAATTGAGAAAATTTAAATGCTAGCTTTGCTATTCCATCAGAAGTTTTACAATATTACGATGCAATAAAAGCGATCAACTGCTAAAACAACTTCCAATTTCCAGCAAGCAATATGGAGAAATCAAAAATAATTTTGTGAATAGATAATATATAAATCAACCTCTGAGCAATGAGAAGAATTTTACACACACTCAATATAAGATTAAGAAAATGCATTTGTGAAGGATATCCCCAATGCCTTTGTGGCTGAACAGTGAATCCTCTTTTGCACCTACTATGGCAGTGACAGCAACTGAGAAACAGTAGCCCTCAACACAATGATGATATACAAGTTGAAAACCAAAAGTATGTTGGAGATTAGGAGCAAGTCTATTATACATAGGTGTGCATGCATGGATAGGAGCTAGAGCGAAAGGTAATGGGGGAGAGGAGAGGAGGAAGCAAAGAGAGGGAGAGAAGGGTGGAGGGCAGAGAGAGAGAAGAGAGAGCAAGGGAGTAGTTATGTGTTGGCATGGAGAATGTGTAAGTTATAGAAGACCCTACTGTCCTCAACTTTTACTTACCAGGAGAAATCAAAGTTCTTGGAGCGGCGTGAACAAATGGGCAGTCCCTTCGTGTACAAGCAGAATTAAACTTGCAAAATGGATGAATGTACAAGCATTTGTCACCAAATGGGCACTTTGGAAAGGTCCTGAAATAAATGGTAGGGATTATTTAATATCTTATAGTTCAACATCCCAAGCTATCGACAGTAGTCAGTCTTTGTAACATAAAAAGTTTTGTAGTTTCTTGATAGCACCATGCCTTTTCATGATGAATTAACAGTTTTAAAACGTCTGAGAATGTATTACAAATTCAACATGATACAAATTTAAGTGAACTTTTACAAAATACATAATCATAAGTTTAAAAATGCAGTAACTATCAAATTACAGTAAAATCTGTCTTAAGCGGTCACCAACGGTTCCAGCAAAAATTGACCATTGGCATCTTTATCTTAAAAAGGTAAACAAAGTGATCACAGCGGTGTTACAAGGTAAACAATGTGAAAATCATATGGCGAAAGACATCTGGAAATGGTTTAATCTGAATATTTTCTTGCTTAGAATTGGTTACTTACAACACGGACAGACATGAGTGAAATAGTCATAACTTACTTGCAAGGAGAAACTGGATGATGAAAATTACACTTTGCTCCTAGGCGGCACGATGGCCAGTATTTACAGCGTTCCAAACTTTTGGGCAAAGTGCTTGAATCATTTGAATCCTCCACTAAAAGAAATAACAATAATACCAATAAAATTCATTCCTATAAAACAAACAAACCATACTTCCAATTCTAATTATTTTAATGTATTATACCTACATAATCATTCCATAATTCATTTTGATTTGGTAATTTGACAAGACCCCCCCAAATAATACTGGTATGGGTATAAACATAAACTTAAAACCATTAATGCATATAAGAGACACCCTTCACAAAACAAAAAAAGTCTTTATTGCAACAGAAATGTGGCATTTCAGAAATATTACCATTGATAAACGATAAAAAGGAGGAATTTTCATCGAAACCTTACAAATCTAAAAACTAGGAAGCTTTGTAAATGTATTTATTCTTACAGTTTTCCCCCAAACTAGTTATTTTTTTTTACTCTAAAAAGCTGTTGTTTATTACAAGGAATCAACCTCATCAGCAAAATTATTATTAATTAAATATTACAAAATACAAAGTTCCTTCAACACTTTTGTTCAAACGATATTCTTTACTGAATCTTCCTAACCTCTTACCCTAAAAGGTATTAAGAGATAACCACAGGTCCCATGGATGATCAAATAACTCTGTCAGCCCTGAGAGCAACTATTGTTCTCTCTTAATACAGGATAGCCAGTAGTATACGAAATTGTTATCACTAATTTAATAAAAAAAAGAGAAGTCGTGATATTGATTTTTAGTAGGGTCTAACTTCATCACAGTAGGTCACTTATAGAACTAGTCATAGTCATTCTCAGAACTAGTGCAGTAATATCTGGCAATAACACACCAACAAAATAATTTCTGTCAAATGTACAGCATTTTCTTGGGCATAACTATGGCTATTTTCCTTTAGATTCTTCATGTAATAAGGGAGTTCCTTAGTCAATTTTTTTTCCAAATCTACAGTTCAATTCTGACTTTCAATGAATTTTGTACAAATGATCTTCAAAGAAAGAGGAATGTTATTACCTACATGATATCTTGAAAGCCACTACCCACAAGTCTCCTCCTACCTCTTAATTCACAATTTAAGTGTACATGCTTTCAGTTCTTCACAAATATCTCAAAAATGGTGTAAGTGAATCAAATGTTCCTGTCAGGCCATAAAATTGACTTCTAAATGAATTTTGTTAGGTAATTACAGTTTGTGTTATTGAACGTAAATACTTTTATTGGACGTTTGTTGTGAGTATGCAAGAAATCATCTTTTTAGAGTTGCCTGTACCAATGATAATCATAGTGGGATTGAGCAAGGCTGGGGTGAGGAGGGACAGGGTGGAGCTCGATGGATTCAGGCAAGGCTGAGGTGGGACAGGGTGAACCTTGTTGGGTGGAGTTGGGCAGGGTGGGGAAGGGCATGGCAAGGAAGGGAGGGAGTGCTTTATAGATAGAATTCATTCATTATGCTTTATATGTAAAATTCAAAGCAATGAAGGGTACTTCTGCTAGTTTGTAAATTAATTTGTTTTATTGTGATATTTTCAAGGAAATATTGAATTCATCTTTTCTGTTGGAGATTAAAATCTCACAGTAAAACTAAGGTATAAGTGAGGTACTTAACTCTTTCTTAGACTGCATGTTAGACAAAAAGATTCATATATCTGTCTATGATTTCTAAAATTTTCGGTATTTCTAAATTTTATAAATTATTTCTGCTTCTCTACAAATGAATAGGTAAAAAGCATAAAATAACTAAGCATTATGTGAACTATTTACTAACATAGTGAAAAATTATATATTCTACTCACCAGTAGATTCTACTTTATACACAATTGGAGTTTTTGCCTTCTTAGGAGTATCGTTTTCGACATTCACTGATGATTCGACATTTTCCAAATCAAAATCATCTTTGTTCGCAGCTTGTTCATCAAGAGATGTGGATCTTGAGCCAAACATATTTGGATCCAGTCCATCCAATGTTACCAGAAACTGGGGGCTGTAATGTTGTTTATAGTTCAGAAACCATGACTCACTATTAAACTCACATCTCAAAACACATTTCTTACAAAATTAAACCAATCTAAAAACATGCCCTCAATAAATCACCTCAAAACATTTGTGAAAATAACCAGGTATTACATTAGATAAAACAATGAACCAAAACAAAATCTTGTTAATTCTAATGAAAAACAAGACATAGATTATTTTATTGTGAACAGTGTCTCAATCACACAAAGAGTAGATGACAACAAAAGCAAAAGTAGTTTGATTGGAATGATATAAATTGGCTATTCGAAGACGAAATACTTTAAGCCACACTAGACTCACAAGATTGCATCTTAAAGTATTTCCTGTTGGAATAACTAACTTATATGCAGCTTAAAGTAAAGGGAGTATGTGTTCTTGACGGTGGTAGTGCTTGAGTATCCCAATAACGCTGAGAGCTGGCAGTAGCATAGCAACTGGTAGGTTTCCCTTGGTGGGCAGGTTGAAGGACAGATGTCAGATGAAGATGTATTCCAACAAAGGACTGCCAGGCCAAAAAAGCTCCACAGAGGAAACTCCAGAAAAGGATCATGTGAAAAAGATAATCAACATAAAAGTGAGGGGGGGGGGGGCAGACCACACAGCTGAAAAGTGGAAGCACTGCCTCTAGGAGAAAAAAAATTTGAACAAATCCTGAATGAAGATAATTGAACCTAATTTTGTAAAGAAACATATTTTTTTTTAAGAAAGAATGTTTATCAAGACTTTTGTAAGTAATTTTCTACTCCCAAGGATAGATAAGTTAAGTTGTAGTATTATGCTTAAAATTTATTTTTATTACGAACTTGTAAAAGACAAATAAACATTTTTAAAATGAAAACTCATATAAATAAATATTTTAATGATTGTCTGTTGTACAAATTTCTAAATTGTAGGTATCTTAAGATTACAGACAATCAGACCAGAGTTCAAATCAAAACCGGATATGTCTATTACACCATTTAAAAAGTGAAAGCACACATTTTATTTGTGAAGTATGACATTTTGTGAACTAAAGCATTCACTTCATGAGGTACATTATAAACCTCTCATAATTAAATTCCAAAATATTTAGTTTAATCATGTTGTAACAATAAGAATGTTTTATACATCAGAGAATGGTAAATAAGGCCAAAAACTGTTAACATGGATGAACTAAATTTTGGATTTTAACTTATGAGAAGTTTATAATGTACATCATAAAGTACATTATGAACACATTAGTTCACAAAATGTGTACTTTACAAACAAAATGCACTTTTCCACTGTTTAAATGGTTTGTAATAGACATATCCTGTTTTGATATGGACTCTGAAGTGATTGTCTATAATCCTAAGGTACCTAGAATTCAAAAAACATGAAAATTCACGCTAGAGGTTTCACGCTAAGTTCCCATGGAGGAATTTATAAGCAAATTTGCATATTCCAGGATGGGGGCAGATCTTTTGGCAACACAGCTTTGAATTTCTTACCTCTCACGTGGCATCCTTGAGGCTAGTCCCACTGGTGGGTACACTGCACGCCCACTACCCACTGCTTCTGCACCTTCACTGGCAGCGCATTCCTCTTGATACTGAAGAATATTTGCTCCACTTTCATCATCGAACATCTCTTCAGTGTTGGCCATGTATTGTTGACCTAGAAATTACACAATGAATTAAATCATGCTGTTATTATTCACATAACCAGGGAAATTATTTTTATTCAACCACGAGATATTAGTGGCACATTTCTGCATTATAATTACATCACCATCTTCCAGTTACACAACTAAACTTTGATGTTAAAGATATGTTGTAATGAAGAAATAATATTTACAACAGCTATTAATTACAAGACTATTTTTTTGCTCTTAATTTAATACACCAATAAAATTACTTTGAAAAGAATAAAATTCTACTTTGTCAATATTCCACTTTTCAAGCCACTTTCATATCTTTGACTCAATGGGTTAAAAGAATCTCTACCAGGTAGAAAGTAAATAATGTTGTGCATAGGAATCCACGTGCACATTAGCTTAAAATTACCTACAAAATACACTGTACTTCTTATATATATTTTATAATACCAGCAACATAGTGCTACTAGTTTAGAATTGCCAAAATTATGAATGACTTAAGATAATAGCTTTCAAAATGGCAAACAATGTAATGACATTGGAAATGTACTTGGTATTAATTCATAAAATTGGTTAATCTGGTCATCATAACATAATATTGAAGAGTAATAACATAATAATTACTAACATTAAAATCCATACAACTGAAATCCACACTACTGATATAAGCAGCTTTGGTAACCACTTTATGAATATATTATTAATACAAAAACATATTTAACATTCACTATATTACTATTAAATAAATCTCTATTTATTCTCAATACAATATTGGATACAGTAGAATATTTTTTCCCAATTTGATACTTTTTATCATCAGAAGAAATTCTATCTATTTTTTCTGCAACTTCACATGAAAATTACAAAAATCTATATCCATAACAGAAAACATGACAAAACAAGTGCTTGGGCAAGATTTTCTGCTGTTCAAAGCAGAGTTTACAAATATAAGTTATTAATCTAATTATATTAATCCAGTAAGTACACAAACTACTATTTATTTTGATATCCGTTGTTATAAACTTTCTGCAATAAATAAACTGAATATATACTTTCTTCAATAAAACAAAAAACATCAAACTCATTTCTTAGTAAATATTAATGCAGTTCAAATGCATCAATTCATATATTTCATTCAAAACTTATCTTCTGCTCATAGCCAGGTAATGAAATCTCATGTATAAAAAATCAATGTTTGTTTGTTCTTATTTTATTTGTTGCTGTACAGTTCATCCAATTGCGATACAACTTCGTCAACTTATTGCTTACACTTGTATGAAAAATGCAGACATAGTACAATGTGAATGTGCATTTGCCTGTTGCACCTAGATGCAAAATGGGGGTGTTGTTGATGATGATTTATGAGTTTATGCTGACTGAAGCATCCCCTAACAGAAGCTCTACGCAACCCGCAACATGCTGAAGTAATAAGCGCATATTCGTTGCATATTCTGTCCCTGCGATCATGAAATAATGTCCAGAATTATTACTTAAATGTAATCTCCGACATGTAAATCAAATTTCTCCACAATAATGTCATACTGAATACACACCCAAACTTGAGGGAGAACATTTTAACAGTAGGGTACTTGACAACCATGTCCAAACCAGGACATAGAACAAACCCATACCTGCGACAGTCGTGTGACCAGTAGCATGTAAAGTGTAATACATTACAATACTGGATCCACTAGTAAAACATAACAATTAACAGTAAATAGTAGTATTCACCTGTAAAAACTAGCACCCTTGGCTCCTATGTCCTCTCAGATGCTAAATTTTTCACTTGTGAATAAACTCATAGTCGACTCTATTGTATCTTAAAATTAATATGCATTATATTTGTACTTTTTCACTAAAAGAGGTACAACTACTTCATGCACATGCATATTTGTAATCAATGCTCATATATCCCAAGTATTTTCCAGCAGAGTAGAATTTTGAAACCAATACAAATTTTTCACAAATACATCATGAGCTTAGGTCACACACTTAGGAGATTCTGGATTAAATATGTTTGAAAGCTGGAAAAAATAATCTTTCATGTAACAATTCTCTGAATTAATTTTTAGTTTCTTGTATTATAACTCGTGGAGGAAAAAAGCTTTCTTTCTTCCTCTATGACTTATCATAGCAAAGGAGTATAAACATATTAAAAATTGCACCCAATACTACAAGTCATCCGTAAACATATGTTTTTAATGATTAAATAAAATTGTCGATTATTCACTTGCAAAATCATGATACATAAAGATTCAAAGAAATTAAGTTCCTGTAATTTTAACAAATTATTCTTTATGGTAACTGAGTAAAATATGATTGTATTCACAGGTGAGAAAGTTTAAAATCCTGAAACAATGACAGGAGCTTAGAAAATTTTTCTCATGAGTGAATACATTTTTTTTTACTCTTGTATATCACACATTGTTTTATCCATTACTACAATAAATAAATGTGAAAAATTTTAGATGAAATATTCTAATTTATGTAAACTGAATGAGCAGTGACATAAATTTCATAGCAATACATTAGAGTTTAATGCACAAGAAAATAATTTCATTGCTTATGTTGACAAGAACAAAAGAAATTATGTTTTACACAGTAATAATGAATAAAAAACTTATGCTCAATCTCAAAATGTATTACCCCTAAGTGCACTGAGAAACACTGATGTTTTTGAGAAATTTGTATTCTCAAAAATAAAGGATTTCCAGAATATTCTACTCGGAACCATCTCCTCATGCTTCTGACCCACAATTCACTCCACATGCATCCCTAAAAGCAGAATCTCATTCTGTATTATACCTTTCTCTGGTTTAGTGGAGGACACTTTGATGATAATCTTGTCATGACCATTTCCGCTGGAGACATGGCGAGTGGAATCAGGCTTGATGTCTGGAGGCAAAAGTGAGACATCCCTGCATTTGCAATCTTCCAGCCGGTAATTGATGTGGATGATGGATATTTATCATAATGCAATAGCTTTATAACAACTTATGGTTTGACACTAGGATGGATCCCCTCATCACATCAGGCAACTTTTTAGAACGAAGTTTACCATCATAAAATCAGATAGCCTTCAGTGACTAGTCAAAGGAGGTGACTAGTGACTGGTCATCAGGTGTCAACACCGAAAATCAAGAGCCTTCACCATGAATTAAATCCTGGACCTTGTGCATTAAGTATTACTTATGTGCTATTGAGGCTTTCCAGCAACAGATACAGTTACATAGCGGACACATTTAAGATTAATTAATTGATGAAAGGAAAATCTAAATTCAACAGAATAGTTTAAAAAGAAATTACCTCTTTCATTTACCTTCAACACAGTTTCAAAATTAGTACAACTACACTCCTTTCTACTGCCTGACATTAATACCATTCAATTTTCAAATAAAATTATTTCATCATGAGTCACAAATGAATTACTCATCATTATAATTGATAAAACAGATGAAAAAAAATTCTTACCATTCAAAATAAATTTAAACAATAAACTAAAAGTTTGATACCATCTTGACATCTAGCTGCTTCTCTAAATACTATATCCATTAATACAATTGTATTTTCCTGAACACAATATGAGTTGTTTCCAAAATATCTCATTTGAAAAATACAGGATTGTCTAATATTCCCAAATTACACCTAGTTGGTTGGAAACAATGATTTTAGACAGCCATCTGTGTCATGATAATTGAACGCTTACAAAATAATAAGCTGCAAAGGCAATATAAGTACCGCATATATTTGCCAGGAGATCCAAACCGATAGTTTTGATTGAGCTAGTAAAGAGAGAATCTAAAGTGAATAGCATTGTACAAAGTGAAACATAACATAACACAACACGAAAATTCATTGCCAAAATATTGTTACATGATGAACTTTTTATCTACGATGCAGCATGGACTCTCAGTTCAATTCCTGATGAGTGTAAATCTGGGTTTTGCAAGAGACTGAACTGAAAAATGGATGAATACATTCTACATCCAACAGAGATAAAATGATTCAAAAATATATTTTCTTGGCCCATGATTTCCAAATGTTTGCAACTGTCACACTCTCCCACACTACTAATAGAAAAGAGTTTGCATTCATAACTTGATAATGTAAATTTAAAGTTAATTGTTGATAAAAATCAGAGATCTCAAAGAAGTGCATGACTGGAAGAAAACCTGGCAAACCAGTTCCTGTTTTGAAAAGGGCCTGTTCATTGGTGGTGACAGATGAAAGAATAAAATCACAAATTCTATGTAGAAAATGTTTCAGGAGGGCTAGAAAGCCAGAGGGTGACATAGCATGGGAGGGAGACCGGAAGTAAGAAACAATAATTTGTGTGAAGATGAGGTTGGTAGCAACAAAAATAACGTTTTAACTAAACAAGAAAATAGTGATAGCTTAGGGAAAAAGATTTAACTTGCTTATCATCATGAGAATTTTTTAGTCAATTATATAATTTGCAATTTTATTTTGACTGAATAGTAAAAATTAAATTTAAAATGAAAAAAGCAATTCTCAGGGAGCCTCTTCAAAATTAGGGCTTCATCTTATATTCAGGTAAATATGGTAATATGTTCCACTAATATTTTAGGAGCAAAATTCTAATAAAAGATTTTTGACATTTGTAACTAGATCAAATGCTAACCCAACTTAAATTGATCAACACTAATTAGTTTTTGGAAGTAATTTTCATTCAACAGTATCAGATGAAAAATTATTTAAAAGAGGTTTACCAAATTAAAATGATCCATATCGTTAATTTTCTTTGTTTTGTCACTGCACCAATGTCTTTCAGTTTTAAAAGTATATAAGTTATAACCATTGTCTTTTAAAGAGGTTTAATTGTATAGTCATGAGCCTCACACATAGAAACATACACTACATACATGTGCTGGCAATTAGAGGTACATGCAACAGAAAACATTCAAAGAAAAAAGATTGGTTAAAAACAATTTTCAATAATGTTAAAACCAACTATCTGCAAAGCACAGCCAATGTTAGCATTTTTTTAAAGGTTAACACACATTCTAATTTCCATTTTGTTTTATTTTCAAACAGCAAACTGTACTCTCTATAATTCACATTGAGGATATTTTCTTGTACGATTGACAAGATTTTCTGATGAACATCCAGTACAAACCTTTGGATTACCAGTCATTTGCTGAATTCATTAATAAGGAAGGACGTGATATTAGGTAGTTATTTGCAAATAATTATCCTCCTAGAAAACATTTTTCAACTATCAGACAAGAGAATTACACTTCAAACTGGGCAATTTAGATTCAAATATGAAAAATAAGGCACTTCACATACAAAATTATTCTGTAAATAATATAAAATATAAATGAATACAAGGATATTAGATCAAATTGCCAAGCACACTTGTACACATTACTTGCTAATCTGGGAAAGAAATGCAGTCATGGAAAATTCAATCACACCTTCAAAGTGATATATTCAATCAATTGAATTGAGCTGAATCTACTTCCTATCAGCTACTGTAGTTTCCCCTTCAAGAAGCAAGTAATTCAGAACATGAAACAATATATTGATTGCTAGAATACTGTGATTGGAGGACACCAAGGAAATGTTTCAGCACTGTACCAACACTAATAATTTATTTAATGTTGGTATGTTTCCTGTACTCAACCTTAAGTCATTTAGTTTAGCAGCAATTGTTATTTGTGTTTTGATTTTGTCCACTCCACTATCCACACTACATTTCTCAAAAGACAATGTATAAAACGTCAAAAACTGAATTCCAGTGGTTTGCTTTTCAAAAATAAACAAAATAAAAATTAGAATGCTTTCAAGGACCTAAGGTCATCTACTACAGTAATGCTTTGCCTAAATCTTAATTAAGGTTGAAACCCATAAGCACCTTTGTTCATTTTAAGTTCGTTAAAAATTGTGGGAATAATTCTTTTATAAAAGTATAGTTTAATTACATTAACAACAATTTGAAATTATTACCAGTGTTAAATTCATTCTAAATGTGTTAATAATTAATCCTTATTTTCCAGGAAATTTTTCCTTGGCACATTATTCTAGGATACATAAGGGCAAATTAAAAACCCTACAAGGGTGAAAATGTGTTCTTTCCAACATTTAGAATGTTCTCTTCTTCAAAAGGCAAGGTATTACTGCACCGAGATTGAAGACAGAGGAAATAATATCTAACACCACACTCGTTCCAGTGACAGAAAATTCTGGGAACTTGTGAAATCAGTCTCTTACCTTCATCTACATCGTCATCCTCTTCCTCCTGCTTATAGGATTGTAAATGCCGATTAGGCAGGGTGACACCAACATTATTTTCCAGTTTTCTGACAAAACCAGCATTTGTTCTCTGCAAAACAAAATCAAAAACAATTGTTAACATTTACATATTAAACAGGCTTTAGCCACAGACTTCACTTTGATAGAACCCAGGTTATAAATAGAAAATAATAAGAAAAGAAAAGAAAAAAGTTTAAATTTTTTTAATCAATCATTATTAGCTGCATGAAGTTTCAGGGATTCTCTTTTGCTTCCTTCAATGTAGGTTGTTTTCATGGATATACTTTTGGAATACATCTCTCATTTTCTGTCCGATTCCAAAGCCACAGAAACGTGTTTCGCTGTATCCTATGTGCCAACTCTTTTACCGTTAGGACTGTCACATGAGCAAAGCATTGATGTGCATTGCCTAATGCTAAACATGACAGCTGAGTCGATGCCTGTGCACATGAGTCACTTAACAAGTGACGTAGATTAACATTGTATCTTATACAAAACTGCACATGAGCATTCTTGGCAACAACAATAAACTAGTTCATCCTGTGGATATTTGCATGTAATCTATGTATCCATTAGTTTTTTCTATTATTAGTGTGGTTTGTAAAAGGAAACGATAAAGTAAGTATAAATTGAGCTCTTTTTTTTTCTTCTCCACATTGTCCTGCTTATGATGTTGAAAACTTTTGGTCCCTTGAAGAATGTACTGACAAGATTCCACTGTGTATTTAAAATGTTTTGGTAGTAACACACACATGCTACAACTGTTATCAGCTGCCACTGGATGTTGATGTGAGTTTTTGATGATGATGTGAGTAATGAGTACGATGATGGAAAAAAACGTGGAATGAGAATCAGGGAAACCGGGAGAGGCTTGAGGAAGCCTCCGGGAACCCATTTTGCACACCACAAATTACATTTGGATCTCAGTCCCTGAGTCCTCACCCCAGTTGTGGAAGGCGAGAGTCCAACTGCTGTACCATAGATCACTCCATTCAACATATGGCGACAAAGAAAAAAAATTTGGAGCCATTTTTGGGCATTATTCACAGATAGATATTTTGCCTTCATTCGATTTTTCAGCATCTATGATCTACAAAACATGGATTATGACTACATAATGTGTTACGAGAAAGTAATTTACTTCGTGTGGGAACAAGATTTATACACTTTTACATTACCAGGGCCAGGAAACAAGAGTGATTCTTGTTTGTATACTGTTTGAAATATTGTAGGAAATAATCACCATTATTTCCTACAGTATTTCAATACTTTCTTATTATTCTGCACAAGCAGTAGGTGAGAAAGTAAAAGGAAAGAGAGAATTATTACCTTCCACAGCCCCACTGGTCTGGCAGGCTCTGATCGAATGGGCACACTAGTCACTGACTTTTGCGCTTCTGCTACAGCCTTGAGAATGAGATTTTTGTTGGCCTGCAGGGAAGCTGGCAGTTTGGGCCTTGGTTTGACCCGAACAATTGAAGCCACGGTACCAACTGCAGGGTTACTCGGATCGTACTCCTCCTCTTCCTCCTCAGGTTCCTTGTCGCTGCTTCGCTTCAAGCTTCTTCCTTCTGCAAAGCGCTCCTGGTGCTCTGGCCGAGATCGATCATGGAGCATGACCACACGAGATAAAAGGCTGTTTGGAGTTGCCCTCTTGGTCATCTGCAACGTAATAATAATAATAATACTAAAATTAACAAATAATCGCTTGCTCTCCACACTCATCTGAGAGGGAGCTATTCCCATCATCTTTTGATCTGAAATATGTCCAACAGTTCAAAGACAATTCACTTCTCTACTACTTCCATGAATTTTATCTGAATATTCTTCCTTGCGCTAGTTCCTCAAATTAGAACAGAAGAAGTCGGTAAGCTTTAACATGACCTACTACCTACTGATCTATAACTTGCTTTATCTACTATTATTCCACCCTAATAATCTCATAACCCATTAACAATCAAGGCTAATATGCTTCCCATATAATCTTAAAAATATAATTTTTGTTGAGTCCATCTAAATGGATACCAGAAGAATAGATACATTTCGCTCCACCAAATCTACATCTATTTACACGAGAGTGGTCTCATCTACAAATGCAGTGTGTCAGTCAATTTAGAAATTCTATCCTCTTACTGAGGCACAACTCCCTTTTTTGAAGAGAGCAAGTCTGCATTCTCAAGATTTCTCTAGTCTCTTCAAGATTCCAGATCAGATCCACCATAAAAGCTTTTGCAAAGTGAAATCCAAAAACTTTAAAAGTTTGAGAAATCATACAGAATACACAATATTAATAAATTAAAAAGCACTTTATAGAAGAAAAGTGTCAGGGAAACAGACAACATACATCATTCTCAACTCATTTCAATAACCTACCCCAAAAATTGTCTGTTTCCCTGGTTCACCCAAATAACACAACTACAGACAGCTACAGCTATGCCCAAAATGTTTTAAGTATGCTAAAATAAATCAACAAATCAAACAAGCCAATGTCTAATTCAATCATCATGATACAAAGAAAAAAGAAAAGATTTACTTAACATCTGATGGCACAAATTAGCAGTCTAAACACAAATCAAATAGCTGTAAGCAACAAGGGCTGCTTATTACATCTTTCAATAACCTTTCTTTTCTTTTTTCTTTTCAATGAAGTTCTATCAGAATTAACGTTTTTCCCTCCACCCCGAATACAGAATTGTTACACAAAACACTGACCGTTTTGGAAACACTGTCTGATTCCAGCTGGGCAACGCTTGCTTTTTGGCCTGACGTAGGCCTTGCTCCAAGTCTGGTCACAATTTTTGCTTCTTTCACTGAAGCTACTGTACCTGTCTTTTTAACTCCCAATCTATCTTTGATGCTTACGGCAGTTGCCACAGGCTTTTCTTCGTTCTGCAAAAAAGAAGTTTGACGGAGTTCTATTTTTGCTCCCATCCAATGGATTATTGTACGAACTGACCCCATGACAGATTCAGTCATGACAAGATGGTCCACAGGTCTAGGGATAGCAAATTTTATAAAACCGTGATATACATATTGAAAGCTCAAAAATCATAGGTCAAAGTACTATTTGCAATTAAATACTAGTTTTTCTTTGAGAATGTGCCACATTTCAAGAAAAAAAAAAGGGGTGGGGGAGTCAATTGGGTGCTTTCTAGATATTCAGACTTTGACACACCTTCAAGATAAGAGTCTGATACCAAAGATTAAAGATTCCAAACTGAACACTAATGTTAGTTAAAGCTGACACATTGTGCAGTGAATTATAGAGGATTTTCTTGAAAATCAATTGATTGAAAATTAAGAAAGCAAGTAATTTTTTAAAGAAATGTTTAAAGAAGTTGTACATCCAAACTTGTTTCAGACAACTACCATTAAATTTAAAGTAAAATAGCTTTTGCCATCCACACACATGATGACCTATCTATTATATGGAGCCGGCAGAAATATTTTAAACCTCTTGTGCATAACCAACTTTGATGTTACTCTCTGGCCTTTTAGAGGAGTTCACTGCCACGAACACTACCTGTGTTTTTTTTTTTAACACTAGAACTACCAAACTAGAATGCCAGATGGCAGTCATTCTGTCAGCTGAAATATTTCAAGGGCAGTTAGTGCAATTTGGAAAATTTAATTACACAAAAAAGTAAACGATCTATAATTAACATTTTCTTGAACTGTTATAATGTGTCAAGTATTGAGACCATTCATTGAGGTGTCAATTGACAACGGTCTGCTGGCAACTGTGTGACTGCAATTTTTCCTAAATCCTAAGAATCAAATAGCAATCTGACTTGCGCATTTATCAAATCAGACCAGCAACATTTGACAGTCAGAAAAATGCTCTGGAGGAAGGAGCTTGGGTGAAGTGCGACAGGTCTAAGGACATAGTAGAGTAGTAAAAATGATAGTTATTTATGACAGTGCATTGATTGACCATGCCTTCTAGCAAACAGCTGAAAGTTACTACAGAGAATTGCTCCTTCCAGGAAAAATAGAAGTAACTCTCATTTTTGGATGTGGTGTACAGAACACAGAGAGATTCCTCAACTGAGCTCCAATCATGCCTCATGAGGATTTGTGCAAGTTGACTTGGATCTTGAAGAACCCATGTAGAGGAAGGCTTCAATCCAAACTACTAATCACCCAGTTCCCAAATGTTTCAATTTCTTCAGCAACAATGTTCTTCATTCCATGTTGAACATCTTTTCCAGATCAAAGTAGATGATATACTGATTGGCAATTCCTCGTCAAACTTCACCACCTTTCTACACTCTTCAGAAGGGTTGAAGTAACTGATCTTTTTGAAAGAAATGTTTGCCAATTTGTGGGAAAAAATTTTGGATTTCACTGCAGAAGTTTCTTATGTGATCAGCTCTCATTATTTCCATATATTTTCTAATGTGCAACATTTACGTACTGTAAACGTTGAATGAGAATTCTCTTCATCTTGTGCTCAATTGGGGAGGATTGTGGGCAGACATTCGCTTCTTAATGCACTCTCACTCGCAAGGCATCTATTATTGTTTTGAGGGAATATAGCTTTTAATGGAGCGACACTAGAACTTTTGGAACATTCCATGGCCTCCTATATTTACTTTGATCAGTATTTTCTTAAGGTCTCTCAAGATGTTGAACGGGCATAGAAGATTTCAGAGAGAAAAAAGATTCAAAAATTATTTCTTTAATTGCAAAGAAAAGGAATAAAAATGGGTCATTTTGTTTGTCATGACATGAAATGAATATCTATACTAAATGGCATTGTTCTTAAGTGAAAAGAAAAAAAAATAACATATGACATTTCATTAAAATCCGCCCCCTATTGAGGACAAGTTCCTAATTATTATCGGTAACCCATCAGGGTGAGAATCACCACATTGTATAATATAATATTTATTGGTTAACTACACACAGTATTTTACAGTAATCTCTTTCTCTGACTACTACTCGCTACATACATTTAGCATTTCAAAACACACCATTCTTTCCTTCCTTCCCAGCATTGCCTCAGTCAAATGCATTTTTGACATTAGCTGTTTCTTGTATATTTTCTGCACTTTGACGTCCAGTTTTCCACGGTTTTTCTTTTTCATTTTCCCCTAAATTGGTCACCCTGCTTAATCTCCACACACACACACACACACACACCTCTTGCGACACATACTGACGCTAAACCATAACAATCCTATTTACCTTAGTAATTTTTGTATCGGCTGCTTCTGCTTCTGAATCCGCAATTCTCTTGCGCAGCAGCCTGCTGGAAACGGGTACAGCTGGCAGATTTAAAGGAACAGGAGGCAGAGTTGTGGAGACAGGGTCAGGTTGCTGGTTAGGTGCAACAGGCACCTCTTTTGCAAACGGCCTCTTTGGAACTAGATTCTCTTTCAGTGGGATTGTTGGCAGCTCTGAGGGTGGGGGTGCTGGCCCTTCAGGAATCTTCTTTTGACTTTCCACAGGTTCTGCCGGTGTTGTCTCTGGAGTGCTCACATTGGTTTCCAGCACTTCACGAGGCAGCTCTTCTTTCAGCAATTGTTCTGGAAAGGCAGAAGCAATTCAAATGTGTCTCAAAAAAGATGGGAAAAGGTAATTATTTCAGAAAATGAGGAAAAACAATGAGTCAGAAAACACTGACCATTATATTATCTTCATTCTCAACTGACAACTCTAAATGCTAATATGATAACAACGTGGAACTCTAAAATTATTACATTTCTTCATTAAAAATTCAATATTTTCTAAAATTTTCATATATTACACGCAATACTAATTACATGTATACATTTTATGTTTTTGACTCAAACAAATGTACTACTCGTTCACTTTACATTTGCAGACGGAGCGCTGCGATCTGTTTACATGAGGTCACCGCCGATTGAATGAGAAACGCGCGTCTGCAGTATATACTGACCGTTTAATATGATATACATGGCGGTGAGCAGCACACAGAACCCCGGCGGGGCAAGAACATAACCACTAAGCAGTAGATATTGTGCAAAGAAGAAATGAAAATATTGTATGTGAATGTTGTGAATAGTGTGTGGTGTGATCTATTTTATTTTATATTATCTTAATCATTTAAGAGCGCGACTCCAGCTCACTGTCAGAAAGGCATAATTCATCAGCTGTGTCCGTAGCGCTTGTGCTGCCTTCGGAGACAGCTGATTGGTCAGATGCTGATTGACATCGGGGCCATTCGTGTATTCGCGGTTGGGTGTTCGGGCCTTCACTTTCAAAACAACATTAGTTCCTAATTCTGCCGTCTGCAAATGTAAAGTGAACGAGTAATAAATGTATAAACAAAATGATCCAAGATTCTTCCTTTGACCATATAAATACTCAATGACAGTTCATGTTACTAACACAAAATTTTTTATCAACTGAAATTGATATTTGTTATATCTGTTAGCCATCTTATTAATTGCAACTGTACCAATTAAAGCATTTTTCCTGACATCTCCCTAGACTAAATTTACTTTTCATGTATGTACTTTTTCAGAGTGTGATATGACAACATTTGTTGGATGAGGATTTTGCAGCATTTGTCCCACCAAATCTAATAGCCAGTACAATTAAAATATGCAAGTACATACTTATGTTTATAAGTGGTTGATTCATAAATTAAAAAATTAACAAGCTTTGCATTAAAAATATTTTCAGCAGAACACTAGCTTATGTGTGTACTGTAATTAAATTAGTATTAACAAGTTAGTTCATAAGATTCATATTGAGTTAGAAACAAAAGTATTTTAAGACAAAATGATGCCCTAGGAACTTCAACCATTACTTAAGCAATTCTATTGATTTTGAAACTCTGCAGCAAATAAAACCGAAAATAATTAATTACTAACCAGCTTCTGCATCAGCTTTAATATTAATGAAGTCCTCATCATCATCTTCATCATCACTGTGCATAAGAACAATTTTGTTTCTTTGGAGAGGTTGAGCAAAACCTGATTTACCCCCACCCTTCACTTCATTTTCTTCTTTAGATGACACTAACGACCTAAGTTCATCTGAGGCTCCAGGCAATTTTCCTATTCTCTCATCACGAGATCGCAAAGCTTCAGCACGTAAACGTGACAGATAATTTTTTTCCTCTGATTTACTACTACCATTGGACAAAGATGACTTTAGGGAATTTCTTTTTGTGTTATCAGAGTCTAAACTCTTTTCAACTTTTTCTTTTAGCAACAGTTTTTTATTTGTCTTGCTATCAGCACTACTCGACACTACACTTTCACTATTCTCTGATCTTGATGAACTCACAAACTCTTTTGGATTATGTGACCGTGAATACTTGTCCGGGTCAGATAATTTTGCTGACGATTTAAATCCAGCATCAGAGACCTTTTTAGAGTCTTTTACAATTTCTAGATCAACTTTCTTTGATTTTTTGGTGTCAGATGATTTTCGGCGTTTCTCTTTTCTGTGGCTGTCGCTATCAACTACTGTTGACTTTCTTTTGACTGAACTTGAGTCTTTCATCACAGAACTAATTTTAGAAGACTTCTTGTCTGTAACAAGCAAATAAATGTTAAATTCTCACCTCTCTAAAATAATAAGAATTGCATCAAACTTTTACAATGAACACTTAATAACTCACCTGCATTTCCTACAGTAACTTCTTGCAACTTCTGCAGCACTTGGTATAACCATGAAGTGAAATGTGAGGTATTACTTCCTAGGAAAAGCTGAAGATCTCCATCCATTTGAGCTTTGGCTCTTTTGTTGGCAACCATTACCATAATATAATCTGGCAACTCCTCATCTTTACACACAAAATTGAAATTTTCATGTTACAAGATGAACACAAACGCATAGTTCACACCAAAAAACAATTTACTTACCTACGTAAGCTCCTAATTCCATTAGTTTTGCTTTGATAGCAGACTGAAAAATAAACATTTCTTGTGAGGTTATGGTTTTGTAAAATTATTTGTTTGGTTTAATAGGAGCAATTTTAGAAGTCAGGCAATCTAATGACCCTCACTTTACGGTTAGTAAAATACCCGTAAGTAATAACTGATCGTAAAATATAAACATTGTTAGATCAAGTGGTATCCTAATAGTAACTTACCCTGATTTTATGACTAACTTCCGCTCCAATATAATCCATCTTGAAAATATATTGGCTCAATACCAAACAAATAAGAATTCAAATAAATGTATTCAGTTTAATTTTCATACGGCATATCGTATCACATTACTGCATTATTCGCAAAGCACGCACGCCAAACCAAGTTCATGACTTGTCACAACAAACCCCCTCCCCATGGCCAACCGGCATCTTCTATTACTCATTTCACAAATTCCACGTACATATTTATATAGTAAATGCCTCAGTGGTATTCAGACTCAAAATATACAAAATCTTAACCACTGCACCAACTAATACCATTGATGGCTCAAGCCGAAGTTACGTTGGCCACTATGCTGACCGCCATATTAGATAAGTTTCAGATTTCCAACAAAACTTCGCGAAATGTTTACAACTATTACTCTGTAAGTCAAGGATGGGGTAGAAATAAAAAGTCATTGTTATTAAAATCATTTTATTTTAACAATGTTCATATGTACAATAAAATTTACGTAACAGCACAAATTATCAAAACTTGTCTTCGGTTCCCTCTCGCTAAATAGGCCGGATCCAGATCAATCCACCTACAACTCAAGATTACGTGAATCACATCGAAAACATCACTGCCGCCGACCCAATCTCACCTTCGAACCCAGTTCCGGGTGCTTAAACCTACCATCTCCCTCCAACTGACCCACAGACGACCGCTGAAAAGTAAAATCGACTTGTTCAGTATTACATTCACAAAATTCAATTTGACAAATTGCTTAGCATGCCATACTAAAAGGGAATATTAATAAAATAAGTTACAATATTATTGTTTAGAAAAGTGATGAAATGAAATAGTGACATTAGTGGGGAAATGAAGTTAAAATTAAAAGGAAAATGAACCGACCATTTGACACTTTTCAATACTCTACCACTGTGCATAAGGCGAGACACCGAGCAGGCGAACACAGCAAGACTGCAAAGCAAAAGTAAATTGTTCAGAATAGTTCTAAAATGCAGTGAAGCTTTGCTTTACATTTGTTTACAAAAGTCTCAAGGAGTTTATATTACATCCACTCCTATTAATGAAACAAAGCTAAAGCAACCATCAATGGTTAATGGTCACATTGTTTTTTCAAATTTCTCGGCATCCATTTAGTTTTCAAATGGTTTTAAGAAACAAAGCTGTTGCATTTACATTTTCAACTTTTACAATTCCATTAGAGAAACAAGAGTTTATTAGATACAGTTATTTTCTTTCATTAATAGGAGTAGAATAAAATACAGACTTACTATAGCAAAGCTTCAAAGTTATTTTTAGTAGTGACCAGTAATAAAATAATGGATTTAAATATATATGAAGGACCATAAAGACATATATGCAAAATATGCATTATTTGCAGTAACTTGAAACTTCCACTATTTTTTTTGCAAACTAATTAGTTTACATCCTCATCTACACCAAAAGTATCTACACAAAATGGACATAACAATGACCTACTTAGTTCAATATTTGTAAGTTTATCACTGTCATTCACAAAAATATGTTACATTCAGTAATTCTTAAAAAAAGAAAAAAAACAACACTCAACACTTTATGAAAGTTTATAAGTCACTGAACACTTATGAAACACTTTTAAGTCAGTGACAGCCTTTTCCACTTCTACAGATTACATAACGAAATCCTGAAAAAACAGGATACACTAAGAAAGACTTAGGTGAAGAAAATACCGCACCTTATAATGTCTTGTTTTGGAAGGAGGTATCTGCAATCCTTCCAATCGCAAGCCACCTGAAAAATAACAACAGGGGCATAATACCAATTTCAACAATAACAAATGATAAAATCATTAAAATTGCTGCAAAATTCCAAAATAATCCCTACATTTAAATTGCCTTTGGCAATTACAACACATAAGTTTCATACATATATTAGATACCGACCAAGTTTCACACACTACACTGAAGGTACGAGTACTCTTGTCATACTAATACAATCCAAGAAAGTGCACAGAAGTTCCTGCAGCTTTGATGTTCAGCCAGTACTTTCTTGCCATGCTGCTGTAGCATTAATACTGCATGTAGGACAAAACTCTAAAGAGACCCTCTTCTGAGCAACGTGCAAACATATGCCAACATTAGCTGATGAACTTCCTTCCAATATATCTAAAGTCTTATCGGAAAGGTCTTGCATCAAAAAGTCTGTATCTGGTAATTCTTTGAAGGCCTCCAAGTCACAACTTGTTAAAAGAGGGTCATCTGAAAAATCTGAAAAAACATTACTAAATATATCATTTGGCTCAAATTTGTGACAGTGCTGTGACGAAACATCTTCGGAAATTAACTCACCAGAGTCAAATGACATTTCTTTGAATGTATGTGTGTCGGCAAATTTATTAATTGAAGATGTCACAGGAAGACTTGATTTCTGTTGTACACACTTCAGCAGCCTACTAATTTCAGGAGTATTAGCAAGAACAGCTTTCAGATACTTTATTTCTTCACTTTGCTTTAGGGATATCTCATCATTCTTTTTAACCTGTTCTTTTAGATTTTCATTTTCTTTGGTTAATTCTTCGAGTTTCTTCTCGAGATCCTCCAAATATTGTTTTTTCTTGATGCGATTTGCACGAGCCATTAATGCGTTTTTGGAAAGGCATTTTGCCCGCTTTCTGGGCATTGGATAAGATTCTACTTCCTCCCTATTATCTCGTTTTTTTCGGCTCTCTACATTTAAAATGAATTCTTTTTTCAAAACACTGCACTGAGAAAACATAGAACTGTCCCCTTTGTCAAATAGACTTCTTTTCCCAGCACTTTCATATCTATTCACAGTTTCCACATCACTGTTTGAATTATCTGATATATAATCCGTTTCTATGCCATTTTCAGTTGATATATCGCTGCTACATGAGCTGCTGGAACGAACGTTTAACTTACGTTTTCGATTCGCAAACGTAGCCATGTCGAAGAGCTCGATTTCACTATTCACTGAATATTCTGTCACTATTTTCCTCTTTTTCCTTGCCAATAGAGTGAAATGACGTAGATTGCTTCAATTACACAATGAATACACAAGGAGGTTTGACAAAAATACTGAAATTAAAATATTCAACTAACGTCATTCAGTAACAAGATCACGCCTGCTCAACCTCAATTCTCTCAACTTCACTCAGCTTCCTCCCCCCAACAAGAAACGAACAGCCAACGTTTGCAAATGACATGAGAATGGAGTGGGGATCACAATAGTGAACAATCAAAAAAAGCCGCTGGTGTCGTCCAAAAGTCCTAGGATTGTAATATTTTTTTTATTTCGAAATGAGGCTGTAAATATAATAAAATTAACGTAATTCTAACTGAAAGTTTCTTCACGATAAAAGCATTTTGTGCTAAATTTATTATTATCATCGATTCCTCTCTTCAACAAGTCTCAAAATATAACTTGAAGAAAAAATTGGCCTCTTTTGAGCTTGATGTGTTTACTTTTCAACATCCAATAAGTAAATTTAAGTAATAAACATAAATGACGTTTATTACTACGGTATGTAACAGGTGTGTCACAAGTAGATAGCAGCACCGAAGTTACGCACCGCGGCAATTTGAATGAGTTGCGTCGTACAACAACAAAGTCGTAGATGCGGAGAGGTTCCCAACCATCATAATAACTTATATGGTGGTGTTAAAACACATATTTTCTCGTCTGGATAAAAAATTGGTAACGGTTACGTAATATTACAACATTTTAACTTCTAATCAAACTCTTCGCTTGAAAAACTTGAACAATATAACTCAATATTACACGGAAAAGTCTAATATTTCGAAAATAATGTACTTGAAATGATTTAAACAAATAGTATTGAGAAATATATTACAATAACAAATAAATATCTAGCTTTAATATTGAAACTGCAGGACAGGCTTCAAAAATTTAACTTAAGCAATTTTCGACAATCCAGATGTTTTAATGAAAACCAGACCTATGCTATATTAAGCAATCTTTACTTTACTCGAGCAAAGAAATATGCAACAGTTCTTGATAAAATCTTGGCTGCGTAATTTTTTACAAAAAGGGTCACGATCTCAATCAAAATTACATGAAATTATTTACTAAACTCATTACTTTAAAAATTCTACAAACAATATCTATTGATTCAATTTTTAAAAACAAATATTATAAAAATAATTCAATTATGTAATTTTAGAAGAGTTCAAGTTTTTTAACTTTTGCAATTTTCGAAATACATGTAATAAAATTCGGCCCTGCGTCATATTTACAAGTGTATTTGCTCTGTTGGAGCAAAAATCTAAAGATAAAAGTTGGAGATTTTTGATTTTCGAAAATTAAAAATCAGGGACTCAAACCCTAGGACCATGGCGAGAATTTTGAAACTATTTGCTGCAGTGCTACGCAGCTAGATCGAGTTCATTCGCTGTCTGGAGAATTCTAGCGGCCGGCTGCTCTGATAGGTAGTTTTCTGTGGTTTCTCCGATCAACCAGGCGAATGCCGAATTCTTAACTAGAAAAGAATTAGGTTGGGCGACCAAATAAATCCTTCTTGCCATTACTCCATTACCTGATATAACTTTCTAATACACTGACAATGAGAACTTTGCTCTTTCGGGAAACTTGAAACACCACTGAAATATCAAAGTAGACAAAATTAATCACGGAACTTCCACGCACGTAAGGCCTCATTCACAATGCAAACTTAAACGTAAACGTAACGAAGCCGCAAAATCTAGAAATGTGTTATTAAGCGAGACCATTCACAATGCCTTGACGTATCCGTTGACTTAAGACCGTAAACTTAAGAGTTCGCAAGCTCCAAGCTTTTACGTTAAGTTTACGTCGGAATTCTACCGAAGACCAATCAGAGAGCAGCATGGAAGTTCGATTTCAGA
The DNA here is from genome assembly GCA_031308135.1 of Acheta domesticus. Classification (NCBI taxonomy): domain Eukaryota; kingdom Metazoa; phylum Arthropoda; class Insecta; order Orthoptera; family Gryllidae; genus Acheta; species Acheta domesticus. The sequence goes on from JAHLJT010005437.1 coordinate 70,502,732, forward strand.
TTGTGTTAAAGTAGTTTGTGGGTATGTCATTGTTTTTGTAATGTAGAGAACTAGTTTACGAACGCTTTTCATGCGTGTAGTGAATTCAATGTAAGAATTTGGACAATTTTTATTGTGACTTTAACCTGAGATGGCGAATAAACTATTATTAGGACGAATTACTCGTGAATTTGTTTCAAGAGAATCCTTGTTTATAAGACGAAGGAAATGTGAGCACTACTACAACATATACTCGCATGTATATAAAGACAAATCAATAGGAATCTCCAAGAAAAAGCTAGAAACCATGGTGGAAAGATGTTTTCACCATGTTAGAGACGAATAGATCAAGTTTCAGTACACTGAATTCTGATTGGTTCAGGCGAAACTTACGTTTCAGCTTACTTTTGTCATTGTGAACGCTTGTTTTTATATGTAAATTTTGCGGCTAAGTTTACAGCATTACGTTATGTTTAAGTTTGCATTGTGAATGAGGCCTAAAACCGGGTACATTTTGTGGTTCGGCGAAGAATCAGGCCAAGTCGCCCGGAGAGTCGACGTGCTCGCTCGCCCAACGAAGCGCTGACTCAACTCCCGTGCTGACGTACGGGACTTATATCCCCACGTACAGAGCGTACAGGCTGTACATATATATATATATTTATATTTATTTGATAAAAACAGTAAAAACTGTATATGACGTGTGGGGAAAGAGATTTATCTGCGCACATTTTCTTGAGGGCCAGAATTAAATAAATATATAAAAAACGAACAAATTAATTCAGAAAATCACAGTTTTAGAAAAATAAAAATATTTGAAAAATGTTTGTTCCCGAGCTATAGAAAATCAATATCAACGGTAAATGAGCTACATTTACGTCCAGAAGCAAAACAAGGGGCCATCTCAGCATTTGCTCAATGGATCAGGGAAACTGGACAAAAACCTGATCGAGATCGAGATAGCATTACGCAATGTACTCCAGAGCAAGGCAGGGCTTACGCATTTAATTAAAGCACGAGGCCCGATAACCGATATCTTGGAACCAGAGAAAAAGGCGTCTTTTCGTGACCCCGATAATTTTAACCCATTTTCTATCTTAAGCACGTAATAAATACTAATAAATTTTATCCCAGAGTTGCGCTTCGCGTTCCACAGATAGAATGTCGAAGGTTCCAATAACTAACGCCTGCCCTTTTAACCTCCACATAATCATGAAAAATCACTTCGGGACACAGCCCTCGTGATATCCAGCCCCTTGCTTCGGAGTCTCCCCTCCGCCCGTGATAAGGGCCACCCAGAGCGCGTCCGCGCCTCTGATCATAACAAGTGTCTCCCCCTCCACCATGTACCTAGAAACAGGAGTGGGAATGAAATCTATATAGTTTGTAAGAAAGCGTTGTAATGTGTTCACAACCATTTTAGACTGAATAGTAGAAATTTGTATCATTTTGTATAACTTTGTATTTTGTTGACTTCTGCAATAAACTCATTGTGTTCTCACTCAGGACATTCCCACTGAGCCCATCAAAAAGGTACTCATTTTAGCAGATAGCCATGGGCGACAAATCTCCTCCCTGCTCAGTGAGAAACTCCCAACCAATTTCTCTGCCATGTGTGTGTTTAAACCTAACGGGAGGTTTGCCGACGTGACCAGCGAGTTGGACACGCACACAAAAACCCTCACCAAACGGGATACAGTCATCATCATAGGAGGGCAGAATGACATTAATTTGGGTGGTCACTTTACGCCTGAAGAACATGTTGACAAATCACAACGTGCCGCCCAAAACACGAACATTGTAGTCTCGACTCTGCCCTTCTGGTACAACAAGCCCACAATATGCAAAGAAATTAGTCACGCAAACAACCAATTGAAACTGCATCTGAGAGGCACACATGTTAAATTGTTTGAGCTAAACTTTCTCTCAGAAAAACACTTCACCCGACATGGTCTTCACCTGAACCTTGTCGGAAAACATGCACTCGGTAGTGAGCTTGCAAAACACATCATTTCACAAACTTGGCAGTGTCCTGCCCAAGACCCATCCCCATCCACATCTCCTAGTTCTCTTTCATCCTCTGGGACCCCTTTTGGACCCAATTACTATGCTCGCACTTTTTCTTGATCCTCCAGATCCCTAGTTCTCGCTCAGTCCGGCACAGCACGGCCCGGCAGAAAACATGAGCTCCACTCGGAACGTCACGGCTCAGTTTGCAGTGCTGCTCACCTACTTCCTTTACATTTCGGACTTCTCAGTTTTCATTCTCTCTTTCTAACGACCTCTGCGTACCGTGCTCCTTTTTGTTACTCCATAATTTCTTCTATTATTAATTATTTCTTCAGAATTTTAAAAACACCTTGCGTTTTTTCTCACTGCTATCTAGTCTAAGACGCGCTTTTTACGCTGAGTTTTCTGTGGATGTTGACAGCACTGCACTGCCGTGACGTAGACAGAACCCGCCTCCCCTCGCACCCCCCGCTGTGGAGTATCAAGAAAAAGTGCGCGTATAGTACCTTATCCCCTGAACCTAATCCGTGTATTTCCTCTCCCACTATTCATTTCTCTACATGTCACCCCTCCTTCCTCACTTCTTGTCACTGCTGGGACACGATACTTCCTTCGACCATGTTGTATGTGGAGATTTCAATATTGATTTTCTCAGCGAATCCCACGAAAAAGAGCAGTTTCTCAATTTACTTCATTCTTTTAATTTAGACATTACAGTGAATGTACCTACACGGAATACGCTTAAATCACAAAAAGCATTAGATCAAATTATAATTAACAAAACCACAACTAGATATGAACTAATAACGAATAATCTAGGATACAATGACCACGATGCACAAATTCTTACAATTACTAAGAACATAAACACTGACACAATAAATAATACACGCATGTGCAGAACATTTACTATAGTTAATATAAAATTATTTACGGACTACTTGATGAAGGAATCATGGGACGCAGTTTATAACGCTGTTGACACAAATGAAAAATATAATTTATTTTTCTCCAAGCTTCCAATTCATTTTAACGCGTGCTTTCCTCTTAAAAAGAGAAAATTAAACATTTCAAGCAAAAGTAATACTTGGATCACACGAGGAATTAGAACATCGTGTAAAAACAAACGTACGCTTTACTTTATTTCTAAACATCATAACGTATCACCCGGTTTCCATATATACTTCCGAGAATATAAAAGAATTTTAAGAAAAGTAATAGTTCAGGCAAAAATAATGAAAAATAGTCAAGACATTTTGAGCGCTAGTAACAAAACTAAAGCAATGTGGGATATCGTAAAAAATACAACCACATCATCTCGATACCTTGTAGAGAATGTTTTTTTTAAAGGATAATGAAAGAGAAACGAGTAATCCGGAAAAAGTTGCCAATCTCTTCAACAAAACTTGTGCACCTGCCTTTATACATCCGTTAACTCACATTTTCAATGCTTCTTTATGTACAGGAATATTTCCAGATATTTTCAAAACAGCAAAAATTAAGCCACTTTTTAAAAAAGGGAACAAAAATGATATTCAAAATTACCGGCCAATTTCTCTTTTGTCAGTTTTCTCAAAAATATTAGAAAGGCTTTTCTACTTACGAATGGAAACATTTCTCAGGAAAAACAGAGCGTTTTTCAGACTCACAACACGGTTTTAGAAAATCAAAATCTACGGAAACTGCCATTTTTTCTTTTCTCAAAGATGTTGCTTCATCAATAGACCAAAATGAAATACCCATTGGAATATTCTTAGATCTCTCGAAAGCTTTTGACGTTATTGACCATAAGATCTTGCTCTCAAAATTACCTTCGTATGGAATTCGTGGTATTGCCCTAGATTGGATAACTTCTTACCTTAAACATCGGACTCAAAGAGTAGAAATACCATACTGGCAGGAAAGGACATTACATACTTATATTTCCAATTCTTTGCCAATTGAGCATGGGGTCCCGCAAGGTTCGATCTTAGTAGGCCATTTCAGCATTTGCTCAATGGATCAGGGAAACTGGACAAAAACCTGATCGAGATGGGTGTCATTGACCCGGAAGCTGAAGTACATGACTTGTTACAGGCTTATTAAATATTTTAAAAAATGTATACAATGCAAACGTAAACTAATTCATTATATATATTTGTTTTATTACAATAAACATTATTTTTCATTTTCACGATCAGTATAGTCTCTAATTGTTCAGCCAGTATAAGAGCATAAGATCATTCCGAAACATTTGCGAGCATAAGTGAAGCTATATTGAAATATCTAACGTGATAAAATCCGAGAAGGGATTTAGAAAATATGAAAGACCTCTATTTATTTTTTTTATTTATTTACGTCAAAAAACAGTTAAAAACTGCGTATGACGAGCTATGGGGAGAAGTGAATTTTGTGCACGTTTTCATAATTCTGTGGTCTCTATCCTAAACCATATTTTAGTCGAATTTTGAATACAGAAAAGAGAGGTTTTTTTTCGAGTTTGTTGACAAAATATTCGCTCCTATATAATAAAATATATTTTCAAAGGTAAATTAGCTATAAATTCCTGCCCTGAACCCTCATGTTCTTCATGAAAGAATAATACTTTTTGCCGCGATAATATGAAAAACGATAATTTGAATAACTATATTTCCCACTGAAATTCAGAAGACGTGCACAAATAATGAAGTTACATTTATGTCCAGAAGCAAAACAAGGGACCATCTCAGCATTTGCTCAAGGATCAGGGAAACTGGACGAAAAACCTGATCGAGATCAAACATTATGTACCTGCAATCAGCAACGTTTTTCTGAAGGGGGAAAAAAAGTTGGAAATTGCTTTCAACTTTAGGTCAGAGGTATATAACATTTAAGTCAGAGGTCGCATGTCAGGAAGCCAGGTACCAGATGCCAACATATGGCTAAGTGAAATAAAAATTATCGAAATCTGTATTGTGTTTCTGAGTCACTCACATGATATTAATTTATCAGTTTAAGCTATTTTGTAGAGAATAATTTAAAAAATTCGTTAAAATTTGTACCCAAACTCTCGTTTCTAACTGTTTTTACCCAATTGTCAATTTTTACCGGAGATTAACCTTCGAGAAGATACAAGTTTTATCTCGTAATTTGTTATTGTGAGCATATTAGTTTAAAAGGTTTTGAAAGTGTATGATTTTGTTCTACCGTTCTAAGCATTTGGCAGGTTTTGCAAGTGATAAGTTCGCAACATGGCCGAACGTCAACTAGCAAAACGCGTCTTAATTGTTTTAGACATGCAAAACCTTTGAAGTCCTGTACAGTCAACTCGAGAATTTTTTTGGCCAAAAAAATTGTTCTTTGGCAAAGTGGGATTCAGCCGTAAAATATTTTCGCCAATTTCCTCGATTCCGTCTCGGATACATTTAACAGGTTTTGGAAACCGACGACTCAATTGGTAATGCTAGGGTTATTATTTCCCACACTTTTAAAAGGCTACTCGTAATATATTGCTGAAGTGGCCATTCACTCATTTCAACTGATGAGTCGCCAATGTAATAATTATAATTAGAGCCCGGAAGGTAAACTGGCTTTTTTGTACAACTTGGTAAACTGCCTTTTTGTTATTGTTAGTGTTTCATGACATTTCACAATACAAATCTCTTGATCGGGCTTCTGGAGTTGATTTAGTAGATTTTAATTTTTCCTCTTTTTGCCTATTTTAGCTTCTGATGCCTATTTTTGCCCTTTTGTCTCATTGTGCTCTTTTCTACCTTTAACGTCTTTTACTTTTAATTATTTTACTTTTTTTCTCCTCTCCCCTATCTCCATCAAGCTAGATATATACCCTTAAACCTGAACAACATGAAGGCAAGGTTGTCTCTCTGTGGAAACAGAAATTTTTAAAAGTCTAAATAAAAAATGAAGAGGATAACAGACAAGATTTTTTTTCATTGATGCCGGTAGAATTTGTTCCCTCATGAAGAATCCCAACCTACTTTGATTATGGCCTCGGATCTTTTCTAAAGAATTCTTCTCTCTGTATGATATACTGTTCTCAGTGCTGGGTATTACACAAGAGCTAAGAACGAAAAATATAATACCGTTTTCAATATTGCCATTTCAATATTCAAAAGGGAGTCCACAATAGCATTTCGAAGAGACAGAGTTGCGAGTAAAACAAATGCATAGCCTAGGTTTTACGTAAGCTCACGTGGAATTGTGAATGCCAAGAAAATATCGTTTCCTTACATAATAAATGCTATTGCAAATTTTAGGGTTAGAATTTATGTGAATAATTTTTACAATAATTCATTTTAAATGTGATTTTTCATTGTTTACATGCCTTTGTGCACCCCTAATAGAGCTAGAATAAATGCCTTTTTAAATACCTATTTTAATACAAATTAATGCCTTTTTGCCTACCTATTTTATGTAAAATAAATGCCTGGACTGCCGAGCTGTAATTACAATAAACAGCGAATGGACGCATACTATAAAGGGGTTTGAAATATCACAATTGATTATTCCTGTCATTTTAATTAATGTTTGGCATTTCACCGTTCTAAAATAGTTATTTACAAATAACCTTTTCTTGAGCAAGAGACGCGCAAAAAATGAGTCAGCAAATCTGCCAACAAACAACAGCACAGTTACGGAGATAGCATAATCGCACAGCGAATTACAACTTTGTCTTGATGTTTTAGGAAGGGAATGAACGATATTAAGGAATTTTGCCATTAAGTGCTCAATGTGATTAGAAATAAATTGAACTCTGTGAGAATAATTAGCACTGGAACCACCAACTGGTAAATAATTTTACACAAGAGTAGAAAAAAAACGACATTTTATTCATTCATACAGTTTAAACATACGATCGCAAATGTATATACAAACAATGCAAAGATGATGATGATGATGGAATGAAGTGATGGCAACATGATTGAAGACATGCATCTCTTGTCACGAGTTTATGGGAGAGTCCTGAAAAGAAAGACCATTTAGTATATAAAATGAAGAGCATACTATGTAAATATTATGAGTAAAATGACGAATGAATAGAAATGAAACTAATTGAAAGAGCCAAAAAAATTGCAAAGAATGTTGATTGGATTATGAAGAAGAATTTACAAATTATAACTAAGTTAAAACAAATTAAATAATCAACATTAAAATAAATACTGCATACTATGCAAATTACGTTGATACATATGATAAGACAAAATATTTCAACCAAGCAAGAGAATTATTTAGGAGTAAATGAAAAGTTTACATTTCAATGAGAGCCTACGTCCATCTTCTTAAATTCCCCTCCAAGACATTTTATTTACACTTAATTTCTGCCTGTTGCGCGATACGATCGTCATCCTTTCCAGGAGTAAGACCTCTCTCCGTCAGATCGTGCTGGCGATTTCTCACAACTTCAATGACTTTCTCCGCCAGAGCGCTCTAATATCGGAAAGATCTTAGTTCGAGAAGCACCCGTGAGAACGCATTGCCTTCGCCCGCTTACCGCGCGTGCTTCAAGCCTTGGTCTGCGGCGCGCGAGTGGGTTGCGCCGTGGCCCGGTCTGCGTGTCGCAGCGTCTGGTGCGACTGCGCCGCTGCTGGGTGCGTCTGCGACAGAAACAGGCAACCATCAATGGTGCAAGGAAATTTCCACACAGAAGTAAAGACTAGGGAATGCTGTTAAGGGATTGTTCTCATTACTTTATCCATCCAGTAGTGCCAGATTCAAAAATTAGAAACAACGGTGGCATCAGCAATAACCAATTCTAAGCAATTACTAGGCGTTGGCGGCTCTTTTCAAGGGAATTGCACCGGCTTAGATGGCTAAGGGCATCAATTAATGTCACTGCAATTCCTCTGATCGGGAGGGCTGTCCAAATTGTGGCAGGATTTTCGACACTAGCTAGATAGCTGTCGCTAGCTAGCTAGAAGCTGTGCCCAGCTGGTGGCACAATATAATAAGAAATATGTTTATTATTTAACAAATATGTTTATTATTTAACAAAAATCTACGATGGCCGCCTCCAAAATGATCGGCTGGATCCGCCCGTGCTGTTGGGAGCTACCTGGATAGGGGAAACCCCGTAAGCTGTCATGTGGGTCGGCACCGGGTCTCACTATCTGGCGAGGGAAGATCATTGTCACCTCCAGCGATAACAAACATGCACTACATTTAAGGGAATAAATGCGATAGCAATTAACACGCCCGAAATCCCGAAATAACGAATCAATTATTCAAGGGAATTGCCAATGTGTCAACTGAAGTAGCGGTAGAAATGCAGCACGGTGTAAGATATATAGGTGTGTCAACTAGCCGCCTTTTGGACAAAATTTTTGAAGCCAGTTTGAGGCTAGTTCCTCGCTTATCCGTACGGTGTGCACGATCGAATTGGGCATTCATGATGGCGTCTCGCGATTTAGTGGCTTCCACCAGAGGTTACAAAGCTATGAAATGGATCACCATCTTGTCCCCAAAATGCCCAAGTCGTTCGCAGCGCTTACATAGCGAGAACTGTGAGAACTAGACTCACATTAGCTTCAGTTTTAGACCGAGAGTGAACCCACCTATATCTCTTACACCGTGAAATGCAGTTTGTGATACGATTCGTTCACGCGCGCTATCGATTCTGAGGATGAGCCACTCGCGGTGCGGCCTCAGCACGGTGTAAGGCCACATTCACAATGCAAACTTAAACGTAACGTAATGATGTAAACTTAGCCATAACATTTACACGCAAAAACAAGCATTCACAATGACGAACGTAAACTGGAACGCAAGTTTCGCCTGAACCAATCAGAATTCAACTTGATCGATTTGTTTCTAGCATGGTGAAAAGATCTCTCTACCATGATTTCTAGCTTTTTATTCGACATTCCTATCGATTTGTCTTTATACATATGCGAGTGGCTGTTGTAGAAGTGCTCACATTTCCTTCATCTTATAAACAAGAATTCTCTTGTACCAAATTCACGAGTAATTCGTCGAACGTAATTAGTTTATTCACGAAGTCAAACTAAAAAAATGTCCAAATTCTTATAATGAATTCACTACACGTATCAAAACTGTACGCAAACTAGTTATCTACATTACAATTACAATGACATAACCACAAACTGAATAAATTTAAAATCGAACTTCCATGCTGCTCTCTGATTGGTCTTCGGTAGAATTCCGACGTAAACTTAATGAAAAAGCTTGGAGCTTATGAACTCTTAAGTTTACGGACTTACGTCTACGGTTACGTCAAGGCATTGTGAATGGTCTCGCTCAGTAACTCATTTCTAGGTTTTGCGGCTATGTTACGTTTACGTTTAAGTTTGCATTGTGAATGGGACCTAAGAATCTTATACCGTGGGCCTCAGTGTGCGCCGTCGACGCTCTTTCCCGCGGAAAGTGACGCTTCGGTATGCGGTTCAGCATTCAGTATGAGACTCGGGCCTTCGGCCTTTATGTTGACATAAACCATCCTTGTGGTTGTCCAACACATAATTATTAACGCATTTTTTATACGCACACACCTTAAAAATAATTTTGCGTGTATACATGTAAAGCCTCCATTTTCTTGCCTCCTGCTTGCCCCCACAAGTTTTCTTCCCTCCATGTTCACTCGCGCGTGAATGAATCATATCACAAACGTCATTTCAGCCGAAGTAGCTTTTGGTGTGACGTACCTGCTGCTGTTGGTAGTAGGCTGGGGCTTGCGTGTAGACGACCGGGGCGGCGGCGGGGGCGGGGGCGTGCTGCGCGGGCAGGAAGTACGCATGCGCGCCGGGGGCGGCGGCGGGCGCCACGGGAGCCTAGAGGGGGGAACCGAACAGTTGAATGAGTGAAATGGAAATGGCAGGCATGGTTAGTAATTATAGTTTGCACGTTAGTGAACGTTAGTCATTGTTGCGTTGTTTTAGTTCTTTTTAGTCATTATATTTTAATTATTTTTCTATTCATATTAATACTTAGAATTAAAATTCATCCCCAAAATTATTTTTGTATATGTCGTTTAAGTATTTTGGAGTAGTTTATTTTTTGATGAAATTTTAGTTAGTTGTATTTTCCGTAAGTGTATAGTGATTTTTGCATTTTTTTTCGCTCTCAAAAGGAGAATCAAAGAGTGACCAGAGCAGCGTAGATAGAAGAGCATTGGTTTCGGCAACTGTTTCTTGAAGATCCCTTTTTTGCCGCTACTGGTTCATAGCGCTTTTCCTCTTTCCGTTGACATTTACTGTGAAACGCCGAATCTTTCCGTTCCCGTTCATGTCCTCGTCTTCGCGTTGCCGTTCCCGTTCGCAGGCTATTGTGGGACGGCCTTCAGGTAGCTACCTCAAAATGATGGTAATCGCGAAATTTCATTTTTCCCCCATATTTATTGGGTCAACGCTTTGTTTTCTTGTCTTTTAAATGCTTTAAAACGCTTCTTGATACGTTTATTAGTTTTTGAGCATGCATTTTTATCGAAGCGAGTGTTAACTGTCAAGCCCTTAATGAGTGAACTTCAGATGCATTTTCCCGAATTGGAAATTTCAGCACATTCATGCATGTCAAACATCATAGATCATAAACTACAAAAGACAATAATATAATTCTTTTTTCAGCATGTAACCAATGATTTGCTCTAGTGTATGGACTAGAATAGTCAAACTGACACTAAAAGTTTCAATTATTAGAACTGAAACGCACAGAATAAATTTATAAACAATTGTTTTTCTCAAAAAATCAAATCCTGACTCTTTAGTTTTTACAGTACTTTTAGTTCATTCACTAGAATAGTTGTGATTAATTTAAAAGAATTATCAAAATATAACAATTTGTTGTAGAGTTATGATGTGCAAAGTACAAACCTGCACTTCGGCCAATTATTTATAAACAAATAGAGAAAAAATATTTTAAAATCATTTGATCTTTATAGTTCAAATAATTTTGAAATAATTTTTAATTATTAGACAATAATAATAAATGAAATAAGAATCAAATGTAAAAGGGAAAACAAAGTAGGTATACATTTCTTAATTTTTGTTTTTCAGCTACCTTCAGGATGTTTTTTTTTCTTTCCCGATTTCCTCCCTCCAGTAGCCCTGGAGGGGCGGGAATTTCTTCAGGTGTCACGTACCTGGTAGTAGACCAGCTGCGGGGCAGTGGCCTGCGGGTCGGCGGCGGCGTAGGCGGCGGGGGCGTGGCCGGCGGGGGCGGCCGCCACGGGCACCATGATCACCGGCTGGCCGTTGGGGCCCGGCACCAAGAAGCCCGTGGTGTACGCTGCGCACACAGAACCCGTGCCGCGTTAACGCAGGGCCCCCGATAGTTCTTCAAGAATTGGACGGTGTTATGCACCAACCGGCTAAGCGCCATTTTTGAAAATAAAAATGAGATACGGACGCCATTGTTTGCATTGGACCATGTTCTAAGAGTACGCAAAAATTTTGGCGCCAAATCTGTTAAAATAGCCTTATAATTAATTAAAAACGTCACATCAGGTATTTTATGTTTCGAAACAACCGGCACAAAACCTAGATCTTCAAATCTGCTGTTCTTAATTTCACATTATGCAGGTAAGCGACAGATATTCCATGTTTGTGTAGTGTGGCGCTTCAATGAATGAAATAATTAAATTACAGTGTTTAGAAATGAAAATGTAATACAACATTTGAACACAATTATCTCAAAACTTGTATTATGTCGCATAGCCGGTTGATGCACAACACCGTCCAATTATTTATTACCAAATTTCTCAAAAACAAGTAAGTATAAAAATGATGTATTATTATAACAATACGCAAAAATTGGCATAACGGAGTGATGTGCCGCGCATCATTGGATAAAATTTATTATATGGAATGTTGCTGGTTGATGCATTTCAATTTTATATTGTACAATTCAATAAAAAATTGAAACTATTTAATTTGTGGTATTTTTCAATCTAATTATAAATCTGTTATTTTTACTTATACATATATGTTGAAATTTTTTTGCTTGCACAATGTTAAAATAAAACACTAAGAAATATTTTAAAAAATGTGAATTGATAAGATTTTTTTTATATTTCAGCATCGAAATCATGTGGGGTTGAGTCGGTGAAAGTAATAGGACCCCCCAAATTAACCTAGGCCTAAGGGTGTCCAATGCAGTTAAAACCGTCCTGCACAGAGCACCTGCTCGTCAGCCTTCCTCGGACGGAACCACACCCAGAGGCAACGTCGCGTTCCAGGAATAATTGAATGTACCTGCGATTTTTCTAACTCTGCCTCTCGAGACCCTATGGCCATAATGGAATATCACACGGCATTTCGCGTCGTTCTCCGTTGTGCCGCTAGGGATCGCATGATCGCCAGCACTGATCGATACAGTCACGAGCATGCGACTCTTAGCGGCACAACCGAGAACGACGCGAAATACCGTGAGATATTACATTTTATTGACATTCCCCCCCGTGCGCCAAGAAAGAAAAACCGAAGTATAAATGCTGAAACTACTAGTTAAGTATCTAATTAATTTTAATAAAACAATCGAATTCAAATGTTGCCGCCTTAACGACAAAAAAAGCGTTGGGAAATATAGGTTAGCGTTGGGAAACGTAGGCGACTCAATAGTGTCTAACCCTTGGTTTCTCCAAACTAAGATTTTTGATTTAAGAACTTTCACCCCGTGACCACAGAATTACTCTGAGACATTTTTTACTGCGGAGATTCCCCTGCTGGAGCGCCGGCAGCCAGAAAGTATTTTTACCTTGCGGGGCGGTGGGCGCAGCCTGGATGTAGTGCGGCTGCGGCTGCACGTACTGCAGCTGCTGCGGCGCCAGGTACTGCACGGCGGCCGGGGCGGGCGCGGCGGCCGGGGCCGGCTGCACATACTGCGCATGCTGCGCGCCGCCCGCCGCTGCGCTCGTGGCGACGCTCTGCGCGCGCGGCACGAACTGGTAGCGCTGCGCCTGCGCTTGCGCCTGTTGCTGCTGCTGCTGCTGTTGTTGTTGTTGCGCCGCCTGTTGCTGCGCGAAGTGTAGGTTGTACTGCGGCTGGAAGCTCTGCTGCAGGTAGTAGCCCTGTTGCGCCGGAGCCGCCTGCTGTTGGTAGTACTGCGCAGACAAATGAAAAAAACACATAATATAAAAAAATGACAAGGAATAATTTTCAAATGATATTAATATCAATAATAATAAAAATAATTTATGCCAAGAAGTGAAGTTATGGGGGTAGTTTTTTTACGATTAAAGAGTAAAGAATAATCATAAAATAATGACAATAAAATAATGTTAAATAGTTTAGTAGTATGCTGGTTGGCTAATACAGAGTAAGTACTCGTACATTACACTTCAGCTTTAAAAGTAGTTTTTCGTCAATGCATATATCGATTTTTTAAGAGTGGTATAGTACAGGTACTCTCAAGAGACAGATAATCCTACTTTGTAAACTAACGTAACGTACCGTGCTGATAGTTGAACAATATTACAGTCTTTTCACAATTTTTCTTGTTTTTATTTATTGCGTGAAGAAAAAATGGAGGGTTATATTTTTCAAGATCTGTATCTGGGTTCTTTGTTACACCTATCGCCTGAGTGATTCGACTAATATGTGACGCGACCTTACTTTCGTCTTTACAGCGGGATTGTCACCCTAAATGCCATTTCCTTATTTAGGTAATTCACTATAAATATAGCGAATAAGAAAATAAATTCGAAACAAAAAGAAAGACGAAACAATAAGAAAGACAAAATATGAAATGAAAATTAGCAGAAGAGGGAGAACAGGAAAAAGGAAGATAAAAATAGAAAAAAAACGAAGAAGACAAAAAGAGGAATGTCCTTCAATTCTAGTTTTTGTTATTTATTTGTATTAAGATTTTTGAAGTGGTGTCTTGGAAGAGCAAACCCGATGGCCTCAGTCTCGGTATAAATACATTTAATTACTTAAATTATATATAATTACATTTCAACTGAATATAATTAAATTATAATATAATTAAATTATAATATAATTAATTCATTAATTTTATTTATTTATTTAAAAAAATAATAAGTGGGG
>JAHLJT010005437.1:70517695-70820442 GCA_031308135.1 Acheta domesticus
CGGACTCTAAAAATAAAAAATAAAAAGGTAAATGTATGTAGTGGCGAAATTCATAATGCGTGCGTTGTTTTACATGACATTCTTTTCCTAAGGATTTTTAGTGTTTACAAATATTTACTTCACATTAACGAGTTTTGGGGATTATTTTTGGAAACATTTTTGGCAACATTCCTGCAGCCACATATCACTCAGCCAATACATATGATATTTTTACATAGGGAGAAAAGTGGGTTGACGTTAACATTATGGATTTTAGAGCATCTCAGCTTCAGAAAGGAAGTATCTATCCTTTCTCCTTTCTACGTTCTTTCTGCACTTGTGCACATTATTGTCCCATGGATAAGCGAAAGCAAGACTAGTGTCGTCAGCGAAATGCCTTGTTAGTTTTCGAATGGGTAACCGAGAGATAAATTCAAATGAAGGGAGTTCTTACCATGACGCAGAAAAAAGGGTGAGAGAAAACAGTAGGAATTCCTTTGCGAGTATTTATCACTTTCAAACAATGATTCTGATTAAACAATGGCTGAAAACCAGAGTTCAAACAATTAGGATGACACTGCAGTGCCTCTGACCGGGAGGTCCTGGGGTTCGAGTCCCGACGGTAACTGGACTTCCGTCACTAGCTTGTCAGCTAGTTTAGATTCAACCGCTGTCTGGAGGAGAATTCTAGCGCCCGGCTGCTCAGATCGGTAGTTTTACGTGGTTTCTGCGATCAACACCAGGCGAATGCCGGAGCAGTAACCCTAAAAATGGGCTACGGACCGCCCACGATCTTTCCTCTCTCTTACACACACTTACTCATCCCTCATTTACACACACACACGCTCACATACATTACACTATTACATGTATCAGGAGACCAGTCAGGGGCTTAGAGCTTGTCTCAGTTGGGGCGGTGCCCCGCTGGTGGGAGGTACCTAGTTGAGGGAAAACCCCGCTAGACGACGGTAGGTCGGTGGCGGATCTCGCCATTCAGCGGGGATGATCACCGCTATCTCGAGCGGATAATACATGAACGACGCTTACGGGACTAATGACGCACCAGTTTACCAGTTGACGCGCCCGGAATCACTAATCAGTCAATTAAACCGTAGGGTGAAGGTTTTTTTAATGACTTACTGACTTTTAACCTAGCCCCTTAGTATTTGTAGAAAAGATCGATTAAAAAAGACTTGCGAAAAAATTGAAAGATATTGTAAGATATTCCAAATGAAATATATACATTTTTGGATCTTTAGTTTATACTGCTTCTAATATCACTCACCTACACTATCTTATCCTGAATCCACTATTTAGAGTATTCTATTCAATATCACTGAATGAGAACTACTAAAATATTATTACAATGTTACTTATTTTCTGAAGGCGCTAAAAGGGAACACTAAAGTCAAATTGGGTTACTTAGTTTTATCCATCAAATGTTTCTCGGTCACGAGCGGATATTGAAATAACAATATTATTGTTATTTCAAATTGTATTGAATGAGGATTGGGAGGCCACTGTCGGAATTATGCCAATAAATTAGACTAGAAAATCCAAATTACGAATGTTTTGGCAGTTATGACCACACAAAATTCAAGCAAGAAATAAAAAAGCAGATGATAAGAAATTTTCAATTAGAAACACGACAATTTAGAGATTGGACCATTTACCCGCAGAAAAATTTCAAAGCCTTACATAGAAGTGTTCTTAGTATTAGAAGTAAGTTAGAATCATCAGCAGTTAAAAAAGATGTTGAACTAGTGATGCAGTGTTTTGCATTGCGGTGAAGTGCTGGGCAGCACAAAATGATGTGAAACTGTGCAAAGAGCATATCCAATGGCAACTTTCGAGATGGTTTAGTAAAATATTATGTGTTACACATTGTATTTTTATTACCTATTATTGTTTCAATGTAATTGTTTAGTATCTCTACTTAGCCTGTAACTCGATGATACATTTCTGTATCTAACTAGTGAAACCGCCACCGGATAATGCCTAATTACCGTGTTAAAATAAATCTAAAATTTACCAATCTGAAGCTAAAAAATGAAAGGTTACAACCACTCATTTCACGCGCTAGATATTGCTTAAAAATGACTGTCCTGATTCTGATTCTGATTCTTTTCAGATTGTGAAATTCAGCTGCGGCACATAACCTTGTACGGACAACGAGGGGATGGACACTGTAGATCAGTGATCGCCAAACTTATGAAGAGATCTGAGCCATCGTATTTTAAATCATATTGAGAGCTACCAAAAGAAACTAGACAGAAATAAGAACGTTTTAAAATATTATTTCCTAATCCTATTTTTCTTTCCGTTCATTTTCTGTAAATATACTTTCCTTTCTTCCTAACTCATACACTGGTGTAGCACTGTAAATACTCATTTCTCATTTACCTGGCCAAAGAAGTTGTCGGTTTCCCATCCCGAATGAAATGGATTTTTTTAGCATAATCTCGCCATCATTGGCACAGAATACTAATATACTAATAAAATATAACTGACATAATCACACGCTCACACAATCAACACAGTCTGTCCGTGTCAATTGCGCGGACGTATGAGGTAGCTAATTTCGTGAGCCATTTAACTAATCCAATATCGACGGTTTTGCGATCTAAATTTTGGATTATCTGGAGATACTCCGACCAACAGTGTACACTCTATATCACTTTTTGAAATTTCTCTCGAAACTGCACTAGGCGAATCAGGGGCGCCCAGAGGAAACCAACTTCTTGGGTCAGTTGAGCCCCTTATTTCAAACAAAAAGTTACTTCCTCCCCCAATTCATAAACAGAGTCCATTTCTCCTAGCATGAGAAATACCTTATAGTGTAAAATTTAGATTGGGGATGAAAATATTTTTAATTTAGTTTGAATTAAAGAATTCGGGGCCCCAATTAAGTCGGGGCTTGTTGTCCTCCGACTGGCCCCCTGCCCCCTTCTGGTCGTTATTGATTTGGAGAGAATAGTCACTGGTTCCGGACGCGTCACTAGGGCCATTAGTCAATAGTCACTAGTCGCATCTTCTTAAGTCACTAGTCTCGTAAGTGTAGTGCATCTTATATACTGAGAGGTGATGATGTTCCTCCCCACTAGGAGGAGATCCACAATCGACCTACACCTCGGCAGGTGGGATTTTCCTTCCCATTCCTCTAGTGGAGGCTCCGCTCTACCTGGGCCAAGCATTAAGTCTATCGGTCCGGAGACCGATGTTTCGTCAGGTGCAGTAGTATAGTGTACGTGTACGCGTACCTAAGTGTGTGTGTGTGTGTGTGTGTGTGTGTGTGTGTGTGTGTTGAGCGTAGGTGTAAGAAGTGAGGATAGGACAAGAAAGAGGAAGGGAAATTCGCGCCAGGTCCGTGGCCCGTTTCTTAAGTTACTGCTCCGACATCTGCTTGGTATTGATGGGAGAAACCACGCAAAACTACCGATCAGTTCTGCTGCCGGCCGCTAGAGTTCTCCACAAAATAGTGATAGAAGTCAAGCCAACTATGTAGGGATTTGTCGCAAATCCGCTTCTATGGGCACTTGAACTCTAGGCTTCCCGCTCAAAGTTGTTGCGTAACCAACGGTGTTACCTCCGACCCATCGCGAACCTGTCACTTGCTCGAGATATTGCTTGATTTATTTATTGGCCAAAAAACAGTGAAAACTGTATATGACGTATGGGGGAGAAGATTACTTGCGCACGTTTTCATAAGTTCCATAATCCCTTCCCAACATTTTAACTGTAAATACAATGGTTGAAAGACGATAAATATATAAAAATATATAACAGTAAAATTTAAAAAAGCGCGACATTAGCAACATTTCAAAACCTAGATACTTCTTTCCCGAGTTATAGAAAACATACTTGCAACGGTAAGCAAAATGCAGATGCGATTTTTCTGCATTGCTAGCAAAATACGAGTAACTCACTCTCAGCTTAACTCTAATACTACAAGCAAAAGGATTGCTCAACAAAACGTGCTGCATAGTGAAGCTACATTTACGTTCAGAAGCAAAACAAGGGGCCATCTCAGCATTTGCTCAATAGGATCAGGGAAACTGGACAAAAACCTGATTGAGATGGAGGTCATTGACCCGGAAGCTGAAGTACATTACTTGTTACAGGAGTATTAAGTCTTTTTTAAAAATTACACAATACAAATGTAAACTAGTTCACTATAAATCATTGTTTTGCTAAAATGAACATTACCCCGGCCTTGCTGTCATCAGTATATTCGGCCCGAAAATTTGCGAAACTGTCTCTCGGGACTGCACTAGCAGGATATTCTGGCCAGATGAACCTGTGGACACACACCAGCTACATAATTCTGTGTAAGAGTGTAAGATCTCTGACAGGAATTAACTTTTGTAACGTAACGGGTTTTTAGGGAATTTCTGCACCACAAAGCGAGCAGCGAATCGACTGCAATCTCGATCTCCTGTGCATGCGCAGATGCACAAAAATGGTGCAAAATGCAAATTGCGTGTGCGCAGAAGATATATAGTGCTTTCGATTGCTTTACCGTTCGAGGGTGCAAAAAATCCTTATTATTGTCATTTTCTCCACCTTACAATGGGTTAATGTTAGAAGACCCTGAATAAACAAGCAGATTGCATCGAGAAGTCATGAAGACTTTGTCGAAGGCTTCTCTGGTCAAGGGTTTTATGTAATAGTGCGCACGATTTGCTAGAGATATTTAGCAACACAGCTTTCTAGTGTTTGAAGAAGTTCATACGTCTTGTGAACCTGTAAGGAAGGAAGTTGTGTAATTAAGCTGTTATTTTTGTTGTTGAGAAAGTCTATTATTTTTCATAGAATAAGCGATAGACGGGAAGTCGATGACGACGCCTGTGACTCTGAAATTTGAGACGATACGCTTTCTTTAGAGGTATTTTTTATAACTTTGCCCCTGAGGGCCCGCCTTCACGATTGAATATGTCACGGTATTTCACGTCTTTCTCAGTCTTGCCACAAGATATCGCATGATCGCGACCGTATAAAGCAGTGTTTGCGATCATGCGACATCTAGCGGCACGACCGATAAAGACGCGAAATGCCGTGTGATATTCCATCGTGGCCATAGAGGATTTAGAGGCAGAGTTAGAAAAATCGCACCATAGTGTCGTCGCAGATTTAGTTGCCTGGCCACGAATAGCGCGCGACGCTTCCTTCCTCGTCCTGCTCGCCCACTAGAATTAGTCTGCAGTGAACCATGGAGTATACATGCACTAAAGAAGAAAATAAACAGCGTTATCTATCGGCAGGGAAAGCCAAATACGCGGTGAAGAATTGGATGATAGTATTGCTTATGGGTGCTAAGTTTCCATCACAATTTTCCGCCTTCAGTCTATTAAACTGACAGAGAATTTACAACGACCTGATACATATCAAAGGCTTGTTTCAGCTATGACCTAGACCTAGAACCGACGGGATTTCTCTATGGAAAAGGAGAAAATGTTCACGTATTATGTTGCGCCATGACCTACAGAAACCTCCAACAGTTACCCATTTCCGTCTGACATTAACTGAAAAGGCTAGTTTTACAGATTTCGCTCCGCCGCAAAAGGTGGTTGTGCGTGAACGTAAGTATACGAGTTTCGTACCGGCTTGCCGCACCGGAACGCGAACTTTCATTTGACGAGGTTCCGGAAAAAGTCTATTAAAGAAGAGGAATCACAAAAGTTGTACCGTAGAATTATGCGGGGCAAAAGAGCCAGCCAGTTAATGCGGAAAGCTCTTTTAACTGTCATGTTCCAATATGTATTTTTGAGTGGGGTCAAATATGGACCCTACCTTTTTTTAGATCTGCAATTAACGTTTCATCGTTTAGAACTTCCATTATTAGAACGTTTTTGGACTCATAGTGATAATTTTCTTCGTCTGTTTCCAAAATGTTGAAACTGTCGCCATGCATTATCGCTTCCTGGAAGCACCAGCGATCTCTTACAGCCAGGCCTGTCTATAAACATCGATGTACATCGATGTAAACTGTCGATGTACAAAACAGTTATACATTCGGATAAACATAGTGAATATTGCTTTAAAATAAAGACTTAGCCATCTGATCGATCTGTCTGCGGAAAGGGTCTCAAGTACAGAAAATGTTCGAAATATTTATGCCCTTGCCAATCTTGAAAGCTGCAAAATTCTCGCAAATTACAGAATATATTTGTAATATACCGCTGAATAATACATGTAACATTAGGTATTAAATGCATAAATTCAATTATATTATAATTTAATATGTGTAATTTATTGATACTCTTCCATTGAATAGCCCCCTCCTCGTGGTATAGCACTTAGCTTATCAGGCTGTAACACCGAAGGTTGCGAGTTCAAACCAAATCGAAGTCATGGATTTTTAAAGGGCGAAAAAATCCTTCGGAGTGGAAGTAAAGCCCGCTGTACAATGTTGATTTTCTGTCTGTAAAAGATCAAGCTCAAAAGAAGTCTTTGAGCAAAATTCAAATCGCCTTTTCCGTTGCCCGAGTGATATCTTCTCTCTCCGCGAGGTGGAGAAAGGTTCGTAGCGAAATTTGCGTGGCCAGACGGAAGAGCAGGCCTGATAGTGTGATTCTTGCCACATGTAGGGCGATTTTTCTAACTTTGCCCATCGAGCCCCTATAGCGACGATGGAATGTCCATTTTGCGTCTTTCTCGCTCATGCCGGTAGATGTTGCATGATCGGGATCATTGCTTGATACGGTCGCGATCATGCGATACCTGGCGGCATGAGCGAGAACATCGCGAAATACCGTGACATATTGCATCGTGAAGTCGGGCCTTCAGGGGCAAAGTTACAAAAATCGCACTATAAAATAAGGCAACAATGAATTGAATTGGTGTTCTCCGCTCCGAGTACTGGCATAACCTTAATATGCGACTTTTCATATATCATGACCTAAAAGAAACAGTATAAAATTTTCGCGTCTGAAAATAGAGATCTTTGGCGCAAGACGTATTGCAAAAACCCCAACTACACACGTCCACATAGTGGTTTGCTCCTCTTAAACTTTTTTGCTCCGTTTAAACTTAAGCTAATTCCTCTGCAATAATTCAGTACGTACCACAGAATCTCCACTACCGGAACATCACACCAGCCAGGACAAAATCGAAGCTCCCGACATATGTGGTAGTGTAATGCATATATGTGTAAGGGGAGAGGAGAGGCAAGCATCAGAAAGGAAAGATTGCGCGCGGTAAGTGGCCCGTTTTTTAAGGTCCTGTCCTGGTGCTGATCGGAGCTCACCTGGTATTGATCGGGGAAAGTACGGAAAATAACCGATCAGAGCAGCCTTCCGTTAGATTTCTCCTAAGGAATTCCACCTAGCTGTCTAACTATGGCCGAAAATCCTGCCACCGTCAGAACTCGAAACCTAGGACTTCCAAGTTCGGTCAGTGATGATGCAGTGGTAACATTTGTAGCCACTGCATCAAAGGGTAACATTTATTGCAGTGGTAACACTTGTTGCCCTGAGCCATGTCATGCAGTACATTTTCCTGATGTTCGTGGTGTTTGTTGTGGAATTTACTTACTTCTTCAGCTGTACCAGAAAAAGTCATTCTCGGGACACGATAAGGGATGACTTCAAATTTTTAATTCGCTTGCCTACAAAAATAGTAGCAAATAATTTATCTTATCAAATTTTGCCACAAAAAGTTTGTTACCATCTTAATCGATTCAACTGTATTAACTGTAACTGTATTAAATTCAACTGTACTGAAAGAACGACCAGGAATTCAGCATCTCAGGAAATTCGTACAGATTGTACTTCTCCCGCATACGTCACATTCAGTTTTCCATTTTTTACGTTATGCAAATAAATAAATTAAACATGTCAGGTTTTATCGATGACTGATTGATTAGTTGATTTTAGTGATTTCGGGCTCGTCAACTTCTAGTCATTAGTTCCGTAAGTGTACTGCATGTTTTCTCCACAGGAGGTGCCGGTGATCTTTTCCCGCTGGATGGCGTGATTCGGCACTGATCTACCGTTGGCTAGCGGAATTTTCCCCAACCAGGTATCTCCCACCAGTGAGGCACCGCCCCAGCCGGGACAAGGTCTAACATCCGACCCGTTTACCGGCAAGTGTAATAGTAGTACATGTGTACTACTACTGTAAGTAAGGGTTGAGGATAGGACAAGGAAGAGGAAGAAAAAGATCGCGCGCGGTCCGTGGCCCGTTTGTTAGGAAACTGCTCCGGCATTCGCCTAGTGTTGATCGGAGAAACCATGGAAAACTACCGATCAGAGCAACCGGTCGCAAGAATTGTCCTCCAGACAGCGGCGGAATTCGACCTAGTTTTCTAGCTAGTGCCGAAAATCCTGCGCCGTTGGGACTGGAACCCCAGGACATCCCGGTCATTGCAGTGACTGCAGTCACTGCAGGCGCTGCAGTGACATCATTTGATGCCCTGTGCCACCTCTCCCGGTCCAGGTTTTATCGTTTTCGCTTCGCCCCAGATGCACTTATGCGTGAATGCAAGTTACACCGATTTCTTCCCGTCGTGCTACACCACACTGCAGATGGTGTTTCACAGAGAGAAAACCCGTTCTTCAACACGCAGAGAAAATCGACCTTCCTTGCCCGCAGCGGATGGGCCGTTTTCGAATTCCGTGAAGAATCCGGAATCCGCAATCATTTCACTTCGCACAGAAACAAATAAAAAACACGAATCGGTCCGGTTAGAGCTTGGGTGATTTCTGGAAGGAAGTTTGGTTTGTGGTGAATTTAATGAGGTGTCGAAGATCTTAAACTGCTTCCTTGGTCTGACAAACCATGCACTCAGTAAATCACAGTTTTTTATGGTGTTCATGGGGATCGGCAGAGGGGAGTTAATACACAAGCACACTGAGCGCGTTTATTCATTGGTTGCTTTTTTCAGGCACGTCAAATGCTACTGTCATTAGTTCCGTTAGTTCTGAGTATGTTTTAACAGCATGTGGCGATGTCTCCACTGGCTGGGTGGTGAAATTCAGCGATAACTTAAATGTCGGGTTGCGGGGATTTTTCCCAACCAGGTATCTCCCACCAGCAGGCACCGCCTCAGACGGGACAAGCTGTAAGATTCCGACCGGAGTCCCGACATTTACGGTAGTGTAGTCCATGTAAGTGTAAATATATGTAAGTAAGGAATGAGAATAGTACAAGAAAGAAGAAGGAAAGATCGTGGCACGTTTTAGGGTATTCGGTATTAGCCAAGTATTGACAGAAAAAATCATAGAAACGATCAGAGCAGGCAGATGCTTGCATTCTCCTCAGACAGCGGATGAATTCGAACTAGTTATTATCTAGCCAGAGTCTAAAATCCTGCCACCGTCGAGTCTCGAACCCTAGAAGCTGCCTGCCAGAGTCGCTGCAGAGCCAGCGGCAGTCCTCTCTTCGAGCTAATCTCAGACGGCGCAACGATCGTAACAAACATGACAGGGCTGAGTGGAGTAAGGAGGGGCAGGTGAGGCAAGGGTAAGCGTGGTGGGACAGAATTAGGAAGGGAGGATGAAGCTGAGCGGTTGGGACGGGGCAGGGTGAAAATGGCGGGGCGTGGAAGAGACAGGACAGATCATGCCATACGGAGTCAGGGTGGGGTACACCATACCTTCTTTATTTCATGCTTGCTTCAATAAAGTAGTTAGAAAATCAGTTCTTGTACTTTTATTGGACTCATCTCAATGCCAGCGTCCTAATCGGCGAGGAAACCTGTCTACCGTTAACTTCCAATAAGTTCACTTACTACAAAAATGTAATATTTAGAACCTACGCACGTTAAGGTAGTGGGGAAGGAGAGGAGTTTCCAACCCAGACCTCGCCCTGCTGCTGTTCTGCAGCAATGTTGCAAGAAAGTGTACACAGAATAAACAATAATAATTTCCGCCCCCCGGAGGGAGGAACCATCAGCCGCGAAGGCCACGGTTGTTGGTGGAATTCGGAAACGTCCATCCGACTCCAATTTCTCGGCGCTGCTCACGTTGTTAGTTAGTTAGTTAGTTAGTGGTTGCTGAGGATATTCCGAGTGACCCATCTGTTGGGCCCCTACCTGCCGACCTTGATTAGTAGGGGCGGATTTTAATGAAATTTCTTTCTTTTCACTTTAGAACAATGAGAATTTAGAATTTGTTTCTTTTCTCTTTAGAACAATGCCGTATAGTATGGAAATTAATTTTACAAATATCATGACAAAACGACATGACCTATTTTTTAGATAATTTTTTTTGCATTTTTCGTCGATTTCGACTAATTAGTCATTATTTAATCTTTATACGTCTTTTTTAATGCAGTTTTCATTGATTTCATCGGTTTTAATATCATTTTAATGGTGCTTCTTCATATAATATTTACCAGATGCAACAAATTTTCACTACAGAATTCCTGAGTAGCCTATTCAATTTCTGCGCTCGTATATTGTAATGTCAGCCGTTGTATCAGATACAATCATGCAAGCTACACTGGCAACGAATCGTAAAGAATCGGCAATAATGAATTGATAGTGAACACAATGCCATGCCTGTCCCGTAGCCCTTTGGTCAGGTGCAACAAGCATTGATGGAAATATCCACGGCCACCGTCAATCATTGATGGAAATATCCACGGCTACCGTCAATCATTGATGGAGATATCCACGGCCACCATCAATCATTGATGGAAATATCCACGGTCACCGTCAATCATTGATGGAAATATCCACGGCCACCGTCAATCATTGACGGAAATATCCACGGCCACCGTCAACCATTGATGGAAATATCCACGGCCACCGTCAGTCATTGATGGAAATACCCACGGCCACCATCAATCATTGATGGAAATATCCACGGCCACAGTCAATCATTGATGGAAATATCCACGGCCACCGTCAATCATTGATGGAAATATCCACGGCCACCATCAATCATTGATGGAAATATCCACGGCCACCGTCAATCATTGATAGAAATATCCACAGCCACCGTCAATCATTGATGGAAATATCCACGGCCACCATCAATCATTGATGGAAATATCCACGGCCACCATCAACCATTGATGGAAATATCCACGGCCACCGTCAATCATTGATGGAAATATCCACGGCCACCATCAATCATTGATGGAAATATCCACGGCCACCGTCAACCATTGATGGAAATATCCACGGAAACGACCGATTGAGGTAGGCGACCTGTAGATTCCCCCGCTGGCAGTGGGAAGACTCCCTCGCATCATGGTGGGAGGTACTCCCCTTCTTTCTTGCTTGCCCACTCTCAACGCCCAGCCACTGGACCACGGTCTGCATCCAGGAGTGATGCAGGAGAAGCCACGGCATATACATTTACTAGCAGTCATAGGCATGTGCAGCCTAAAACGAGAGGGGGAGGAACAACTATGTTTCTTGGCGCCTCCGGGCCCCCTTGTCCATTAAACATTTTTATTTATTGATGGAAATATATTTATTATTATTTATTTACTAGAAATTACTAAAACATTATTCAGGGAAAATACAACTACAACTTTATTGTTACAATTAATAAATACTATTAATTTTTTGTTGAATCATTTGGTTGCCAAATGGTTTGGAGGTGGTGGAAGGTAAATGATGCAATTTTAAATAAATATTGTTGACATTATTTTAAACCCTTCACAGGATTGTCAGAATGTTTGGTAAGCTTCTTCCCTAACTATCAATGCCCCAAATTGTCATCTCAAAAAGGAAAAAAATCAGGAATTGTTCATGTTTACATAAAACACATTTTATTACTAGAGCGACGGGCCCCTTTTCGAAATTTTCAGGTGAGGGTCCACATTTGCGCACGCCGCCTGACCAGGGGTGGATTCAGCCAATCATTTTGGAGGGGACCATCACAGATTTTTGTTAAATAATAAACATATTTACTATATAGTATATTATTTTTGTAGTGTATATATACCCAATATTATTGATTAAATAATTACATAATTCTAACATAAATAAATATTTAAATCAATTTCTGCCAAATAAAAGAAGGTAAAAACGACAACCCCGCCTTTTGGTGGAGAGCATGGCCCCCACGTCCC
This sequence comes from Acheta domesticus, assembly GCA_031308135.1. Lineage (NCBI taxonomy): Eukaryota > Metazoa > Arthropoda > Insecta > Orthoptera > Gryllidae > Acheta > Acheta domesticus. The sequence continues at coordinate 70,529,702 of JAHLJT010005437.1, forward strand.
CCCCTCTGCAACGGCCACTGCGCCTGGCCGCCTTCGCGCACGCCCATGCTCGCAATCTTTCTTCTTTTATCGCGCGAAAGAAAAGGGAGCACCCGAAGGACATCCGCATAGCTGCCAGCCGTCGGGCTGGGGGTGCGGGTGGGGGTGCGCACGTGCCCCGGACGTGCGCAGAGCGGTAGTGTCACGCCCGTGCTTCCGCCGAGGAAGTGGCCCCTGCGGCGGCGGGCTACTGCTTCCGCTTGCGTGACGGCGCGGCGTGCGCCGGAGCGAGGTGTTGGCACAATGAGTGGGAGGGTAAGGGAAGAGATAATGTAATAAGCCCGTCGACAGACAGGTTGCATGAAATGAGAGGACTGCGAGAAACATCGCGAAAAAATGGGGGAGCTGCGTTGAGTATCTCTGTGGATGAAATGCGGGAAAGAAGAGCGCCTAGGAAACGGAGAAAAAAATGGAACGGTGTTATGTATCAACCGGCAAAGCACCATTTTTGAAAAAAAAAATAGATATAGAAGCCATCAGTTGCATTGGATTATGTTTTAAGTGTACGCAAAATTTTGGCCCAAAATCTGTAAAAATAGCCTTATGAAAAATGTATATGCCATCAGTCACATCAGGGATTTTATGTGTCGCAACAACCGGCTATAAACCTAGATTTTCAAATCTGATGTTCTTAATTTCACATTATTCAGGTAAGCGCCAGATGCACTCGTGTTTGTGTAGTTTGGCGTTTCAACGAATGAAATTATTGAATTACAGTTTTTACAGCTGAAAATGTAATAAAACCTTTGAACACGATTATCTCAAAATTTGTATGATGTTGCATAGCCGGTTGATGCATAACACCGTCCAAATGGAAAACAGTTTCCACAGATACGAGTATAGAACGGGGAATAACAGGAACTGAAGTAGGGTTTCTGACATTTTCGTAATACTGTTCTTCTAATATATCTGCATAATGCAACGCAAGTGAGGAATACAAAGTCGCCGGCCGTCAACGAACCACGTGATCTTCAAACTCCGTATCAAATTCGAAAACAAACGGCAAGAAACATAATTAACATACATAAAAAAGGTAAATAACACATGCAAAAGTAATATTCAACAACTCAATTAAACTCGCACCACTTGCAATTTCTGAACATCGCCAGTAATATCCTCCATCTTGAAATGTGTAACATACGTTTCTGTAAATAAGTGCAGAAACAAAACTATCAAGTCTGACGCAACTCGTAACAAAAGACTGTCGCGCCTCATGCATCAAAGAATCAAATCGAATTGAAATGGATGACGGCGTTGAACGTACGTACTAAAATCAATGTTATTTCTATTATTTTCCTTATAAGAATATAGTATTACAAAGTATTCAATGCCACATGACCGATAACACAAATAACAGACTTGGTTGGACCGCATCTGTTATTTGATGCATATCGGCTTAATCACATTAATAACTATAGCATCAATATAAAAATAATTTCAAAGTGCATTTTTGTCAGATACATTTAATTCAGCACAAATATTTTTACGCCACATTACGACCATCTTTAATGATAAAAAAATAAGAAAAGTTTTTAAATTACAATTTGCCTAATAGAAAAATGCAAGTTGTAAATTTTTTGTATTGAATCAAAGGGATAACAAATTACGGAAAGTAATTGCGCCATTTCAAAGGAACAATACTTGTCTTTACAAAATTTCAAAAGTGAAATAACTGATCAGAAGAAAATTAATAAATTAATATTTGATGAAATAAGGAAGTTAATATGGAAATAATTTAGAAAACGACATAAATTATTACGATAAGATGAAATAAAATAGAATTAAAAGAATATATTACTTTTATTATTATTATTATTATTATTATTATTATTATATAATATTTAATAAAAGTAATTTTACATAGAAAATTTGTCATCTCAAATATTATTCCTTTGTAATTTTGTAATTTCTTCTCGTAATTTGTTTTTTCTTTGTTCAAGTTGTTCGCAAAAATTCATAAATTATATTTTTCTATTATACAATTTGTATTTAAAAAATTTTTCTTACTCTGTACATTAAAGATGACCGCAATGAGACCGCAATGAAAGCTCTATGCTGAATTACCCGCATAAGAAGTAACTATGTCTTGTAATTAGTTTTGTAGAAAAGAAAGGAAGAAAAACGAGAGAAAAGATGAAGTCTTCGTGGCCGAAGTTCATTAGAAACGCTACATCGTAGGACATGTTGTAAAGGTAATGTTGGATCTCTGCCCGTTCCCCCTCCCTCTCACTGTCTCTCTCTCTCAACTCTCTCTCTCCCTCTCGCTGGTCTCTCAAAACCCTTGATGTCCCCTACCACGCATATTAATTCTCTCCAACTCCTATCGCACATTTTCTTTCCGCCAATTGTTTTCTCTCTCTTTCACCTCGTATCCCTTGTTTGGAGTACCTCTCACTTCTTTCAAATTTTACTCGATAAAATCTTAGCCATTTTTTTGGACACTGCGTCTTACAAAGCACTCAGATATAATATCAGAGAAGGTAGAAACCAGCGAAAAGCCTTATCTTAGCTCTGGAGCAGGCATCAAGAAAGAAGGAGCTAATATAATAAGTCAGGACTCAAAGAAAAGCTTTGAACGAAAGTATTGCGAGAAATAAGAGCACTGGGAAAATAAAATCCATGCTGAGAAAATCTGTGGATTAAATGCGAAAACAAGAACGAATGTCTTACGGAAAGAAAAAATGGAAAAGAAAATTCTTGAGAAACAAGAATAAAGAGAAATAAAAGGAAAGGAAACGGGGAAAAAACGTCAGAGGTTTCGGTGGCTGAAGTTCATGAAAGCTTCGGAGCTCGAAACACGTTTCGTTTTAGGATGTATTTCTTGGAAAATCGTAGGAACATTTCTCTTCTCTCTCTCTCTCTGGGAGATTCATCTTCAACTGAAACTTGGAATTCAATAGGAGAAAAAAGTGCAAAAATGGAAAATGGAAGCTGATAAGAAAATTGGAGCGTATGATGAGATGGAGGAGAGAGAAAATCAAAGAAAATCAACAATGTATTTTGATCGCCAAATCTCAATGGAATTTTACCATGGAACACAGTGTGTAAAGAAGTTCCACCGCAATCCAGGAAGAAGCAGGAAGTTGAGCGAGCTCATTTTATACCCGTCGTAAAGACCGGTTGAATGAAGAATAAGTGTATCGCCTCCAGCAAAAATACGAATTCACTGCGAAAGGAATGAAGCGAGAGACAGAATTAATGCTAAAAGGAGCAAATGGTGAAAGAAAAATAATATCAAGAAGGAAATGGAAAAGGAAGAAAGCAAGCAAATATTAATAGCGATGTGGGAGGAAACCTGCTGAAAGAGGGTACGAGGCACAGGGCGAGAGACATAAGGGATGCAGTGTGAATACGCCGGAACCACTGACACTATGCACAAAAGATCAGCGTAGTTTTTCGTAGTTTTGCGCGACGATGAAAAGAAAACCGTGAAATTAAAATGAAAACATGGACTCTTTTGTTTGAAAGAGTTCACAGAAGAAATGGAATCTGAATGAGATTGTAGAAAACGGAAATAACGCTAGATAGTTAAAGTAGTAATTGTAATAGAATAACAAAGCATACAACCACATGATTTTTGGTTAGTCTTATCTACAATTTTCGTGCATTAAAGCGAATGTGATACGTATGCACAGAATGGTATTTTTTCTCTAAAGTTAACACTTAAAGGAAGACAGTCATATTTGATGACGATCACAAAAGTAATTAGTAATACTAATGCATATTCTAAGCTTGAGACCGTTGAGGCACGAAACTTTAGATTCACGGAGAGAAAGTGTGCAAGAAAGATGGTATCCTACTGACGAATTATAAAGGAATGTGGTAGCTTCTCGGAAAACTTGTTCAAGAATTTGCAGGTAGTGATTAAGCAAGTGACAGCCGCCGATTAGATGATACGTAAATTACTAGTTGCTCTGATGTTTTCACTAGTAGGCCAACACGTTGATTCTGGGTAGAAGATATTTCCGATATTTGTACCAGAGCTGCTTAATAGTTGTATCTTTAAGATAATGAAGGATTCAAACAAACATTATACTACAAGATTATTCACTTACGATATGAAAAAAATGTAATCAAATAAATTAATTCAAAGCAAATCTAGTAAAGCAGTTGTTTCCAAAATGGAGCCCATATGTGGAAACCATGGGGTGTGTGCAGTTCTGGATGACTCTTGATCATTTAATTGAGATTTCTTAAAATGATTTCACTTTTAAAGCTTCACATAATAATAATAATGACAATAAGAATATAATAAGATACAAATAATTAAATAGCTTAACAGGGGAGGAATGATGCCAGAATATGAAGCGATTGTGATAGGTGCCCACTATCAGAGATTAAGAATACATGATAAAACGGTTTTCCAAACTTTTCCAGTTCAATAAACCCTGTATTTTTCAAGAACAGGATGGAAATTTTGATCATATCGCCTCAACTTGTTCAATTCCAGCAAAGTCCAAATACATGAAAAGGACCGACAGCATTTGCACCGATAGGTTTGGCATAGGAGTTTCTACTGGCAGATCTGTAACGGCTTCAAAGCTACAAACACATAGTCTAAGAGACACAAAAGCTCACAAAAACTTGTTACTTCGGTTGGAATGTGTACAATAGTGGACGATGACCTGCTTAGGTGGCTCAGGGTATCAACTGACGTCACTGCAGTGCTTATGACTGGGAGGTCATAGAGTTCCAGCGACAGGATTTTCGACACTATATAGATAGCTAGATCGATTTCAGCTGCTGTCTGAAGGAGAATTCTAGCAACCGGCTTCTCTGATTGATAGTTTTCCGTGGTATTATTGATCAACACCAGGCAAATGGCGGAGCCGTACCCTAACAAACGGGCCACGGAAACGCGCACGATCTTTTCTTCCCCTTTCTTGTCCTATCCTCTCCCTTTAATTGTATGTGAGCAAACACATTCTTCACATACACTACATTTTCACCCTTGTCAGGGGACCAGTCTGGTGCTTAGAGCTTGTCTCAGCTGGGGTGCTGCCACGCTAGTGGAGATACCTGTTAGGGGACAAATCACTGCAGGCCGAAGCAGATCGGTAAAGCGTACTGATCGAACGATATGTCGCGTGGCCGCGGACAGCTGGCGCCCGCGTAAGTGTAATGACGTAGCTCCGCCGCGAAAAGAGCGTCTCAGCAGTAAAGGCCTATATAACAGCTTGACCTCCGCTTAGCAGGGACGAATGCTATTCGTGAGCTCGTCGCCCGTGTGCACGGACCTTCCACTCCTCCGTCGGTTCAGATCTGCCCAAACTGACCCTGCCGACCTCCCTTCACCCGTCCGTCGGTTCAAATCGGCCCAAAATGGTCCTGCCGACACTCCTCCACCCTGCTAGTCCAGACCGACCCTCCGGGGTCCTGCTAGCAGCTCCCCGCCCTTGCCCCTGACCGCCGTGCACTTCGAGTGTCGCCATGGCAGCTTTGAAGTCGCTCTTCCGGAGAACCGTCCTCACCAAGGCTGGGCTGCGTCAGGTGCCTATGTAAGTAACACCTCCCCAATAAACTGCTGTTTGCCATGACTGGGGTCATCCCTGTTCTTATTGATCCCTCTCATCCACCTTAGGCCCTTAAGAGAATAGGGAATGGCCCAGAGGGCACCTTCTACCCTTACCGTCCTTCCACTCCCCTGCACGTGGTGCCAGACCCCCTCCCCCACGAGAGATAGCTGCAAACAAACTAGGTGTTAGTTTACACTTGACTGCCCGGGAGAAGGAGCGTCTAGGCACAGCTACCAACGTTGCCGCCGTAACGCGCGGAGCTTGTTCAGGGCGAAAGTCGGTATTGTTTAACCAGAGTCGGAAAGAAATTGGGACTCTTGTGAGATAGCCATTTCAGTGATCGTAACGAAGAAACCAGTCGTAATTAAGCGGTCAAAGGAACGTCGTAAATACCAGAGTTTGAAAATTGAAGCCAGCCATATGTGAGGCGTAGAAACACAGGTCATATTAATAGTCTGAGTTCTAGAATATGTTCTTGAAAATTTATTTAAAAAATTGTTCACATTTCTAGGCCATTTAAAGACTGGCGAATGTAAGACACCGTGTTACAGTCAACAGTCCATATTTTGCCAGAAGTATTGTAGATGCGGCCTCAGTCCCTATATCTGCTCTTTAGAAAGCTGGTTGTAACCTGGAGTAAATTTTATACTTAACCAACACCTAACATCTTTAGTGGAGAATAATAATAGCAACTGTTTACTACGTAGAAAAGCAATGTATTAACTGTGTATGACGCGTGGGAGAAGTAATCCCGTATTTAATATCAGAAGCATATAAGCATGTTTTTGTTTATTTTATATCATACCTCTAAATAGATTTTTCACAGAAATCTCTGGTAATAGGAAAAGCCAATTTCGTAAACTTCTTTTTTTACTATCACATAAATCTCTCATATCTTTAGGAAATAAATTGAATAATTTATAACTGGTATATATATATATATATAAGTTCTGATATATGGCTTGAAATGCCCGCATGCCTCCAAGATTACTGAAAACATTCACGTCATAAGAGGGAGCTCATATGTCGCTACAGCGACGTCACTATGGCGACGTTGAAGTTTCCAATTGGATAAAAGCATCAACAAATGATACCTACCAGGGACAGAATTGAATAAATCGCACTGTAACTTGGTTTCACTAAGTCCTGTATTGTATTGTCCAGTAAGGGAACCAGAAGGCGAAATTACTGTTTTTCCATTTTCATTACTTATTCACTTCTCTTATTGTTTTCTCGAAATTGGATGAAAATGCCCATCATTCCTAGTGGCCTAATTCGTATAATTCACTTCCGTTCTTTTTTTATATTACATTACATACATCTAGATTGTCATACAAAAGTAATGTACTATTCTATTTCAAACACGTAATGATATTAAAAAGAAAGAGAATAATTTCCACTCATTTAGGAACATTTATCTAAATTCCTGTTTGTGTGTATATTTGCTTTCACCGAGTCTTTTTTTGCTAATTTGTTACTGCTAACTAATTTGCTTACTGCTATCCTTCCTTTTCTTTTCTTTATTTCACGTAGTCTACTTCCATCCTTGATTTCCTGTTCTTTATTTAATTTGCTTCCCCTCTCGAATTAGATCGAAAAATGCTCCTCATTCACGGTGCAACATTTACATTACTCACTTTCCACTCTGCCCTTTTTAACAGCGCGTAATAAACTTTTTCCTCGTCATTCGCCTGGAGCGAGCCGACGGAGGCGGACAGTGATTCAACGTCGGCAGCGAAAGTGCCGGATGCAGCGATTTGACCGCTCATCATTCCTCCCCGGCTCGGCGGTGGCAAGAACGAAGACGAACGCGGGCCGTTGCGTGACTGACGCACCTGCGGCCTGCGTCACTTCCAAACCGCTCTCGTTTCTATTAGGCACGTCGTTTGCCCTCAACGATAACATTTTATTGTTTTTGGTATACTCGAAGTTTATTGAGCTCGTGCATCAAGTCGGGTCTACACTACTTAATACTTAACATCAATCTGTTAGTGTATTTATGTCAAGGATGGCACCGCGGAGAAGTGGCTCTAGGCATCAGCTGATGTCAATGCAGTGCCTCTGACCGCGTGGTCCTAGTTTCGAGTTCCGACAGTGACACGATTTTCGATACTAGCTAGCTAGATCGAGTTCATTCAAATGGACGGCTGCTTTGATTGGTAGTTTCCGTGGTTTCTCCGATCAATAACAGACGAATGACAGAGAAATACCCTAATCAACGATCTCTGCGCGCGATATTTTCTTCCTTTTCCTTGACCTCTCCTGTCCTTTACTTACACACACGTACCTTTACATGCACAACACTAACACACTACGCTATGCTAACACACTACCTACGCTGGTCGGCAGGTAGATCAGCGCCGGATTCTCACCATCCAAGCGGGTGAAAATCACCATCTTCGAGGAAAAAAACATGCGATACACCTTAGCAGTTGACGTGCACCACTCTTACGGGACTAATAATCTTAGCAGTTGACGCACCCGGAATCACGTATCAATCAATGTCGAGTAACGCAACACGTTTAACATAAGTTGAATGTTAACGGCGCACGCAATGGCAGTGGTGATGAAATGAGCGCGGTACGTGGGGTCGCAGGTTCGAGTCTTGCCTTGGCGTTGACATTTTCACCTTTTGTGGCGGGTGGCAAGACCGTCTTTCCCTCCTTTAATCATCTTTACTATCATATCCTGGCGGGCGAGGTTCCGTTCAAGGACCCTTTACATCTGGGCCGACCGACCTCCCGATCACCAAGTTGTGTTCGTAGCAAGGATGTATTCCAATATATGAATCTCCTACACACACACACACACACACACACACATACACACACACACACACAACTCGTACCATAATCTCTTGCCATGACCTTCAACTACGTGAGTTATCTGTGTGCATGACTGTGGAACTGATTCCATACCACAGAAATTGAACACGCACCGAGATAGACCGAAGGGCTACTTCGGTCAAAAATGAAACGGTACAGGCCGAGACGGGCCTAAAGGGCTACCCCGACGTCCGGACTGCTATAGAAGACTCGTTCACTATACTTCGATCTTTTCTAAAGTGGTCTTTTTACACCTCTTGCCTAGTAAAATGAATCTTTTTAACAGTGATAAGCGTATTTCTGAGGCCACGAGCTCCGTTGAGTAGGACGCTCGCCAATTAATTAAACTGATTCATTTTATAAGGCAGGAGGTGTAACAATGAGCCTAATGCTACTGGTCAACTAAAAAAAAATCGAATTATAGGGAGAGTTCCCTGTGAAGCCGCAAAGACCTGCCAATCCTGCTGCCTGGATGACACAGATGGGAACTACAAAAGGCACAACGCTGAGTTCCTGCCACCTAGATACAACCAGGCGCGCCCGTTGTTCCCCATGGTACCGTGTCTAGGAAGTGCAAATTCCCATCTCGCTCATTTTCTGTTTCATTAAATCGAGGTCACTTTTTCTCAGCAGCATCTCAACACATGTAACTACTGGGTAATGTGTACGAATAATGAAGTGTGGCTGAGGTGAGATGATGAAACTTTGAAATGGAAACTGAATGAAATATAAGTTGGGCACTCGCAACCCAGGATATTTTTGGTGTGAGGTTGGGCGAGTCACTGAAAAGGCTAGCATGTGATCTGGTCAAAAATACCAAAAACTAGAAGATATTAAGCCACGAACACATTATGGAAACACGTATGTCTGAAGTGGAATTAAAACCCTGAACTCCCATATATCACTCACTATCTTACTGCGAATGCGTTATCAGCCTCCTCGGCAAGAGAATTTTAGCTGTCGGCTGCTCTGATCGTAGTATTCCGTGGTTTCTCCGCTCAACATTAGACGAATGCTGAAGAAATACCCCAAAAAGCGAGCCACGGACCGCGTGCGATCTTTCCTTCCTCTTCCTTGTCCTATATTTATCCCTTTCTTATATGCACCACACAAACACACATGTCAGGAGACCGGTTGGGAGCTTAGAGCTTGTTCCGGCTGGGGCGGTGTTTTGCTGGTGGGGATACCTGGTGGGGAAAACCCCGCAAGCCAACCGGTAGTTCGGCGTCGGATCTCACCAGGCAGCGGGAATATCAACACCCCCACCACCACCTCGCGAGGGAAAACATGCACTACACTCACGGGACTAATGATCTTAGCAGTTGACGCGTCCGGACACATCAATCAATTAATCAATTAACTAGACAAAAATCGTGAAATAGTGAGTCAGTCAGTGAGTAAACCGAGAGACAGTGAGTTAGTGAGTCAGTCACTCCGTCTTCGTTATATAAGGTGGTTGGAAATAAAACAAGGTTAAAAATGAAGAACACAAAATTGTTTTCCGAAGAAATATGCAGATTATTGAATGTACTAGAAGGAAATAGAAAACGCTTATAATTTCTGCGCGAAGTAATGGCAAGAAATAATTGAAAGACCTACTTTCATTTCCTGAAGGACAAAGAAGTGACGGATGAACCGGTCGGGTCGGTCATCATTCTGCCCCTCCCCGGCGGCCGCGAGAACAGATGACGGGCGCGCGGCGAAGCGTGTCCGCCGCACCTGCCCGGCGTCCCCCCCGGCTCTCTCGCTTCCCTGACGCACGCGGTGAACCAGACACCCAATTGCTTTTCGCACCCTCTGTCACAAGTAGAAAAATTCGTATTTTTTGGGTTAGGTGCAAGCAAGTTTTTTAATTCCTGGAAGCCTAATGCCGATTTATGTAATAGCATGCAAGATAACAATAAGGAGCTTTAATCCAAACTTCTTATATTCCGATATAACGCATTTGTATATTTAACATTTTGTTCAAATTCTCCTTCTTCTTATTGTTTCTAAATATTGCAAAAAATGTCCTTTGGCCGCCAATGCTGGTGAGAAGAGTTTGGGACAACACCGAAAAGGTGGTCCATTTGTTTCGTTTACGTTGTTTACATCTAGTGAAGAAATAAAATTTAAGAAATCTACTCGCAAACGAAAATGCTCATTAAAACAATTCTTAATTGCATTTGCACAAAATAATAGTGCTTCGTGACATAGAATAAAACGAATGGCTATATACTTGCACAGATGTTGCTATTTGAATAACGAGAATACAGTAAAACTCTTCTTATTTTGTTCTATCATAAGCGACAGGTCTATGAAATTTATATTCCTTTTTATTAATAATTTTAACTGGTATTAAGGATATTCTATTGCCGGCCTGGATGGCCGAGGTCGCTAAGGTGAAGGGTCGTAGCTGCCTTGACTTAAAGGGTTGCAGGTTCGAATCCAGCACGGGCATGGATTCTTCTGTATGTTGTTAGCTTGTGTTCCGCCAACGTTACTCCCAAATTAGTGTAAAAAGGGGTCTCTAGATGACATTTAAAAATATATAATTTCTAAGGAATCAAATGTTCAATATTTTTTAATATTTGAGAAAATTAACAGACAGTAATTACGAGAGTGTGTTAATGTATATTTGCAGAAGTTCGCAATGCGGGCACGGAAGATGATAACGACGACGAATGGGAAGACGTAAAAGAAGACGAATGAAACATTGACGACAACGACCACGACAAAGACGATCTTTTTCGGCAGAGCTGGTAAGGCGAGCCCCAGAAGTCAAATGATTCAAGTCAGAAAGTTTCTAACACACATTTAGAAACAAAGAGCAATGAAGGAATTTCTATTTCACAAAGTATTGGATCTAGGATTTTAGAATTAACTAAATGAGAAATTCATATTTACTATAATTATTACTAATTTTTGTGATAGGGTTAATGTAGCATTGTTGTTATTATCTACGCAAGGAAGCCGTACTATTACCCCATCTATACTGAAATGAACCAACAATGTCTCGTCATAAACTATTACGAGATCGTTGACATCATTCACCTTGGGACGGTTATAATCGTGACCCGTTCCGAATTTATAGCAAAATTTTGGGCGCCAGGAACAGGGTAAGATAATTGAAACCAACACTTCCACAGCTAATTTTAACGAATGGATAAATGTCCGGCTAGCTAGGTCAATGGGTCCCGTAATAGATAATCGCTATTTTCTAGATAGCCGATTACTTGATCTGCCAACTATACAGTATGGCGAGGAATCTGAAAGGAAATAATTATATATCTCTAACTACTTAACAATTGTGATTGACCAAATGAAAATCTTTTCATTTCCAAAAGAAAAATTTAACAATTTATTTAACAATTTGAAAAATGTTCTGCCTTTAGGTCATGACCTTTTAAAATAATACCTTTGTACTGCAGTACTTATCTAACGTGGTCTTGATCGCCGACGCCCCGCAGTATCTTCCCATTTGAATGCAGATGATCCCAAGTCCAGCTTCTTTCTTCTGATCTTGCGACACGGCCGACGAATCCAGCCCTCACTGCCTAGAATATCTATTGGTTCTTACGTGATATTTACAGTTTCCAATTCTCCCCAACTTCGTGTTAAAACATTAAAGTCCAAACCGCAATATAAAAAAAACTTTCAAAGTCCTAATCAAATTTACTTCTGCCCATCAACTTTCAGAGTCCGAAAGCTATTGAGTCTCACATCAAAACTTAGAAGTCCCACTCCCCTGATGTTAATCTCGCGAGCGATCTGTACTACTCAACGACCTCTATCAGAATGACATTTTCTCCTCCGTTTTTCACCCTCAACGCCTCGGTATCCGTCCTTCGTTCTTATTTTTCTAAACAAAACGACAAAATTCGACAGTCTATTCTCCCTTAGCCAATCCATTCACTTCTTGCCAAATCAAGTAGCCACGCCCTCGATAGTCATTCCTTTTCAGACCAATCCCACATTATTTTATGTCTTTCTAGCCAGCACCCCCACCTATTCAAGGCCTGAATGCAGTTTACTGACCTTGCCAACCACTACGCCGGCGTTGCTAAGGCTGTATATTGCCATTTGCCGACCCTTTTAACCCAACCCATTTATAGCAAATGTTATTGACAAAACATATAATATTATGGTATATCACAATACTATTACATACTATATTATTTCTACGCAAGGAATATACTATTCGGACACATACTATTTTTATTTAGACACATACTATTAGGTATAACTATATCAAATATCCTATTACTACATTTACATTCGATATATAATTTAAATTGAAGTCAAAGCCTCTCTGGATAGCTTCAGTTCACACAGGACAGACACCTCTTCCGCTTGCAGTAAAACTTAGTGAAAGGCGTGGAAGACATGGCGTTTGCGGAAATGTAGCGATCATTTTACCATACATCTTTTCAAATATTAACAATGCTTGAGCATTGGAGAATGTTGAGGGGAGGGAATATATACAGCCATTTGAAAATCACAGTTGTGTCAATATCTACAAAATATCACGAAGGAGTGCAAAGAGGAAAACGAAATAAGTAACAACATTTCCCACAATCTACAACCAGTTTTCGAATACTCAATCCTGATACCTCCAACTGTTTCGAAATTGTGACCATCGTATGTGCCTCACGCTTTATATTGAGAATATCTTTTGATATCAGTTGCCGGATCTTTGATAGATTAAATGTTCTACATCTCAAAATTTGTGTAAAGTCGAGGGTATTATTAATGATATTGGTGATATAAATAGTTTCAGATTTTTCGGCTGACGCAGAGGACGGCAACGACTAGAACGGCAGCGACGAGGACAGAACGGCTAGGACGGAACGACAAGGACGACGACTGCAACGACGAAGACGATGATAATGACTATTGTAACACTGGGACTTAAAATAAAAGACACGACAAAGAGTGTTTCATTTGATTTGTTTTAACAGTATTTCCAAACACCAACAATATTTTTGGAAAATTATAGCAGAAAAGCATTCAGTCTCTTAATTTTTACTTTCCCGTATATATACGTATCTAGTATAGGGAAAGATACGTAATGCTGCGCGAAAAAACGGAGAATTTTCGGCAAAAAATGGCGTAAATGCAAAAAAAATCAGGTAAGCGGTGGCATCAGCCAGAAAGGCTAATGCCACCGCTTACCTGATTCGGAAGGCATTTCTTGACTTAACTGTGCCACTTGTTAGACAGGCCTGTACGACCTATGTGAGGCCAATTTTGGAATATGCCAATGTTGTATGGGCACTATATTACAAAATGGACATTCAGCATTTGGAGAAATTGCAGCGAAAAATAACTAAACTGCCACAGGGTCTGCAGAACATGGACTACAGTGATAGGTGACAAAAATTTGGACTCACAACACTGACGCGCAGAAGAGAAAGAAGCGACCTCATTGAGACCTACAAGATTCTTAACGGAGAGTATTACGTACAAGAATTTGAGGAATTTTTCATTAGACGGCCAGATGATAGACTTCGAGGACATAAAAGCAGATTGCAGAAAGAGGGAGTGCGGACCACCCTTCGTGGACAATTTATTGCCAATAGAATCGTAAATATTTGGAACGCCTTACCACAAAGTCATGTGTCCGCGAGAAATGTAATGGCCTTCAAGAGGAAACTAAGAAATTGATGTGTCCTGATAAACTCTAAGTGTCCTGATACCCACGGAGTGACATTATAAACTGATAAACTGTATTTTGATTTATGATGTGAAGTGCTGTGTAATAGTAGATGTACGCATATCAGCTTTGCTGCTGCCGTATAATAAATAAATAAAATTCTTTGCCGGGCCCTGATAACGAACTAGTGGTACAGAATGACACTTTCCCGTATTGGTTTCTATTTCCTTTTGTCTTGGCTCTCTAATCGATAATAGAGTATGTAGTTGTATGTAATATGTAGTTGTATGAAAAGGCCGATAAAAATTGAAACTTTATGAATTTTCGAAAATTCAGAGTTAACTTGAAAGTCGGACCTATGCCACCTTAAGAAATGGATTTTACTCTATTCTTATAAGAAATTTAAAGAAAAATTTCGAGCCGTTTTTGAGAAAATGTTGAAAATGTCCGAAGGCTTGATATTAAGAATCCCCAAATTTTAAAGAATGTTTTCAAAATCGCAAACCTTCTACTAGAGCCAGATGGACAGGGGTTTCTTCAATTTGGAAAAAATCCTTTGCATGGTTTAAGCGCTCGTGGTTCACTGATGGACAGACAGACGTTTTGAAAAGAACCACTTTTTCGGTATTAGGGGTCCCCAAAATTTCCGTTTGAAATCTCGTAATCGATTTTCCGCAGCATTACATTATGTATTACCGGAGTGAAAATGAAAATGCTTTGTTTGACTTGCGTCAATCTTATATACCGTTATTTCAAACTTCCCCAAACCTACTGGTGCAGGGTACATGGGTTGCCATCAAGACCACGCGTAATACCCAAACTCAGTTCCGGAAACTCAGTTCCGGAAAGTATGTACATTGATTGTTGATATTTCTGGGTACGTCAACTGCTGTGGTCATTAATCCCGTTAGAATAGTGCATGTTTATCCCGGGAGGCGGCGGTGTTCGTCTCCCACTGAATGGTGAGATCCAACGCTGCTCTTCACGTCGGCTTGCAGGGATTTCCCTTCCCAGGTATCTCTCCTCAGCGAGGCGCCGACCCAGGTTGGACAAGCTCTGTTCCCGACATGGATGGTAATTTTGTGGATGTATTTGTAAATGTAAGCCAGCGGTGAACGTAGGACAAGGAAGAGGTGGGAAATATTGCGAGCGGTCCGTTGGCCTTGTGTTAGGGTACTCCTCTGGTATTCGCCTGGTGTTGATCAGAGAAATGACGGAAAACCACCAATCAGAGCAGCCGGATGGTAGTATTTTCCTCCAGACAGCGGGTGACTTCTATCCAGCTACGAAACTAGTGTGGAATACCTACTACCATCGGCACTTGGGACCCTCTGACCTCTCGAACGGAGCCACTGTAGAATCAGTGACAATGCTGGCTCTGAACTAAACTCAGTCGATACTGTGGGGTGGTCCTACCTTCCAAAACACGAGATGTACTTGTCCTAGCCTGCTCTCTCAGCCTTGCAGGCATAGAATGCTTCAAGTAAAAGTTCAAAAAGATCCAAAAAGATTTCGGAGAAATATTAAACAAAACAACAACTATACTCCATATATTGCCGTAAATAAAAGTTTTTAATGTTATAAATATGACTGTCCGAAATCTTTTTGGATCTTTTTGAACTTTTACATCAATCTAAATGACAGCATTGCAAAAGAATTTCAATAGAATCTTCACTTATTATTAATTACTGGATAATGTATGCCGGAGGAATAATGTTTCTACTCAACAAAGACTTTCTTCTTTTTCTGTTAGTTTCGTTTGCAGGATTTTCAGCAGAATCTCTCTAAGAGCGTTCTGAGAATTCGCAGAGAAGACTTTTCGAATCGTAACACGAATCAAATGATTTCACTCATGTGCCAAATTGCATGTAGGAAATTGTAATAATGATTAACTTTTCACATGTTTGTTTCAGTGATTTCCTTTAGAAAGGATGAAATGTGCTTTTGCCGGAGAAATCGGGTCGCTTTTGGTTCACCTGCCACACGGGAACGTAAGATACACCTTAGTCATGCGACAACAGTACCCTACTTCGTTTTTGCTCTGAATGAAAGCTTGGCGACGAATTATCATGCTTTTTAATCTGACTTAAATTACTTAATGCCCTGGAGGTCTAATGAATTTGTTTTGAACATTTCAAAAAATTCCTACTTTTTTTGTATAGATATTCAGTTATTTATAACACAGGCAAACTTGCAAATGCTTATTGTCGAATAAAAGAAGGGCCTTAAAAAGATTCTCCTCATCCTCCGTAATTTTCTCATGTAATTAATAGATCATTCATTATAATTTTTATATTTAAGTTAACATAATATATTGATACATCAAATAAGGTTCTCACAAATATAACTTCACGGAATGTCCATATCGAACTATCTTCACAAAATTGTAAGCATTGTTAAATTTGCAGTATGTTATTGTTTATGAAATGTGAATCCGTTTATACATTATATCAAGATGATTAAAAACATTGAAAGACAATTCCGACGAATTTGGAATTATTTAATATTTGAAAATAAATCTTGATGATCCCTTCCCGAGGGAGTAAATGGTAATCATCATTGCTTAACAGCATACATCTTTTAATGACTGTTGTCAGGCCCGTGAATTTTGTAGGACCAGTCAGATGTGTTGGATTAGCCTTCATAAATATAGAGTTTTGGCCATAATTAATCAAATGATTTTGTTTTCTAAAGAAGAGTTTTTCTAATCGAGAGAACTTTTAAGGGTGCAGGACATCGTACCTAGGGTCGACATCAAAATCTCTTGTACTCATTTCGTCTTCTAATCATGCACGCTTCATATCTAGAATGAACTCTGTTACTTTCTTTTTAAAGTAATTTGTATCGTGTACCATAATTTTCTGGAAAGTTGAAACTCACGTTCATACTCAGATTAAAGCTGCCGCATAATAGGCAATTCGTTAGCTACTTTCTATTAGATGCAATGCTACGGTTTTCAGTCTCCTTAAAACGCTTTTGTCTTATTCATGCAGCAAAATTTGTTGGTCGTCCGATTCTATGGCAAATTCCAACTGATGTATTAAATTAACGTATCTGCAAATATACAGTGTGTCCAGGGAGGAAAAGACGAAACTTCGAAAATAAGCTCTTAAGACAATTTTAAGCATATTTTGTCTAATGAACTTCTTGATTATTATAAATGGCTGAGTCGCAATAAGCACTCAAAATTTTGTTTGAAAAAAAAACAATACTTTCTAAGCAAAAAGTTGCATTGCAGAATCATATCTCTCCTGAAAACTGATGAACGCTCTTCGCTATCGAGCAATCACAGACATACGCAATCTAAATCAATAGGATGGATAACTACATTTTTAGGCCCTACATTCATTAATGGGTGTTTATTCACCAAGGGCGTTACATGGATTAGCACCCATGGAAAAATACACAATTTTATTTTTAATCTAATTTTATTGATTCACTTATTTACTAATTTACTAGATATTAACTTGACTCGGTTTGTATTTTCTTATTTCCCTCCCATTATTCCCTCTCATAATTCCTTCCATAAGAGAACATGTAGTGAAGAAAACCTAGCCAATCTTTTTCAACTTGCAGTGGACTTAGCGACTAGCTGGAAGTTCTCCTCTCTTCTCTTAGCTCATTTATAAATTATAACTCTTCTTTTAAAATATAATATAGTATGGCTAAGTACAAAACTTTACAAAGAATGCGTGTGCTTTATTAAAATCACAAATTGATTCTGCACTCATACATGGCAAAAAACAAGTAATAATACAATCAATAATTTTTTGAAGGCATGACTACGATTGTCACTTTTTATACTATGAAGCGACACAATTGTTCACAGAGTATTTAAATGGCAACAGCACCTTATCAAAAACAATTTAATGCATGGTTTTGGTTTTCAACATGTAGCATCATTCAACTGTCTCCATTTTCTCTTGTGACCACGATCCTCTCGATCCAAGTAATCGATCCTCGATGCAATGTATTTCGAGCTTCGTATCGAAGGCAATAACAAGCTATAACGTATCAGTAAAAAATAAACTTTTTTCTTTATATATGGCTTATTTCTCTATCACGTAAATAAAATGTACTTTAAGGGAATGACATTATAATTGACTCTGACATTGACATTGACATTGACACTGACTCTCATACCACATTTCATTTGATGCAGAAAAATTTACAGATTACCTTATGGCTTGGATAGTCTCTTCTCCAAATTGTTAAGTAAAAAAGAGGAAATATGGGTTTAAAACATATTCAAGGAAACTATTTTCTTACGTAAGTCTACGGGGCCTTTTTTGAAAATTTCCAGAGGGAACACGACCTTTCGCTTTTCCCGTGCGAAAGCCTCTACAAACACACATTAGAGTCGGACGACCAGAAACCCTTTACTTTGTATGATAGAACAACACATTGCATCCTACGTATAGTAAACGGGTAATCTGCATGAATCCGCCTGTCTGTTACGGTTGGAACTTTCTCGGTTCAACATTCGGAATAAGTGAGCTGTCATTCGACGCGCCAGTCTGCTGGTGGGGAACTGGTCACTTTTTTACCGATCCCTTTCAAAACTCTCTCAAAGAATTCTTGAAATATCGTGTTCTTTGGGAGAGGATAAGGGGAAGTAAGCATTTATAACAGGTTTTTAAGGCATCTTCAGACTGACTAGAGCTCATCAAATTCCTTCGACGAGACAAATTTATTTATACTATATTTTTAATCGGACTTTTCAATTATTCTGGAAGAATTCTAGAAGAAACTATTAGTGCTAAAACAGCACGTACTGTCTCGCCCATATTTTGACGCTAAATTACGCGAAAAGTACTCAAATTTTCGAAAAACTGCACATGATCTTATTTCAAAACCTATCTTTAAAGTACAGAGATTTCATTGAGAGAAAATTTCTATCTGTAATATTTTTAGTTGTAAAAGAAAATTTTGAATTTTTGCAATTTTCGATTAATCAGTTTTTTCAACACACATAAGAAGTGCAGAATTCTCTTACACGTCCAAAACAACTATCCAACATTAAAAATTAATAAAAAATGATGGATCCTTTTTTGAAAATTTGGAAAAGTCCCAGGGCCATCATGTAAAGTACCCCTCAAAATAAAAATATCGATTTCAATTCCAAGGGGCCGCGACATCAGCCAGATTTATTGGGAAAACATCAATTTTGGAGCAAATAGGTGCATGAATGGTGAATTCATGAGTGATGTACGTGTGTACAAGAGTGTACGTGAATATGTGTGGCATGTGTGTGTGAATATATGGGAGTACGTGTGCGCATGTGCGTGTGCTGTGTGGCGGGTGCGCGGATTGTAACTTACAAAACAATTACAAAATAGAAAATATTTCAATTCAAAATATTATCTCCCGATTGTTTTTTACAAAATTTACTTTCCAGCAACCCGTCATTGTTGCGTCAGTACGCAGCCTGTCAGTGCGTCTTCGTGGCCGGGAGAGGTGAGAGGAGCAGGAGCGGCAAATAAACCACCGGGGCGCAGAGCTGCATCAGATAACCCGAGCGACTGTCTCCGGGCGGCGCGAGTGAAGGCGGCCAAGTGGCCCGGCCGCGTGCTCGGGGCGCGCTCTCCTCATTGTTGCGGCGGCGTCGGGGCATCGCGACGGCCACGACCCGCTGGAGGCGGGGCGGGGCGGGAGGGGCGTGGGGGCGGCGGGACGGGGGCGGAAGGGCGGGCGGGGCGGGAGGGCGTGGTGGCGGCGGGACGGGGCGGGACGGGGCGGGAGGGAAGGGCGGGGCGGGGCGGGGGGGCGGGGGCACGGGGCGGGAGGGCGGGTGGCGGAGGGACGGAGCGGGGGCGGGGCAGGGCGGGGCAGCGCGGGGCGGGGCGCTTTCTTCTTCGACAGATCGCCCACTCTTGCTTTCGCCGTCCCGCCCCACCACGTTCCTTTCGCTCGGCTCCGCGGCTGGAGCTGCCCCGGTCCGATCCGATCGACCTTGCCCTGAGCTCGCCCTGCCCCGACCTGTCTTGCCCTTGCCCTACCCCGCCCCGCCCCGGCCCGCCTCGCCCCGCCCTGCCCTGCCCGCCCTGCCCTGCCCTACCCCGCTCCGCCCCGCTCCGGCCCGCCCCGCCTGCCCTGCCCTGCCCTATCCCGGCCCGCCCTGCCTGCCATGCCCTGCCCCGTCCCGCCCCGCCCAACTCCGCCCTGCCCGCCATGCCCTGCCCAGCCCGCCCCCGCCCCAGCATCTTGCCCAGCCCAATCCGATCGGCCCCCACTCCGAGCTCGTCTCGCCACAACTTGCCTCGACTCGATCTGACCCGACCTGAGCAGACCACCGGACTATTTCCTCCCGACCAGGCTGGACTCCACCAGAATAGACCCGACCCGACGAGAGGTGACCCGACCAATCCAAATGCATCCGATCACATCAGGACCGCTGCGTCCCTACTCACCTCAATCTGATTCGACCTAATACGACTCAACTCGATCCGACCAGAATTGGCCTGCCCCGTACCCACCTCACCCGATCCAATATGTTCTTCCCCTCTACGCTCCCGACCAGCCCCCTGGTTGCAGATGTGATTTGAAATAAGAGGTAGAGGATAAAAAATAAACATCGTCAAATAGTCATTTTATTTCTATTAAATTGGCAGTATTTATTTAATTGTCATTAAATTCATATATTTTTTTATAGAATATACATGCATGAATATTTTTGACATCTATCTATGATAAATGTCCTAGCTAGAATACAAATTAATAGGCCTAAAATATACAGTTTTATTCCATTTCAAAGATTTTAATAATTTTCATTTAGTATTATTTTCTGGTAGGAAGTGGTATTAAAATTTTTATCGGTTGAAGAAGAAAAACCGTCTCATTTCACGAATGATAGGCAACCTGATGTCACTGCAGTCCCTCTGACCGGAGGTCTTTGGTTCGAGTCCCGACGGTGGCAGGATTTTCCACACTAGCTTGTCGCTGTCTGGAGGAGAATTCTAGCGACCGGCTGCTCGGATTGGTAGTTTTCCGTGGTTTCTCCGATCAACACCAGGCGAATGCCGGAGCAGTACCCTAACAAACGGGCCACGGACTGCGCGGGATCTTTCCTTCTTTTCCTTGTCCTATCCGCTCCTCTTACACACACCACTTACACTAACTTACCACCACACTATCACACATGCCGGGAAACCGGTCAGGAGCTTACAGCTTGTCCCGGATGGGGCGGTGCCCCGCTGGTGCGAGATACCTGGTGGGGAAAAATCCGCTACTCGACAGTAGGTCGGCGCCACATCTCGCCGGGGAAAAAGACCACCGCTACCTCCAGAGAAAAACAGGCACTACACTTACGGGACTAATGACCTGAGTAGTTGACGCGCCCGGAAACACGAATCAATCAATCAATCAACGAATGATATGGGAAGAGGTCCCTAGAAAAATTCATGTTCGACCCTTTAACGACTGTTCCTCAAGTGACGGAACTTGTTTTATTTATGTATTTATTTATTTATTATTTATTTACGTCAAAAACAGTTAAAAACTGCGTATGACGAGCTATGGGAGAAGTGAATTTGTGGCATGTTTTCATATTCTGTGGTCTCTATCCTAAACCATATTCTAGTCGAATTTTGAATACAGAAAAGAGAGTTTTTTTTCGAGTTTGTTGACAAAATATTCGCTCCTATATAATCAAATATGAACGTATATATATATATATATATATATATTATATATATATATATAACGTAAGTAGTATATAAAGTATGAACGTAAAATATGAAAATTGTACGCAAACATTTCTTATCTCAATAAAAGTGGTAATGAGTGACCTTTCATTCCCATTAGAGAGTCTACCTATTCGCGACTTTATGTTGATTGATTGATTGATTATTTGATATTTCCGGGCGGGTCAACCTGATATGGCAAATATCACTACACTAACTTCAATAAATTAAACATTGCAGCCTTTAATGTGTTATTAAAAGTTCCGCGCATTAGGGCCATTGGCCTATTCACTCCAAACAATGACGCTCATTCACACTCACCGTGAACGCGAATTTTGTCTTTCTTTATTAAGAAAATACGAAGTCGCACTAGGGTTGGAACCAGTGAGCTCTTTATATATTTACATTAATGAGAGATAAATAAACATGAATTATGTTACTGGTGTATTTGTTATTAAAAATGAATGATCTAAATATATACATTTTAATAAAATTTTATTTCGATAGTATTCGATAGTTTTCAGACGTATCGTTATTTTTGATAGTACGGCACTATCAAATACTATCGATAGTGCCAACGAGGTTTAACGAGCTCTAACTCGAACCAACAAAACGAATATAAAAAGTTCAATGGCTCAAGCCCCAGTGCCCATGCCGCAACATCCAAGCAAACGTTCCTGCCGAAAGGGGTTTGAACAGAGACTGTGAGAAGCTTCCGTCTTTGCGGTCTGCACCTGTATCCTTGAGTTTCTCATTCAGCCGGTTTAATGTGAAGCGGCGCATGAATGGAAATCGGTTACAACGATTTTGCGGTTTCTTGTTGAAGTTCCAAACGCAGTATATAATTTCTCCCACAATTCGATGCATCAGAGAAATGAATAAACATTGCAAGTGTACGAAAATCAATGATTTTTAATCGCCACCGTTTATTTGTACAATTTCTTAAAAAACATTTTATTGTGCACACTGTGATAATTTTTTTGCACACTTTGATTTTTTGTGCTTACCTATGACTATCATCTAGGACAAGAAGCTCCTTGCAAGCCAAATGAATTCTTATCATGAGTGATAGCTCTTTTATGAGCAAATTGTGTGTTATTACTTGTCATCAGTCTCATAAGAATAGTGTATATTATAACCCGGAAGGTGACGGAGATCTTCCCTGAATGTTGAGATTCAACGCCCACCTACACGTTTGCTTGGTGGTTTTATCCGGAAGTTATCTCCTCTTCGCAGCCGGGATGAGCTCTAGGCTCCCAACAAGTATCTCAACACGTGTGTATGTGTGTGTAAAAGGGGGGGAGCAGGGGACCAAGACGAAGGAAATATTATAGTTATTTTAATTCAGACAAAACACAATTTCATTGAAATATGTCTTCCGAAGAACTTTCCTCTAGAGAAAGCGCAGTTAAATTTAACAGACATAGTTCCTCACGCGGTTATTAATAATAAAAATGGTTTCTACCTTTTGCACAAGCAAAGACGCCTAGCAATTCCGTATGATGCGACGTGGCCGAGGTCAGTTTATGGCCTTCACGCAGGCTGCTTTCTTCCGTCCTTCAAAGGAGACCGAGCAACAGGTACGCTGTCCACCCACTCCAGCTGTGACGTCGTAAATCAACCTGAACCCGGGGCGGAAGGAGGGAAGGGGAAGAAGAAAACAAGAAAGTCGCGGCGGCGCGCACGTGGGCAGATGGGGAGACTGTTCTAGAACAGCTCTCGCAGAAAAGGGATGGCGATGATTCACAGAAAGTCTCGTGTAAGGCGAAGGCGATGGCGTTCGAATGCCAGTCGTCTGTGGAAGGATGCAATGAACGGAAATCGTGATTCTCTGCGAATGTGACAAGTTCAGTGATTTTGACGTTAATCAGCGAACAAACCGTTTTCTTCCTGTGGGACACGATAAAGGAACAGAATCAAAATCTATAGCTCATTTACCGTTGCAAATAGTTTCTATTGGAAGGGAAGAAAAATATCCTCTAAAACAATTTTTGCCCAAAATGTTCATTGCCTTTATTCATAATTGAAATATGTATGGTAAAAAGGAAGGGTACGAATTCTGGAACTTAAGAACACGTGCGCAGATTATAATTTGATGTTTAAAATCTAACTTTATCCCCTTCAATTTGTTCCCTCCCCCCCAAATAAAGTATCGCATTTGGGATCCAAAATCCTCAAACTATCGACCGCAAACTATCAACTGCAAACAATCAACTCCCATTTCAAGTTTTGCACGTTGTAGATTGCGCATCCTGTGTTCCCACCACAGTATCTGACTGCCATTCTTTCTTTGCTCCGTTTGCGTGCCTTTGTGTGGATGAGGACGCTTAGCTTCCTGCCCTCTGCAGGACTGCATTCGGAACAGGGTTCTGCGCACAGACTTTTAGGATAAGGGCATCCACTTATTTATTGATTGGTGTTTGCGGGCACGTAATCTGCTATGGTCATTAGTGCTGTTAGTGAGGTGAATGTGTGTATCGGTGGTGGTATTCCTCCTCACTGCATGGTGACATACGGTGTCGACCTGGTGACATCAGGCTTGCGGGGGATTTCCCTCTCCAGGTATCTCCTCAAAGGGGCACCACCCCAGCCGGGACACCCTTCAAGCACCTGACTGGTCTCTCGGCATGAGTGGTAATATGGTGCATGTAAGGGTGAGTGTAAGTAATGGGTGAGAATAGGACAAGAAAGAAAGGGAACAACAGGCGCAGTCTGTAGTCTATTTGCAAGGGTACTCTTTAAGCATTCGCTTGGGGTTGATCGAAGAAACACGGAAAAGTGCCAATCCTCCAGACAGCGGCTGAATTCAACCTAGCAGTGTATCTAATGACAAAAATCTGCCACCGTCGAGCAGTCTGCAATCTCCTACCCTAGATAAGACAACGGCAAAGCTGGCCCTGATCTAACTAACCTGAGTTTATACCCAGTTGGCACAATGACGAACTTTATTCGCCTCTTTGGTCTTTGGAATTGGAATCGGACGTAAGGTCTTTGGTCTTTGTTTGGTCTTTGGAATTGGAATTGGTCTTTGGTCTTTATTATTCAGTTTTGAGGCAGAAACGTGCATCCATGTTACCACGCACGACCAATCAAATCTCATGGCGAGAAAGTTTTTTGCTCAAACCGGAACAATAAAGAAAGAAACAACAGCAACTCAATATTCTCATTGCGAGTGAGCCAGACGTCATCTGAGAGTTCGAGTACCTGTCAAACACCTTTGAAGGATGTATTCCTCTTCCAGTTTGGGGAGCTAGGTTAAAAATTGGTCATGCGCGTCTGTGTTACAAGACATTTCCCCACCAAATGTTCATTGGCAAAAAGTGATCTTTGCCCCCGTCCTTTATTTTACAGAAGTTTGTAACATTTATTCTGCACTTCACACACACACACACACACACACACACACACACACACACACACACACGCGAAGTTGCTGTCATCAGTTCTTGCGATCTACTCCCTTGTGGGAGATCTTTCGCGCGCTAGTTGAGTGTTTGCATTGTTCAGTGGCTAACCTGCACTGAATTCAGTTTTCCAGAATTTATGAGCTTTGGATTAAAATTTTTCCATGTGCTTGGGGCACTTTTCTTCATTTTGTGGCATCTCCCAAGAAGAAGTGATTTTGAATTTATTCATTTTCCCAGTTCGTCCACGTTCCCCGGTTCTCTTTGTACGGTTCCGCACCTCTTTGTAAGATCCACTTACTCATCCCTCGAAATCGGACGGCCTGGGACAGCCCCGACCCTTCCCGTGGAAAGCGAAAACCGCTTCCCGTCGCTACTTTCGAGTGCAGCGTCACCCGTGGGTGTTTTCGGGGAACCTTGACCGCCCCGCCCCGCCCAGCCCCGCCCCGCCCAGCCCCGCCCCGTCCCGTCCGCCCCGTCCCGTCCCGTCCCGTCCCGTCCCGTCCCGTCCCGCCCCGTCCCGTCCCGCCACGCCCCTCCCCCCATCGCTCCGCCCCGCCCGCGTGGCTGGTGGCGGAGGGCGGGGCCCCGTGGAATGCGAGCGGATTAGCGGGAGAAACCTCACCGCCGCCCCCCGCTGCGCTGCTCTGCGGCGGCGGGCAGACACAGAGGTGAAAGGACGCTCCAGGCACAGGGGAGCGGCAACCGAGTCGCTGCGGAGGTCAGAGGACGAGGCACTAGCAAACAAGTAAAAAAAAGGCAAAAAACAAACCAAAAGTAAAAATAAAACGTAAAAAAGCAAGAAAAGCGAGAAAAGCAAAACGAGTAAAATAAAACACACAAACACATACACACAAGTAAACAGGGGAGCGGAGATTCTCCTCCAGACCACTACTGAATTCGACCTAGATGTCAAGCCAGAGTCGAAAACCCGGCCACCGTGGAACTCGAACCTAGGACCTCTCGATCAGAAGCACCGTCGTGACATCAGTTGATGCCCTGAGAGACCTCTCCCGGGGCGGGGCGGGGTAGAGTCCCTAGATACAGAGAGTAACGCATTCCATTGTTGATCCCGCCATTTTATGTCCAGTTGTCAGGAGAATTGGAACTGTGTGATATTCTGTATGTTGAGAACCGCAAATCTATCCCAAATCAATATTAATAATCCTAAACATCTCCTTAACGTCTCCAATTGTTACCACTTCTGTTCAACTTCTGCATTCTGCTTGATGGGGCTATCGGGTGGGAGGATATTAAATGGCGGCGGTTTTGCGCTACTCTCTGTATCTAGGGACTCTATACTGCGATTTTTGTAGGAAGAGCTCTGAAGATAACTCAAATCCCATCTTCGCGATGGAATATGTCACGGCATTTCGCGTCTTTTCTCGGTCTTGCCGGTAGAAGTCGCATGATCGCAAGCACTGCTTCATACGGTCGCGATCGTGCGAAATCTAGCGGAACGACTGTGAATGATACGAAATGCCGTGACATATTCCATCGCGAAGATGGGATTTGAGTTATCTTGAGAGCTCATCCTACAAAAATCGCAGTATAGGGCGGGGCAGGGCGGAGCGATGCAGGGTGGTGAAGGCATAGACTAAGGATGTACATCTTCACTCTATGGTGAAGGTCGAGAATGGCCGGCGCGGGGCGGAGGGGGGAGGGAACGGGGCGGGCGAAAATAGGCGGAGTGAGGCTGAGTGATGCGGAGCGGAGAATGGAGAAGCGGGGGGAGGGGGAAATTATATCTCTTCATAATTATGATTGAGGGAATTTTATTGACTTCGGTGTTGCATGGCCTGCTGCACTTTGAAAATCATTCATAGCAGCGGCGGTAGGGAGAAATTCGTGAGTCTATTTGGATTGATTGAAGCAGATAAGACCGTGGAGGTTTTACTGCCTACTAAATCCAAAGAAAGTTTCTTTACGATCCTTTTAAGTAGTGTAGGAAGGGAAAGAGTTTACTATGTATGCGAATATATGTGGGAGTACTTTGCTGAAAAAGTAAGTAATATTCTCGCAACGTTGCTCGACCAATGGTAAGGAGAAATGCGACGACTGGATTGGCGATATTACTTATAAAATCGGCCACAGTTTTTGAAGAAATGCCAACGTCTAAAAAATAAAACTTAAATCTATATTTCAATGTAATTTATGACTGATTAACTTCTTGACCTGTGAAGAATCCTGTCTTCGTTTGTCTGAAGTGGTGAATTTTCTTTTATTGCACTGAATTCCTTGTCGTCAACTGTGTCAGTCGTAATAGTATCTAACACGACAAACTTTTTTAATTGTTTAAACTACTATAAAACAACCTTTCACTCGATCTGACAAAAGTTGGTGAATTTTGCCCTTTTTTATAAACGTTTCTTGAAAATTTAAGCGATTATTTTTTTGTCTTTGTTCTTCGAATTGAAATAATTGCTTCAGAGTAAGCAGAAGCCCGATCCAAAACGGTACTTAGAAGCTGCATCAGAATATTTTCCCAACTCGCATGCCTTCGCAACTTTCTCAATAATTTGACGTTCGCCGCCATTATATGTTCTCGTAACTTTCTCAGGAGTTTGAGGTGTCTCCTCTGAAGCCCCTGAACATGTCTCAACCATTGGCTTAGTTTATTTTAAGAAAAACTACAACAACAACTACTACTACTAACAGGAGTTCTAGTAATCAATAGTAAATGGCTACTGTTTCGAGCCAATGAAGATGCGTTTGGAATCTCTTCAGTGCTCACTGCGAGCTTTTAGTTTCAACTGTTTGTTGTACCTGGGAGGAAGCAGGTAGGTCATCGGTGAAGAAAAATTGGCGCGATTAATACGTAAACAGTGTTAAACTATTGTGAGAGTTGGAAATTCAAGATTATAGATTAAAAAATATCTAAGCTCACATAATAAATTCAGAATTAAATAATAAACAATTTTACAAATATGAATTATTCTGTAATGACGTATATTTATGGAGGAATTAACGTGATAAAGTTTGTGGACACCATTTTGCTTATGAAGTTTTTATACAAGGCAACTCTTATTTTATGAACTGTAATATTTCGACATTTCATCTACACCTAACCTATAAATAAAAAAGAACATAAAAGCGATCGAATAAATAACATCTACAAGAAAACTGATCTCAATTTCGTAAACTTTATAATAAATAAGAAGTTTTTAATGGAAGACGCTAGCCAACGTCAGCCAAGCGTCATATGAAGCAAAGAACTGTTAAGGTATGAACACTTAGGACACTGGCACGCCGCCGCGCTCCTCAGCGCTCTAAGCAGCGCTGCTCGTCCAGCAACACACACAACACGATTCGACAGGGTCGAAATCTAGCGGTTCTCTCTAGTACTCCACTTCACGCGTGAACAAAGTAGAGAGCGGGACTGCGGACCATTCATTTGTCGAAATTATTACCAGCGACAGACAGAAGAAAAATACACCTTTTCTTTCATGAAAAACAGTAAATCAAAATAACTAATCAGAGAATAGGAGTGCTAGTGAATGCGCTTTGGGAACATTGTATTAAAAATAGAGAATAATAACCAAAAACAATAGACTGATGTTACTTACGAGAATTATAAAGTGCGTTGTTTTACAAGATACTATTATTGATAAATAAGGATTTGATTGCCTTCACGACATAGCAATTCAATTGGATTCATATACCGTTACAAAGCACAGAAAGGCCGTCCAATACATTAAAAATGAAAGATATTTTTCTTTAAATTTCCAAAATAACTGAAATTACCGAATTGTGAAGACAATGTGAAGAATTGTAAAGACAATGCAATTGTGTCTGCTGCATTTCTGCAATCTTCTGCATTTGCTGTTTTGCTATTCACCACTCATCAAATGACATCAGAAATGATTTTTGCGGAAGGAAAACAGTCGTCCTGGCCCCAAGACAGATGGTTACTGAGAAGTCTCTATTACGGAACCTGAAGAGCATCAAATCGTAACTTATTGCATCTGTGATGCAACGGCGGACGGACAATGCTTAGTAATGCTTGCGTCTGCCGCAAGTAATAGCGATTCACCAGTCATTGTCGGTATCTTCCTCTCTTCTCTTCGCAGAGGTGAAGGGCCGCGGAAGAAAGACATTTTTACTAACAGCTACAACATGTGAATTCGTGAAATAAGTATAGAACGTGCCGAATAGTTGGAGGTGATTCAAAACTTTGCCTTTTATCAAGATAATTTATTATTCTGTTGGTAGAAAAATGTCCAGTCGATCAGCATCACCGGCAAAGGTAGTTCGGGGCATCAAATGATGTCGCTGCAGTCCTTCTGACCGGGTGGTCCTAGGGTTCGAGCCCTGACAGTAGCAGGATTTTTTGACACTAGGTAGATAACTAGGTTGAATTCACCCCCTGACTGGAGGAAAGTTCTATCGGCCGGCTGCTCGGAACGGTAGTTGTCTGTGGTTTCATCAACCAAAAAAAGGCGAATGCCGGAGCTGTACCTTAACAAAAGAGCCACGGACCGCTCGTGATCATTCCTTCCTCTTCCTTGTCCTATCCTCACACCTTACTTACACACACAATACACTACCTATCTTGGCGGAGACCAATCAGGAGCTTAGAACTTATTCCAGTTGGGGGCTACTGGGGAACTTATTCCACTGGTGGGAGATACCTGGTTGTGGAAAATCCTCGCTAGCCGATCTAAGTCGGCGCGGGTTCTCGTCATCCAGCGGGAACGTTCATCGCCACCTCCGGCGATTGAACATGCATTACAGTCGTAGGAGTAATGACCTTAGCAGTTGAAGCTCCCGGAATCACTAATCAATCAATCAATCAATTCGAACAGCACCACTCGCACATTTCCTAGTCACCGCCAAGGCTGCGATCGTAGTTGCCAAAAATTAAAATAAAACATCCAGCTAATTACTTTTTTTGTACCACACAATTATTTATTAATTTATTTATTTAACATCAAAAAAGTTAAACACTGAATGTAACATATGGCGAGAAGAACTTCTTGCGTTTTCTTCAGCTCCGCTATCTTACCCAAGCTCTTTAACTATACACTAAATTGAAT
This sequence comes from Acheta domesticus, assembly GCA_031308135.1. Classification (NCBI taxonomy): domain Eukaryota; kingdom Metazoa; phylum Arthropoda; class Insecta; order Orthoptera; family Gryllidae; genus Acheta; species Acheta domesticus. The sequence continues at coordinate 70,559,839 of JAHLJT010005437.1, forward strand.
CTATATATCAATATCTACATATAAATAAAAGGGAATGTGGTTATGTGTGTCGCATACAGACGCAAAGACTACAAGACCGATTGCGCTGAAATTTTCACCACTTTGTTATTATTTATGGTGGGAGTGTTTTAAGAATGGTTTGAATTAAATCCGACATGAGGGGATATTGTTGATGATAATTTTAAATAATGGAATATTTGCACAGCTTAGCGTAAAACGTGGTTAACAATCACCTGACCAGTAGTGTGTGATGTGTAATACACTGCAACAGCTGTGCAAAGTATTACTGGGACAACTAGTTATAAATATAGAAGAAAAAAAATTAAATCAATTTTACTAGCTCGCACGTGCATTTATAAGTGAACTGGTAAAATTCAATCGTCGGCTTTTATTATTTTTTTCATAACTTGACTTCCCTCACGTTTTCCTACTGTATTTATACTTAATTAAATGGTACGAAAATTCACCTCACACATGTATTGTATTATAAAAATAAGTTGCATTTTACGGATATTTTAATCAGTGAAAGTAAACCGTCACTTTAGTACTAGTATTTACGCTTTTACCTTTGAATCACCGATATCTAAACAGCGTTTTTTGACTTTTTTCTGCAATTCAAATTACTGTATTGAAAAAACTCTCACTCGAAACCACTTAACAACTTTGTTACCTATTTTTAATAAATTATATTTAAAATAAACAATCAACTATATTACAGAAAAAACCTATCTATAACTGATGTTATCAATGAAGGAAACCTGCATTTCAGGCAGAAACCTCATCGACGATAATATTAATGCCGGAAGACTGCCTACTGTGGAAACGAGTCAGATTTTTGGAAAAAACAAGTGATTGCTAGGGACAATATGTATCTAGTTTTTTCTCTTCATTCTGTTTAATGCACTGCTGGGGAGTAATCCTCTATACCAGCAGTACCAGATATTTTGTGTTGATGATGTCTTACTAATAGTAAAAAATTGTAATTTTTCGTTAGCGTATTATTTATAGGAGGTTCTTAAAAAAATCAGGTAATAACTCGTGCGGGGTACGACCTTTATAAAACAGTTTCATGCTCCCATTTCAGTCACACGAACCGATGTAACCCATTCCGGAGAGACATTTTAATCCAGAATGACCTCATTACCACACAATTTGCATTTTCTATGCAAATGACACCATCGCTTGCGGACGTGCAATGTGATTTGCATAAATAAACAAAGGTGGTTAACAGCCTATCGGCATTATGGAACACGTAGCATAAACAAATTGACGCCCCTTCAAATCGTTTCTTCGTCCTCCGCATACGGAACCATTTGTAGCATGCACTTAACATTCGATTTATTGCTGATGGTAGTAAAGTATTTTATTATTTAGCAGGTCATTTACTACAAATATAATTGCGTTAGTTGTGTAACTTTACAGCCATCAGATCGATTTCGTCAAATACCCGGAACGGTTGGTCGGGAAGAGTAAATATTTCTTTCCTAAATATATAATAAATTGTTTACTTCATTTTTTACTAACCACGTAATTTAACTACTTTTCCATTACATTTAGGTCTCAATTCAATAAAGAATTCATTTCTTATGGAACTTATTACAGAATTACAGAAGTCCATTTCTAACGGGCTTAAAAACCTGATTCACTTTCGTCTGTGTTTGTAATTTTTGGACAACATTTTCTTATTCTCCTGCTACACGTTGACATAATTATCGACTGAAACGAAACGACGTCACAGACAATATCCACAACCCCAGCTTTATGATTACTGCACATTCACACATACCCTCTTCAAACGTTTAAAGCGCTCACCGATATATCCAAGGAAAGAGTTGTGGTGTCACAGCCACGTGTCCATGTGTCGGTAGCACAGCAATTGTAGAGAAATTAATGGTGGCGGGAAGAAGGCTTACTTAGGGATCTACCTAGAAAACAACGATAACGGTGGGGTTTACACTCAATATCTTTAAACCAGTCTACTTGCTTGCACCAGCGTCAAGGACCATTCGGCCACGCCTACACCTGCATTCGCAATATATATTCGCTCTATTTAGGATTGAATGAGCTTTACCATTTCATCTGATTTTCGTTTTTCATTTTTAAATCATAATTTTCAAATTCTCTTATGCCATGTTCATGTCTTTGTTTCGTATTCATAGATTTTAATAGCACACATAGCTTAATAATGCCGCCTCCGGCGTTTATGTTCATATTCACAATTTTTTGAGCTATTCAACTTCAACACAAAGGAAATTTAAACGTACTAATACATTGACTCTCGTGTAAATCCTCGAATACAGAAAGTTAAATAAAAATTCATTGATAGAAATACTTTAAAAATATTTGTTTTATTACAAAAAAATGTTTAATTCGTCAGCCCATTGAATCAAATCGTAACGACTCATGTTGTGTGTGACAACAGAAATCCACAGCGCTCCATCACTACAGAAGTCTTCAAGCCTTCAAACAAATTTTCATAGAATTTTCCCAGGATGTTTGAGAAAGATCCAGCTAAAATAGTGCCAATCGATTCAGCTTATCGTAAGGAATTGAAAAAGTTTTAGTGAAACTATTTTGGTGCCTTCTCCACCCTCCCCCCAAAATTTTTTTTTCGAGAACTGTCTTACAAAGATTTTGAAAGATAAAAATGATTGTTGGCTAGTGATTCCTGGCCCATCAACTACGGAGGACATTAGTTCCGTAAGTGTAGTGCATGTTTCTTCATCGGGAGATGGCGATGATATTCCCCCGCTGGATGGCGAGATCTGGCGTCGATCTATCTTTGGCTAGCGGGGTTTTCACCATCGTTATCATTGCCACCAGCAGGACACCGCCCCAGCTGGGACAAGCTCTAAGGCCCCGACCGGTCTCCCTGCATGTGTGGTAGTGAAGTGCATGTTAGTGTAAGTGTGTGTGTAAGAGGTGAGAATAGGACAAGGAATAGTCCTTTTGTTAGGGCAGTGCTCGTTTGTTAGGGTACTGCTCCGGCATTCGCCTGGTGTTGATCGGAGAACCCACGGAAAACTACCGATCAGAGCAGCCGGCTAGAATTCTCCTCTAGATAGCGACTTAATTCGACCTAGCTGACAAGCTAGTGGCTACAACCTGCCGCCATCGGAACTTGAATCCAGGACCTCCCAGTTAGAGACACTGTAGTGACATCAGTTGATGCACTGAGTCACATCTCCCAATTTGAAAGATAAAAAAAAGTTTCCTGGCAGTAGGGCAAAACTCGTCGAATAACATCTTGTGCGAATGGTAGAGTGAAAAAAATCTGACACTGAGTAGGGGAAGAACAGACACACAAAAGAAGGATACATGATTATAGGATTTCTAAAGAGACGAAGTAAAATGGCAGCATTTGTAACGGAAACAAAATTATAGAAATTAAATTTGTCGCTTTTTATATATGAACAGTGAATTGTAAAATAATATATGTAACAACCAGAAAAATATCATTTTATTACGATTTGCCAACTGTATCTTCAGTACACGTGATATTTTTGTCACACTTCCAATCCTTTGCCTGTCGTGATGTCAAATTCGGAAAGCAAGAGTTGGGCGTGGAGCCAAACTCCAGTGAGTCTCAGCCGGAAGTATGTTCTTATTCTTTCGAAGAGCTCCAGCCTCCCACACAACCATTTATTTCTTTCTCCCTCATGGGGCGTCTCCTGACACAATGCAGAGAACAATCAGCGTAGTTTCTTTGTTTCAAGAGTGCCTGAATAAATTAGAACCACGGAGATAATCGTTCGAAACAGATGGTCTCTCGGTTTCTTATCCATTTTCACATATCACGAATACATTTGGCCTGGTTGAAACTAAACCAAGCAATCGAATATGCTCCCCAGAACCAATATCGAAACCCTACTACACCTGGTTACGAGAGTTTACTCTCCACACACATTTTTGTCATCCGTGCCCCGCTCCAGCCGCGTAAACTCCAAGAACCCGACTAGTCTCCGACATGTGTGGTAGTGTAAAGCATGCAAGGGTGCGTGTGAGGAGTGAGAACAGAAGGGAGGGAGGAAATATCGCAGAAAGAGCAGTACTTGATCCGTTTGTTAGAACACTGCTCCGACATTCGACAGATGTTGATCGAAATTCAACGGAAAACCACTGATCAGAGCAGCCGGCCGCTAGGATTCTCATCCAGACAGCGGCTGAACACGACCTAGATATATATTTGTAGAAAATCCTGCCACCGTCGGGAGTGAGACCGTGGGGCCTTCAAGTCAGAGGAACTGCAGTGAATCACTTGGTGCCCTGAGCCACCTCTCCCCATCGACACATCTATGGAACATCAACCTCCCCCCGACGTACCGTACGATCTCACGGTCCGAGTCGTTCCAGTAGCAACAGCTGTCACCCTGCGGCAACCCAGCCAGTACTATAAAGTAAAATTACTCCGTTTCGCAAGCGAATCGCCACAATGGCTGTGCAGTTGATTGTGGCTCGTGCCTTTAAAAGAGAAGAGGAGGAGATGGGGAGCGAACGACCTTCGCTCCTGCAGGCGAAGGCGCCTCCTTTCTCCCGCGCTGGCGGGCGCGGTCCACATGGGAGAAAGTGCCCGCCACGCCCCTCTCCGCCCACTGCCCTGCCCTGCCTCGCCCCGCCCCTGTCCCACCCCGCTCCCCAGCCCGGCAGCATGTGATGCATTTTTTCGATTCCCCCCCCCCAGCAGTTACCCTGGTGGGGCGGGAATTTATTCAAGTAAGGGTATACACATTGACTACAGCAGATTGGGCTTTTGGAGTTAAGGGAGGGTTTGTATCTTAAAAATACTACTTAAAACTAACTTAATACTAACTTAAAACTATTACATGGCTGGCCTCTTTGGGCCTAGCCTAGTTTATTTACAGGTTTTATGTTTGAGAACTGAGTTCTTAAAAATGGTCTTTTCTTCTTCTCTCTCTCTCTTTTTTTTACGCATCAACATGGCGTGGCACAGTATATTCTTTAACGCCTCCCATCGCCCCGTGTAGGATGATTGATTAGTAATTCCGGGAACTGGTAAGATCATTAGAACCGTAAGTGTAGTGCTTTTTTGAAATCGGGAGGTGGCAGATAAAATATTCACTATTCTTAACGGCTCATTGCAGTTATCATGCTCGGAAACATTAAATCAATCAATCACTACTGTGTGTGTTATGAAAAGAAGGAAGAAGCCGCCCAATGAGTCAGGGCCCTGGCAGCTAGCAGACGAGAACTCTGGTACCTCAGGACAATGCCTTGAAGGAGCGCGATAGGTTAGACGGTTCGCGATGTGTCTTTGCTTTCAATTTTCCATAAGGAGAAGCTGCGCGTCTTTCGCAGCTGCCGATACCCAAATGTCGTGTTTACGTATGGGGGTAAAACACATCGACTTAACAGCTGGCTTAGACATGTCTATTCTTGTTTTAATTCGGTGCACTTCAGAACTTGTGATCAGTGATCCGTCTGGCCTTTCCCCGCCCCACCTCGTCCCGCCTCACTTTACCCTGCCACTCGCCACCACGCTTCGCCCCACCCCGCCCCGCCTCGCCTTGCCTCGCCTAGCTCTGCCCCGCCCCTCCCCGCCCCTCCTCGCCCCGCCTCGCCCCACCATGCCTCGCCCCGCCTCGCCCCGCCTTGCCTCGCCCCACCCCACCCCACCCCGCCCCGCCCCGCCACCCTTCGTTCTACTTCGTACCCCGTCGCACCCACCTGGCCCAGCCTCGCACTCCCTTGCCCCGCATCACCCCATCCCGTCCCGTCCCGCCCCGCCCTGCCCTGACTCGCACCAACCCGACCGCTCCCTTCCCCGACCAGCACCCTACCCGACCGGCACGTCACACAGCGCCCCGTCCAACACTGCCCTCATTTCCCCTCCTCGCACCTTATCATCCAACTCCGCACCGCCTCACTCCATTCCGCCCCACAATCCCCCGCCCTGCATACTGCGATTTTTCTAACTTTGCCCCTCAAGGCCCGTCTCCACGATGGAATATGTCACGGCTATTCACGACGTTCTCAGTCCTGCCGCCAGATACCGCAAGATCGCGACCGTATCAAGCAGTGCGATCATGCGACTTCTATCGGCATGACGGAGAAAGACGCAAAATGCCATGTAATATTCCATCGTGGCCATTTGGGCTTGAGGAGCAAAGTTAGAAAAATCGCACTATAATTGCCTGCACCCCCTCCCCACCCAGTCCCACTCTGCCCCTCCCTCAGTACCTTCTCAGTTCGCCCTTCGCTCCCTTCCCACATCACCCCGATCGCATTAACCCCGCTCCCACTCGACGCCACGAACTCACCGAAGGGCAGCTAATGTCTTTCCTGACCTCTGATCTCTTTTCACTCTCAGGTCAGCCATGAGATGCCATCAGCTGCCTGAACTAATGACATTCCATGCAACTCTCGACCCTCGTCCGGATTCCGGAAACTATGGCATGGTGTGACGGTTAGCGTGCCGGACTGTCATACCCAAGTTCGCGGGTTCAAACCCGATCGAAGCCGTGGATTTTTAAGGGCGAAAAAATCCTTCGTTGCCTTCCGCGGAGGGGAAGTAAAGCCGGCTGGCCCATGTTAGTAGATTTACTTGCATGTAAAAGATCCTCAAGCCTAAATGACGCCTCTGAGCTAAATTCAAATCGCCTGTTTCGTCGCCCGAGATAATACCTTCTTTCTCCGCTGGGTGAAAAAAGCGTAGCGAAATTTGCGTGGTCAGATGGAAGAGCGGGCCTGATGGCCCGAGTCTCGCCACGTAAAATAAGGCCTAAACTAAACTAAACCCCGTTTCGCTCCGCTCGGCCACGCCCTATAAACTTTTTAGTTCTCCTCTCGTATCGTAACTGGAGTCGCGGTGGCTCAGTGGTGGGGTGCAGGCTTCCTGACCTAAAGGACCCAGGTTCGAATTTCGACAAAGATTGGGATTCTTATCAGGTGATTTCCATTCAGGGCGGCTCTGAGGTCGTCTCAGCCTCCTTTCCAAGTGAATTCCAGGATCTTTCCTGGAGGTAAATGCGGCCGCAGCAGTGTGTTCGCCACAGAACCTCCTCCTTGTGCAGACGGTTAAAAATAGGTGGGCCCCCAACCTTCTCCTCCACCTTGGACTACATTCTCCTGGGTACAATTGCACACGGGTACCTGTTTTATCCATGTTATTGTAACGGACGTGGAGGAATCGGGAGAATACAACGAACGGCAATGCAGATCTCGTATTTATAACCTCGAACTTTCAAGGGACTTTGCGGGTCCAATTCCATGACGAGGCACCGCGATGAAATTAGACACGCAAAACGTTCGGCCTGCTCGATTAACAAACATCCTAGAGATTGTCCAACGCCAAAATATGAATTTTAAATTTTCAACGTCAAAATAGTTGTTTTTACTTTCTCGTATACGTACGTATATACGGAGTAATGAATGAAGTTTATCGATCTAAATTTCTCGAAAACACAAACGTTTTCTGAAGAAAAGAGCTTCAAATTTTGCGTTTACAGTAAAGCTTAAACGACATTTTCTAAAAAATGGTTCAACATTTTTCAACGAAACTTTCAGTATAGGATGGGGTTTCACTCTTCTATAATATTATTAAAGTTATATTTTACTTCTAGCATTAGGGGACAGAGAAATTTAGAAAATGTGAAAAAATGTATTTTGGGTGACAATAATGGCAGCTGGGAAGAGGTGGTGCAAAACAGAAAAGCTAGCTCAGACGAAACAAATTAGAAAACAAACTAGGTGCCATTCTGTAGCACAACTAGTTTATTTTTCTGACTCTCACCGATTTCATTTGAACTACGAAATGGAAAGTTCTCGTTCAGTCACTCGTTCTTCATTTTCGTTCACTGATCTCGCGAAGCCTGGAGTCGATTCGTTACGATAAGAGAAAAGACAATTTTTTATCTCACCCCAAAACTGTGCAAAAACAACTGCGTGAAAATGAATGATCTATGTACAACCCATTCACACTTTTCTTGACACATACATAGGGTGCATTTTCCTCTTCCATAAACGCAATTTCTTGCTTTTATATAAAACTAGGTCAAGCATCTGATACAAATATCAGGTAAAATACGTAATTGATTATATGGAACTCATAGACTTTTAATGTAAAAACAGTTTTAATGAATGCCTTAGTTTCAGACTTGGTTTCGTTGTGAGAATGTAATTGGAAACTTTCACCAGTGGAAACTGAGCTTCCATAAATTGAGAACAATTTTACCTTTCTGCCAATTAAACCAAGTTAATTTAGTATCGACATCCACAAGGTAGTTATTTTGTCGTTCCCATGTAGAGGATTAACTACAAGAAACGTTCGCTTATTCTTTTTGTAACATTGGAACTCAAAAAGTACATATTTACGTCCATTTTCAACATGATAACTTGCCAATATGAACAATTTTAGAAAAAATGGACCTAAATGCTTTGAAGAAGATCATAGAGTAAGATTAAGGGAAACATAATATTTTTGGTTCGATCAGGAGAGCGTTTTAATGTGGATCTCTGGCTACAACTACACCTCGAAGGCGTGATTAGGTCGTTTAGGCGTAATTAGTTAGCTTAGCTATGATTAAGAGGTTTCTGCATTATTAGGTGTTTGTGCATTATTAGGTAATTTAGACATAAATAGGTCGTTTATGCATTAATAAGTCGTTTAAACGTTAATAAGTCGTTTATATATTAATAAGACTTTTATGCATTAATAAGTCGTTATGTTTTAATAAGTCGTTATGCTTTAATAGGTTGTATAGGTATGATTATGTCATTTAGGCATTAGGGAGTTACGCGTAAGATAGCGGCATGATGCACTAACGTGACGGACCACGAAGTCATAACGTCTTACCTTAGGCCTAAGGTACGACCTTATACCTTCATAAATAGAGCACGCCTGTTGGAGTCTCTACTCTCACCTTACAAGCGGTAAAATGGCCGCCTAAATACAAGAAAGGAGGATTTCTCCAACTCTGATAAATAGATTCTCCTATGTGATGCAGTTATAATTCGTCCTTACCAACTCCACAACGCTGGCAAGAATTAACGGAAAATGTTGGAGAGGTTACAGGGAAGAAATTCGCGAAAAAAAAGTTACAATAATATCTTCGAGGAAGGTCATACGCTCATAACGAACGCTATTTTAAGATACTTCCTAAATTCTCAAGAAAAGCCGAATCAAAATTCCGGACGGCATACTCATCGCGGAGGCCCAGAAAATCTAAAACTCCGTGCACAATATGGACTTGTTATACTCTTGACTCGTATCGTGGTTGAAATGTCTCACCAATACCCTATACTCTTTGATACATTATGCAACTTCTTTGTTCTTCTTCTCAATGCTTCTTTTATCATAATGCATAACGCAATAACGCTATTGCGAAACCTCTTCTGAACGTTGTACATTACCACCGTATAAAGTGTGATCAATAGTGTTTAAGGATGTCTCCTTACGCCTGGCGCTAAAACTCCCTATTATTTGATCGTTTCCAGCCGACTCTTAAATGCTTTGTTGTAACTTTTTCCCAAAGAGTTCAAGCACTTCCGTCGTAACCAAGGTCATTGATCTTGGTCAACATGTAATTCATCATATCATTATATAGTAATCAAGTAAGCTGCGTCCACCCGTCTACCCGTCCGCCCGTCTGTCCATCACTAATGGTTGCCACTAACCATCCATCACTAACCACTGTCCATCACTAACCCTTGCCACCCATCGACACTGTTGAGGAATCTCATCCTGGGGAGGAATCGATCACTTGTTTGCGAATCCAACTAGAAGATTCTCTAAAAAAAGTTCTCTAAAAATCGTGTTTTTTTCTTTTTTAAGGAAAGTGCGTTGTTGGTGACTTCCGCTCCTACAGAACTGATCAACATCTCATTCCATTCCTTTCAACAAAACAAATCGATTGACCCAATTAGCCGATTTCCTTTAAGATTATTGAAAAAAATAGAAAAATCCGTATTTTTATGGTTTCTGTGCACCACTAACGTTCTTTGGTGAAAAGCTGTGAATTACTCTGCTCTCTTTCCAACATGTAGATTTAATGCCCAATATACTTTCATACAAAACACTACCGCACAAGTCGAAAGACAAGTCGGAATCTTAGAACTCCGAGCCCGAGGCCAATTTATTAGGGTACTGCCCCGGCATTCGCCAGGTGTTGATCGAAGAAACCAGGGAAAACAGATCGGAGCAATCGATCGATCAGAGTAGTCGGCCGCTAGAATTCTCCTCCAGACAGCGGCTGACTTCGACCTAGCTATCTGTCGAAAATCCTGCCATCGCACCGTCGGGACCTCCCAGTCAGAGTTGAGTTATCATTATGTCTTTCATTGCTAGTGTATAATTAGTAAGTTGAGTGAGGCAAAATAGAGTAAACTCTGTTAAACTCTTTGAATTGTAACAATGTTAGGAAGGGACTTGCCAAGTTTCCGTATTCTATTAATAACCTTTTAATAGTCTTTTATTATTTTACTTTTTGGTGGCCGATTTGCATCCAGTTCTACACCTCCAGGCTCGGACTATACCACCCGGTTCGCTACCTTTCCTTTTCCGGCGTCTGCGTCTAATGGCAGCTTCTGCACCGCAATTGCAGAGAATTCGCTTCTCGCACCGCCCGCAGCGCTGCGTTGCGGTCGCGGCGGGCAGCGTCGCAAATGTCGGTCTGGGCTTCCGCCTCGTCGGCCGGGGTGTCGTGCGGTCCACTTTCCCCGTTGCAAATGAGGCGGCGGATACGCGGTGGCCGCCGGCTGCGAAACTCTCGAGGCTACGAGTGTTTTGTTTTGCGTGTACTAGCTGAAGTAACTGGCGTTGTTGGGGTGTATTTATGATGATCATCTGTTAGGCAGGGATAGGAATGGATTCTGTGTGTACTGCCCGGCCCCGCTCGCCCCACTATGATCATCGTTGATACCTCAATCGTTGCTCTACAAACATTAGATACAGACTGCCGGCAAACTTTCATAACAACAAACGCCTGTTTTATATCTTTAAATGATAAATTGTAAAAATTATTTTCCTTAAAGAATTCTTTGTAAGTGGTTACACGTAGTAAAGTGAGTGTATATCAGATTTCACGTTTCTAGCTTCAGTAGTTTTGGCTCTCCATTCATGTGAGTCAGTCAAGTCAATGACATTAATGACAGGTGTGACGACGTAATTAATGTCATTAGTACATTAGTTACGATTTGGGTTGTGAAATTATAAAACATCAAATATGCCTGTAATACATATTGTAACTCAGCTACTGGGTCAGTCCACCCGATAAAGGTTTTTGTATAATTTCCCTAGATACGTTGAGCCAATTATGAGATATATTCTTGTTTGCTTTTGAACATACCTACGTAGTATGAATTTACAATGTTGCACATTTTCTTGGTCTCTGTTCATTGTTGGTGAGGGATTTTGTTGTTTCGTCAGCAGAACAAAAATAATAGTCTTCCTCGTTCATGCGGAAGTGTGTTGATTGTTTCCCACGAGGCACGACAAGAGGGTTAATCTTGGGTTCACTGAGCACCTCAGTCATGACCGCCTTCGCTACTTCCAGGGTCTTCTTACGTTACTGTATTTATAGTTCACCTCTGAATCTTATGTGGTGAACGATATATACAAAATATATAATTCGTTCAGTTTATTTCGCTAATCTAAAGCGTCTTTTATAGGCTATTCTGACAAAAGTGGGTATTTATTGATTTATGTTAACAAGTGTTTTACGTGTTAGAAATGTAAAAATTATTATAAGTATTGTATATTATTATGTTGTAGGTAAAAATGTTTATCCATATTTGTCTGAATATGATTGTGAGTGAATACGTGCAGGATGGTGTGCATGCGAGTGTTCCTATGTCCTTGTATGATATGTATGTAAGCGAGTATGCATTTATCAATGTTGGTGTAATATGTAAGTAAATTTATTTACATAAATGTTAGTATATATGTAGTTTCATTTGTTGTATATGTATGTAAGTGCATTTGCATGTTCTAGGTAATGACGAAGATAATTTGTTTTTTATATTGATTTTTTATATGTTTTTATTGTTAATTGTGTTTTGTAATTGTAAATGTACTTTTATGTTTCTGTATTCTGCCACCGGGCAACATCAGCCCAATTGTAGAATAAACCTTATATCTATATGTATCTATATATGTTTTACTTCATTTGCCGAATTGTATTAAACGGAAACATGAAATTTGCACATCAACTGCTATGAGCATTAGTCCCGAAAGTGAAGTGCATGTTTTATCCCGGGAGTAGCGGTGTTCCTCCCTCGCTAAACATGCGATCCAGCGCCGACCTACAGGGCGACTTCCAAGTTCCCTCCTCTCCAGATATCTCAGTCAGTGGGGCACCAGCCCAGCCGGGACGAGCTCTAGGTTCCGGATAGGTCTGCCAACAAGTGGGAAGGTATAGTGCAAGTAAGTGTGTGTGTGTGTGTGTGTGTGTGTGTGTTTGTACGTGTGTGTAAGGGGAAAGGATGGACAAAGATGTGGAAATATTTCCGCACGGTTCGTAGTCCCTTTTAGGTATTTCTCCGAGATTTGTTTGCATTGATTGGAGAAACCACGAAAAGCTACTGATCAGAGCCCCGAATCTTGAGCCCCGGAATACCTATTCCTACTCCTTTACTAACATTAGTTGAGTTCAGAATAAATGGCAGGAACAAACGTTGTTGAGAAAATCTGGGATCATAAATATTCGCTCCTAAGTAGAAACTATTTTGCATCGAAAAAGAAGCTACAAATTCGATATAACAGTCCTATCGACAAAATAATCAAAACTTCCACTCCTCTCGCATCTATGGAAACGAGGGCTCAGGAAAACGTGTACGGATAAAACGAAACTAAGTGGAAAATACGCAACCCCCAGGACTCAAACTCTTGGACATCCTGGTTAGGGAAGCTGCTGTGGCAACAGCTGAGTTTCAATCGAGTCACGTAAATGACCTGCCCATTACTCTTCAATTTCGCGTCTTTTTTGTCAACGCAAAAAGAGCTTCGGTAGCGTTGTTCCTCGTGAATTATTTGGAGATAACATCGAAGAAAGTTCACCTTTGACGGCATGCAAGAAGATTTGTATCTTCCGTGAAAAAGAATGCAAAGAACATTCGACTGAGGAAGTAAATAGAGGTTAAGTGCAATTCCGTTAGGGAAAGAGACCTAAGAACCGCTCGAACAGATGAGAATCGCAAGTCATAAACAACGAGTAAATACTGGTTTGCTATATCCCACAGTGAACGCGGTGCTAGCGAGCGCGTTGAGTACGACTCTCGATTGTTATCTCTATTTTAACAACAGACCTTCCGTTTTCAGATGCATCGTTTAGATAAAAAAAATAACACTCCCAGAAAAAGATTACACCAAAGTTACTGCTCATTGAAACAAGTATCGAGAGAGAGTGGTTATCTCCGACTTAAGAACGCAGTAATATAGAAAGATTCTGATGCTATCGTATAATATTGAAGACGTTTGTTGTGTTGCACCACACTCAATTGTTTTGATGCAAATCACCGATTAAAATTATGGAAATTGAACTTCAACCTGTATGAGGTAACTGAATGAAACAAATCCCATAATTTTCAAATAGAAAAGAAAATTGTTTATTTTAAATATGATTTTATCTGAAAAATTAATTCATTTTCACATACGGTACCTATTATAATGTTGGATGTAGATTTGCAACAATAATATATAGCAAATGAAAATTTATATATTTTTGTTACGTATCTATTGAAATTGGATTTGCTCCAATAAGTTTATGTAGAATTTACTAAATTAAAAGCCATTTATGGAAATGGAGTCACTATCCTGTATGAGGAGCAACTAATCAAAACGCATATTTTTCAACTGGTGGAAAAAACTGAGTTTAATGTATAATCATGTATTTTTGAATACGATCTACATGCTCCTGCTATCAGATTTCTTTAAAAACGCATTTCAACACATTAAATTAAATGCGTTTTGAAGAAATCTGAAAGCAAGAGCGTGTATATCGTATTAAAAACTACACGATTCCATCAAACCATTTTCGCCTGTGGACAATATGCGTTGATTAGTTGCTCCTCATGTAATTTTTTGGCATTTCTAAAAAGCTGAAATTCCAATTTTGAAAGATTAACCCCCAAACAGTTTTTGTCCCTAAACATTAAAAAATCGCGTACTTGCATTATGGTTTCGATACATAGTTGTAGTAACTTCTGTTTATCATCCAGGTAGGAATGAATAATGGAAATACGAATAAATTTTCAAGAATAACGTATTTATTAATAACAGGAAGACAAAATAAAACGGTCGTAATCTTAGAAACCAACAAAAAGAAACAGTAGTCGATTTCTGGATATTATTTTTGTTGAGATAAATTTTTCATCAAGTTGACGAAAAGTTCTATTGTTTTTCAAAGCTTTTTTCTTACTCCACAAAGGCTTATAAATTAAATAAGTAATAAAATCGGACTAGTGCCTCACTACGTGAAGCTGAAAGTTAATTACTCATAAAGTTCTGCATAAAAATGCCGTATTAATGCTATACCCTACCAATGATGTTTTTTATGTCCTCTCAGCTAGGAAACAAGTAGGATAACTTTCAGCCCGCCATGAGAGTCCGTGCATTATCATCTGTCTCCTTCAGTTAACGTACGAACTGACCACTGCACTGATTTATAACCAAGAGAACAACTAAGACGAAGCAATTCATGCATTTAAGACGAAGTTCAATAGCTCCTAATCATAGAGTAGGCTACAACTGGTAATTTCATTCATCTAGGACTAAATGTCCCGAGTAATTTGCACCATTAGTTCTTACGCGGCAAACAGTGAGGATAAGTTTTACTGTTCTTTACGACCTCATAGTTTTCAACTATTATGCTCTTTTTATGGTGCTATGATTGAAGTAATGGCGAATTTGTAGAATAATGTTCATTATAACAGCGGAAATTACCAAATTTATGGGATATTTTTGGGTTAACAGTTCCTGTTGAAGTTGATTTGGGATTGGTAAGCAGAGGTGAGTACAACTGGCCAAGAATTGTTTCGAGACGGGAATTACGAATTTAAAGAATGACTATAATTTCCGATCTTGATATTGCAAATTTCCCTACTCATTTTAGAAAATGATTCCATCCGTTCGTCTGTGGTAAACGCTAGCGCCTAAACAGTTCCGCCGACATTCTCCAAAATTGATATTCCGCGATCGAATTAAACGAATTCGAGGTTGAGTTTGAAACGGATATTTTGATTTTTAAGTTTACTTAACATAAAGTATCAATTTTGTCAAAAAGGTTCCAAATTGTTTGATTTAGCTTTGTCCTCGGATAGCGTAAAGGAAATTTAAGAGATTGGTTCAGGACTAATTTTCGTTAAAATCCCTGATTTTTTGAAAATTGCAAAAGTTCAACATTTTTCGGTGACTTCCTACAACTAGAACGTTGAAGACAGATATTTTTCCTTTATAGAAATATGTTATTTACTGACAGATGCGGCAAAAAAGTCACGTACAATGTTTCGAAATATGAGTAGTTTTTGCGTAATTTTGCAATAAAGAAAGTCAATTAAAAAAATTAAACAATTATTTTCTCAAAAATGGCTCCAAATTGAATTTTCTCCCCGCATCTGTCACAAGACAGTAAAAAAGTACTACTAGACTCATAACCAGCAAACTCACCGTATTAAAAAACAAAAATTTAACTATTCAACAATTGCTTTAAACAAAATCTGTTCTAAACAATCATCTCTATAGAAAGATACTTGATTATTTTTGAGACGATGATTGATGTTTTCAGAAAATATGTAATTTGAGCACTTTTGCACAGACAACTTTCGGGTCTTCGAGGAAATTCCTAAGAAATCATTTGAAGAGATTAACCTCACAAATAGAATATTTAAGGAACATCTGTAATGCAGATATTAACGAAGCGAGAGATATTAAAAATATACTTTTATTCAATCGTAAATGCAGGGGAGGAAGTAAAAATTGGGCTAGTTGCCATCTTTACTTTTTCCTCTAATAGACCTCTTTTGCTTTATTCAAGGATTTTTTCTCCTCGAATAGGGCAAAAGCTATTAAAATTAACGCAGGTTTCATTTTCTTTAAACGCTCTGAATTTCGTAAAATTGCAAAAGTTACAAATAATGAAAGAAAGTATGTGCTGTGTTAGTACCTCTTGTATGTAATTGAATTTTTATTTGAAAAAGTATTAGTTTTTTACCGTCAAATACAAATACGTTTCTGAAAGGCCACTTCCAAAACTCATTCCTATTTCCCAACATTATTGGTTACTGCTGTCCATGCAATGGCTGTTTATAAATTCAAAGACAACCGGTAAATTGTTTTCTTGCATAATGATCTTTTGTTTAGAGTATAAAGTCCCTCCATTTGAATAACCATTTTTTCTTGTATCCACACAGATGCACAGAAGCATTTTTTCCTCAATTTGTGCCTCCAGCAAAACTTCTTGTTTGCCTCCAAGAGATGTATTTCCATTCTTTCAGCGTTGGTCCCAATCACTGCGATAATCATACTTTCAATTGGCTCTAACATAATGTTTAGTCACTTATTGTTCTTGTTATTTCTCTCGCGCTAATTTTCAACCATACTTTTAAACTAGATAAAGGGATTTGCGCGTAATGAATTTAATATTTCTGCAATTACTCGTATCTTTCCTCTGTTCCGCCTTTCGTTCGTCTTTCCTTCCGCTTGGGGTTTGCACCGCCTTGTACATTCATTTGAAAATTTGGTTGAAATTTCTGAGTTTTAGAAAATTGCACTGCCCGATTCCCTACCAAACACGCCACAACAATGCTTCATTAACAAACATGTCGGGAGCAAAGAGCTTATCCTGACTAAGGGCGGTTCCGCAAAAACTTTAAGCAGATCATGCGAAGACCTAAGCTTGGAGAGTATTATCATCGGCCTCCAGAAGTCTGCAATTATTAGTATGTGCTAACAGATCAGAAATTCACAGAGACGTATACGAGAAATTTTGGAACTTAACTGTTGAAATTTTATTAATATATGTAGAATCGGTTATTTTATGTTTATATAGATTAATGTGCTTCGCAGTTTTCAAATATGGCAATGTTGTTTACCGTGCTTTGATACTGTATCTATGTGGTATCTGCACACGACCAAATATTTGAAAATAAAATAATAATAATAATAATAATAATAATAATAATAATAATAATCTATGTACGTATTTGGAATTTTAGAGTAGAATTAATCCGACTTTTTCCAGCTAGTTGCGTTCTCAGATGTTGATCCTGATTTTATTTACCCTCCACACCTGGGTGTAAGAAAGACATGTGGCGAACATGACGTATTCCCAAGAATGCATCTTGTTTATTTGACCTGCCTGAGTTTTTCTTCGTAACACAGCTATAGAAACTGAGGCGATTTGTATTACAGGTTGATTTTTCCCCCTAGCGAGAATCGAATCCGAGACCTCACAGAAAGACAGCACGCAGTTTATTGACCCACCTGAGAGGGCTAAAAATGATTCTAATTGTTATCCACGTTTGCCAACGATCATTAGCTTAAAGCGAACGGTAGCAAATCTATAATAATAATAATAATAACTCCACCTAGGGAGTACACGACCTTGCAGATGGTGGTGGAGCTTGAGTACCCCCATGAGCCTTAAAGCTATGTCAGTGGTAGCCTAGCTACCGGTGGGGCCTCCCTTGCTGAATGGGTTGAAGGTGAGGGGTCAGACGAAGAAGTACTCCATTTTGAGGAGAGTGGGAAGTAAGTAGAGAGGGAAGGGTCATGAACCTTTGGACTTCCTGTTGTCGGCCCATAGAGGGTACAGGAGAGAAACTGGGTTGGCACACCAGGCCACTGATTAGAGTGGAGGCCCGAACCTTGCATTTAGCCAGCGAAGGAGGCTGCCTTCAGCAGTCAGTGAAAATCCCGTAGGGTTTAGTAATGCCGACTGGCGATCGGAGGGACCCCTTGCTGGGCCCTGCGGGGGGATGCCCCGAGGCCACTGTGGGTCGCAGTAACAGATGGCAGGAAACAACCCGAGGGTTACGTGTGATCTGTGAACTCAAACTTGCGTCCTGCGAATCTTCAATTCAAACCAATGAGCAAAATGGATAGAACAAGCAATGTAATGAATCTTAACATGCCTTGTTCTACCAATGTCCCATACCTGCTCAGAAACCGAGCTAATGTCACCTTGTCGACGTCTGGCCATCCCACGGATGCTAGTCCCAGGGACCCAGACCCGGCAGTAGCTCGAAGCCATCGTCAGAGATGGACCCGGGATGAATTAAAGGAGGTGATGTGGTGCTTTTACTATGCAAAAGCGAAAAATGGGGGCTCTGAAATCGAAGTTTTCAAGGTATGGAGAGAGCGGAACCCAGATATGAGACCTACCCTAGACTCAAAGAAGCTCGCCAGTCAACGACGATACATACTCAGCAGTGGAAAATTCACAGCAGAACAACTTGCTGACATTGAGAGAAATGCGGAGTATGTACTTCGCTCGAACAATCCACATGACGAACATGTAGAACTTGAAAATGATGATCCGGTGGAAGGTTCATCTCTTTCCAGTGAAACACACGTCAGTGGTGAAAATTCATCTGGCAATGAAATACACGATAAGGACATAATGCGAAATCTCCTTCGGCGCGAGATAGAGTTAGTCAACTTCCGCTTGAATCTCGCGAACCGTTGAGGAGAATATACGAAACTGCCAAAGCTAAAAGAGTGATAGAAACAGTGAATTCTGTCTTAAATGAGGTGGTGGAGACCCCAGGCAGAGATCTAGATATTACTGAACTCAATCACATCATATATGCAACTGGATATCTAGTATCTCAGATAATTTTGGGGCCAGCCAAGAACACCGACGGCCGACAGCAAAACAGAGTAAACAGCTCTGTACCCCCGTGGATGAACAGAATTTTGAAACGGATAGCCGACACCCGGCGAGAAATATCACTCTTAGCTGAGGCATCTTCTAAATCAACACACACCTCTAAAGTTCAACGAAAAATATTCAATGTTGAACAAAAATACCATATTGAAAATGACACCAGCAGGCTAATGGTAGTTGAGAAGCTAAAAGAGAAAATTCAAGCATGGGCTCAAAGAATTAGACGTTACAAACGTAGAATAGATTTCCGTGTACAGAACCGGTTGTTTGAAACAGACGCGAAGAGATTCTATCGCAATCTGACTCAAAAAACCGAATGGAAAAGCTGTTACTCCTTCAAAAGATGACGTCGAAGCGTTTTGGGCAGGAATCTGGGAGGAGAGCAGATCCTACAACAAAGACGCATCTTGGCTTCAATCTGACGTTGATGCTGCCGATGAACTTGTAGAAACAGTACAAGATGTTCACCAATTCTCGGAAGAGGACCTCTTCCAAGCAATTAAGAACATGGGAAACTGGAAGTCCCCCGGGATTGATAAGATCCAGATTTATTGGATTAAGAAATTAACAGCAATACATTTTCATCTAGCAAAGGCTGTTAATAAAAATTTTGAAAACCCAAAGGAAATCCCAGAATGGCTCACACGCGGCATCACGTATTTGCTACCCAAAGCGGGAGACAGCTCTTTGGAGAAGAACTACAGGCCAATTACTTGTCTGCCAGTACTGTACAAAGTTATAACTTCAGCCATAGCTGACAAAATGTACAGACATCTAGAGAAGAATCATCTAATGCCAGCTGAACAAAAAGGATGTCGTAAAGGCTCTTATGGCTGTAAGGAAATCTTGCTACTGAATAAAGTCATCTTGAATGATGTAAAGAAACGCAAACGTAATTTGAGCATGGCTTGGATTGACTACCAAAAGGCCTTTGATAGTGTACCACACGATTGGATTTTGAAGACCCTGGAGATCTATCGATTTCATCCTAGACTTATTGAATTTTGCAAGGCTAGTATGAAGTCGTGGAGTACCAGGTTACTAATACACAGCGGAAAGGAAGCAGTAGAAATCAGAAGTATTCAGATTAACAGGGGTATTTTTCAAGGAGATTCACTATCCCCTCTGCTTTTTTGCATTAGTTTGATCCCACTATCGAGACAGTTGTCGCAAGCTGACTTTGGTTTTAAGCTCCATGGTGATGAAAGGCCAGTATCACATTTGTTTTACATGGATGATCTGAAAGTGTTTGCTAAGAATGAAGCGATTCTCTCCCAAATGCTGTCTGTCGTGAATGACTTTAGCAATGACATCTGCATGACGTTTGGTCTTGACAAGTGTGCAAAAATCAATTTAAAAAGAGGGAAACTCACAACGTCTGAGAACATTGAAATTGATACGCACACTGTGATTCAAGATCTTGAGCCAGGTAAAACTTACAAATATCTGGGCATTGAAGAATGTGAGACAATCTCGAACGACACAATGAAAGAGAGAATTCGCAAGGAGTATTACAGAAGAGTGAGACTTGTCCTGCAGTCTGCTCTGAACTCCAGGAATAAAATATCTGCAATTGGTAATCTGGCGGTACCTGTAGCCGAATACAGTTTTGGACTAGTGGACTGGACTGAGCAAGAAATTCGCACCGTGGATCGAAAAACCAGAAAACTGCTAACAATGCATCATGTTTCCCACCCTCGAGCTGATATACATAGACTTTATGTGTCACGTAAGGAAGGAGGAAGAGGCCTCAGACAAATTGAGGCCTCCTGGCACAACGCAATAGTCGGGTTGGGGAAGTATGTAGTCAGCCATCAAGATGACCCTCTAATGAGGCACGTCATGAAATCTGACCGAAGAATGGGAAACAGAGGCATTGTTAGTGTAGCAAGAAGCATTGCGAAGAAAACTAGGCAAGACACGTCGAATAACACAGACACTGAACTTCTGATGCTGCTAAACATGAAGTGTGAGACACAAAAAATGTTAAAGAAATCGTGGAGAGACAAACCACTCCACGGACAATACCTAAAAAGAATGGACAAGGTGCAGATCAATAAAGATCAATCATTTATGTGGCTTAAAAGGGGAAGAATGAAGCCAGAATCGGAAGCACTTATAATAGCTGTCCAAGATCAGGCCTTGAGAACACGACATTATGATAAAACGGTTCTCAAAATTTCCCAAGATGATAAATGCCGCATTTTCCTGGAGCAAGTAGAAACCATTGATCATATTGTCTCAGCTTGTCCAATCCTAGCAAAGACCGAATACCTGAAAAGACATGACAGGGTGTGTAGCTACCTCCACTGGCAGATCTGTACCGCCCTCGACGTTCCAAACACATGCGCCAAGTGGTACGAACACTCACCAAAACCGGTGACGTCTGTTGGATTGTGTACGATATTGTACGACCAACAAATTCAAACTGATCGCACGATAGCGGCAAACAAACCGGATATAGTTATCCGGGATTTGGCGAAAAAATCGTGTTTACTTATCGATGTTGCTGTACCTTGCGATCAAAACGTCGTTACCAAGGAGGCAGAGAAACGTCTTAAATACAAGAGTTTGGAAATCGAGATCAGCCGAATGTGGGGCGTAAAAGCACAGGTCGTACCGATAGTTATCGGAGCTCTGGGATTTGTTCCGCAAAATTTCAGTAAGAACTTGTCTAAACTCCCAGATAATCCAAAAGACTGGGAAGTGCAAGAAATTGGTTTATTTGGAACAGCTCACATTTTGCGTTAAGTATTGTAGAGGCACTGATAGTCACCGGATCTGCTCCTTAGGTAGCTGGTTGCAACCTGGAGTAGATTTTATATTCAGCCGACTCATAAGATCTTTAGTCGTGATGTAATGGAAAAATAATAATAATACTCTCGATATTGCGTCGCAAGATGCCGTACCTGGTAGAAGTTTGGGGAACCCAAGGGGATCCCCCACTGCTCCAGAGAATCCGAGCCAACGCATGCAATGGACCAGAGAATTAAATATGTCTGTCATGCGTGCATACAACAGAAGCACAAAAAACGAGACGGAATGTGAGGGCTTCAGGAGAAGACTCCTAACCGAATGGAGAAAGATCTATCCGGAAAGCGCCCTAAATGAGCAACGTGTGTGCAGCCAACTTAACTCTATTAGGAGAAGGAAAGTTTTCTCAGATGCAGAGCTAAATCTTTTGAAGGAGGATGTGGAACTAGAACTAACAAGTGAGGTAGTCCTGGAGCAGCAAGTTAATGAAAATGAACAAAGAGTACATGAGAACGAACAACACGTTGTGGTTTCCATCCCCCAACTCGACAACGAAATGGTGAAATGGTGGACACTACCGAGGAATATCTTTGGATCTAAGACCAAAAATACCAAAACTGAAGTGCAGCACTAATGTCTATGAGATTGTTGGCAAAATGAACCAAATTATTGCCCCAAACATCTCAGAAGCTTCTTCTCTTGAAGATGTAGCCGGATTGGTTCATTGCGCTGCAATTGCTACTTGTGAACATCTCGGTTACAAAGTACAGGTGGGAAAAGGTACTTCTCTGGATAAGAAGCCTAATGAAAGACAAAAGCCACCGACATGGTTGAAAAAAATCGAAAATCAAATTACCCAAGCTAGACGAGATATTTCGCATATTGCTGAATATTTCAGAGACAAACGAGGGATTTCAAAGAAGGTTCGCGCAAGTATTCGCTCAATTCTCAGAAGACTGAAGATAAAAAGAACACAGAAAGACCTGGAAAGTAGACTAAAGGTTGAAGACGAGAGATTAAGACAAAGAATAGTAGCTCTGGGGGCAAGAATATGAAGGTATAACGAAGCTGCGCGACGCAAGAAAGAAAATTCGTTATTCTCTAAGAATCAAAAAGGCTTTTATAGATATCTAGAATCGAGAGATACCAAGGAAAGTGACATAAACTCCCCAAGTGATTCTGCCATGACAAACTATTGGTCTCAGATTTGGTCCATCCCAAAGCAACATTTTGATGAAGCATACTGGATACGACAGGAAGAGGAAGCTTGTCACAATATCCCGGAAATGAATGGAGTTGTTATTTCAACAGAGGATGTAAAAAGATCTATACGAAGAACCCACAATTGGAAAGCTCCAGGAGTAGATGGAATACATAATTTTTGGTGGAAATATCTGACTTGCACTCATGGTATATTGGCGAGTCAATTTCAAAACATTTTGAATGGAACATCTGTGCTGCCAGAATTTTGTACCTTGGGCGTGACATTTATATTATCGAAAGGTGGAAATGCGTCTTGTCCCGAGAATTATAGACCCATTACATGTCTACCAACAATTTATAAAGTTCTCACCTCCATTATTGCCACCAAACTCGACGAGCATTTGAAAGAAAATGATCTGCTTTTGCAAGAACAGGTTGGTTGTAGGAAAGGATCTCGAGGATGCAAAGAGTTATTGATAATAGATAATATTATATCCAAGCTTGTAAAAAAGAAAATGCATAATTTGTCTGTAGGCTGGATTGATTTCCGAAAGGCATTTGATTCCATTCCTCATTCTTGGCTTGTGCGAACTCTTCAACTCTACAAGGTTCACCCCTCTATCATTAAATTTCTTACAACATGTATGAACAGCTGGCGAACAACACTGCATGTTAGGAGAGGGAAACTGAGTTATCAGACTAATCCTTTGCGAATTTGTAGAGTCATTTTTCAGGGAGATAGCTTAAGCCCGCTCTGGTTTTGCTTATCGTTGAACCCTTTGAGTAGAATGCTGCATGCCTCCGGCTATGGATATGCTTTAAAGAATCCCAAGAAGATAATTTCCCACCAATTATACATGGATGTTCTTAAGCTCTATGCTAAAGGACCAGATCAACTTCGCAGCATGCTTACACTTGTTGAAAACTTCAGCAGCTCTGTTTGTATGGATCTTGGTTTGGAGAAGTGTGCTGTTGTTCACGTGAAGAGAGATCGCGTCCAGAATAGAGAAAATGAACCTCATTTGATGGAAGATTTGAGAATTCAAGAACTCATCAATGGAGATGAATATAAGAATCTCGGCCTCCAGCAGCTCTTTGGAACTGCAGATGAAAAAATTAGAAAACAAGTGGAAAAGAAGGTTCTCTCTCGTGTTGCAAAAATCTGCAAGTCCTCTATTAATTCGAAAAACAAATTTACAGGAATGAACACATGGGCCCTTTTCTGCAGCATCGCATACATTTGGAGTTGTTAAATGGTCTGAGACACCTTTACAAGCTTTCGATAGAAAAGTCAGAACACTTCTATCAAAATATCGGATGCATCATCCTCGAAGTTCCACCGAAAGGCTATATCTAGGCTATATCTTTCAAGACGTCATGGAGGCCATGGACTGTTAAGTCTTGAAGTTATGTGCCGCCAGCAAGAAAAACAGCTCAGACATTATTTCATCAACAACAAATCCATGACGGCCATCTGTGCACAAGATCACGGCTATACACCTCTGAAGCTGCTCCAAGAAAACCACAATCCAAGTTTTCCTAAATGTGAGGATCGAATTGAGCAGTGGAAATCAAAGGAACTCCATGGCAGGTTTGCTACAGCGCTTCGAAGTAACGCCATTGATATGAAAAGATCGACTGAATGGTCGAGAACCGCTGGGCTTTTTGGCGAGACGGAAGGATATGTGTTGGCCATTCAAGATCAGGTAGTAACCACTAATAACTACAGGCGATATATCATGAAAGAGAACATCAGTGACATGTGTCGCCTGTGCAAGAAGGCCACCGAATCTATTCAACACATCTGTAGTGGATGCTCTCAGTTGGCACAAACAGATTATTTACAACGCCACAATAATGTAGCCAAAATCATTCACCAAGCTCTTGCCAAAAGATTGGACCTGTTAAAGGAAAGCTTACCTTATTACAAATATCTACCGGAGCAAGTTTTGTCTAATGAGAGAACAAAAATTTTATGGGATACTGCCATTGTTACTGACAAAACAATGGAAGCAAATAAGCCTGATATTGTTGTGTTCGACAAAACTACTTGCAGGGCAATAATAATTGATATTGCAGTCCCATTAGATCATAATCTGCTGCCAACAATTGCAGAAAAGAAAAGAAAATACCAGCCACTCTCAGAAGAACTGAAAAACCTCTACAAACTAAAAGAGGTAGATATTGTGCCCGTAGTTATTTCATCTAATGGGCTTGTTGCCAAAGATTGGAGGATTGTGAAAGAGAAACTCCATCTAAATGAGTGGCATTTCACCATGCAGAAGGCCGTGCTGCTGGCAACCACCAATATTGTGCGTAAGATTCTCTCTCTTAGTCATTGAAGCGGAACCTGAGTGCAGTGGAGCAAGAACTTCTCACCACCTGTCTCGCGATTTGTGTTGACGTTCGGTCCTTGAGTTATATCTGAAAACTCCGGACGAGCGTAAAATTTTGAATAATAATGATAATAGTAATAATAACAATCATAATAATGATAATAGTAATAATAATAATAATAATAATAATAATAATAATAATAATAATAATAATAATAGTCGCAAAATCAGTAGTTTCAGTACAAAGAATGCGACCCAGAGACGTTCATTTTTCTCTCTCGAAAGTTTTCAAATGGATAAAGTGGGTTTTCAACTTGATCGCCTCCAACAACGAATTCCTTTCCAGCGCCCGTTTCCTGTGTCGTCGCTCCGGGCCCATCCCGCCCGCCTAGTCATTTCCCTTTCACAGCGGACGCCGCCGCCGCCGCCGAACGCGCTATTAATGAGGCGCCGCCGCCCGAGTCACTTTCACCGCTCGTCACCCGCTTCCCCACGCGCTCGCGCCCTCCAATCGCGCGAACCTCTTGTCAGGCACGTTCTCAGAGGCGCACCCAAGTGGAGCTCCTGCATTCTCAGTGGCGCACCCAAGTGGAGCTTCTGCATTCTCAGTGGCGCACCCAAGTGGAGCTTCTGCATTCTCAGTGGCGCACCCAAGTGGAGCTTCTGCATTCTCAGTGGCGCACTCACGTGGAGCTTCTGCGTTCTCAGTGGCGCACCCACGTAGAGCTTCTGCATTCTCAGTGGCACAACCACGTAGAGCTTCTGCATTCTCAGTGGCACACCCACGTAGAGCTTCTGCATTCTCAGTGGCGCACCCACGTGGAGCTTCTGCGTTCTCAGTGGCGCACCCAAGTGGAGCTTCTGCATTCTCAGTGGCGCACCCAAGTGGAGCTTCTGCGTTCTCAGTGGCACACCCACGTAGAGATTCTGCATTCTCAGTGGCACACCCACGTAGAGATTCTGCATTCTCAGTGGCACACCCACGTAGAGATTCTGCATTCTCAGTGGTGCCTCAATTGCTCGGGAGATGGAGTGATCTTGCCCCGCTGGATAGCGAAATCCGGCACCGACCTACCGTCATCTAAACGCGGTTTCCCCAACAAGATATCTCGCACCAGTGGGGCAACGCCCCACCCGAGACAAGCTCTAAGCTCCCGACCGGTCTCCCGGCATGTGTGGTAGTGTAGCGGATGTTTGTGTGTGTGTGTGTGTGTGTAAGTGGGAGGATAGAGCAAGGAAGAAGAAGGAAAAATCGCATGCGGCCCGTGACGCGTTTTTAGGGTACTACTCCAGCATTCGTCAGACGTCGATAGGAGAAGTCGCGGAAAACTCCCGATCAGAGCCACCTGCCACTAGAATTCTCCTCCAGACAGCGACAGAACTTGACCTAGCTATCTACCCATACTGTAATTTTTCTAACTTTGCCCCTCAAGGCCCCTCTTCGCGATGGGATATGTCACGGTATTTAGCATCTTTTTCAGTCGTGCCGCTAGATATCGCATGATCGCGACCGTATGAAGCAGTGCTTGCGATCACACTACTTCTACCAGCAAGACCGAGAAAGACGCGAAATGCCGTGTGATATTCTCTCACGGCCATAGGGGCTTGAGGGGCAGAGTTAGAAAAATTGCAGTTTAATGTAGAAAATTCTGTCACGCGGTAAGTGGTGCGGGAAAGGAGGGAGACTCCTTATGGTGGGAGACTAGTGCATGAAAGTGTGTTTAAGAGGTAGGATGGGACAAGGAAGAGGAAAGAAAGATCGTGCGGTTCGTGGCCCTTCTGTTACGGTACTACTCCGGCATTCGTCAGGTATCGATAGGAGAAACCACTGGAAACTATACCTATCGGGGCAGCTGGCCGCTAGAATTCTCCTCCAGACAGCGACAGAACGCGACCTATACTTCGGTTTTTCTTTCTTGGCGCACGGTGGTGTGTCAATAAAATGGAATATCCCACGGTATTTCGCGTCGTTCTCGGCTGTGCCGTTAGGAGTCGCACGATCGCGACTGTGTCGAGTAGTGCTGGCGATCATGCAATTCCTGGCGGCACAACGGAGAACGACGCGAAATACCGTGAGATATTCCATTTCGATGACACACCCCGTGCTCGAAGAAAGAAAAACCGAAGTATAGCGACCTAGCCCAGTGTCGAAAATCCCGCCAGCCGGCGAGTGGTGCGGGAGAGGCGTCGGACGGTGCCAGTGGGCCATCGCCCCCGGGGCGGCCTTCGCGCGCGAGGGCAGCGACCCTGGCGGCGCCGCGTGGAAGCTTTCGCGGTCAGCGCTTCGCGGCGCGCCCTTCACCGCCTCTGTTTGGCCGGTTCCGCTCCGCCTCCGCGCCGCCCCCGCCGCGCCATTGACCGTCAGCTGGGCCCCGAGATGCCCCGTTTGCAACGCCTCTCACTGCGGGCCACGCTCTGGTGAGCGGGAGCCTACACTTATTTCAAATATGGACTGCTGTAACTCCTCGATATTTGCGCTTCGATTAAAAACCAGACAATGAAAAAACAACAATGAAAACAAACAAAAAATGTTAAATCTCCGAATCTTGGTGTCTATCTTCTAATGGAGAACCAGGAGAGGACAATTGATGTCACTGCAGTGCCTCTGACCGGGAGGTCCTAACTTTGAGTCTCGGCAGGGGCAGAATTTTCGACATTATACCCTGATTTAAACATAGCTGCACTTCAAGGTCACGAGTTGGAAGGAGAAGGGGACATCGTTATCCAATCGGGAGCTCCAAAACCAAAATTTGAAGTCCTAACGAAGCTCTCGATTGGGTGACAGTGTTCCCCACTTCTTCCAGCTCGTGACCTCAAAATGCAGCTATGTTAAAATCAGAGAATAGCTAGATAGCTAGATCGAATTCATTCGCTGTCTGGAAGATAATTCTGGCGGCCGGCTGCTCTGATAGGTAGTTTTCCATGGTTTCTCTGATCAACGCCAGGGAAATGCCGGAGTAGTACCCTAAAAAATGGATCGCGAGCCGTCTTTCCTTCCTCTTCCTTGTCCTACCCTCACCCCTTCCTTACAAACTATTTTGTCTTAAAAATATTCAAATATGGAAGAGTTGCTTATTCTATATCTCTCTTTGTGTACGTTGTCAGTCTCTCAAGGACGTACTCTTTAAATTCGTCTTAAAACTCGTTGTGTTAACAATCTTCAAATATGGAAGAACTGCTACTTCTTTATCTCTCTTAAAGTTTAAACTGTGTCTTAAAATCTTTGTCTTGAAAATATTCAGATAAGAGCTGCTCCTTCTATATCTCTCAAAGTTTAAAGCTCGTTCCACGTTGGGATCGCACTCGAATGCCATTTCCACCACAGCTTGTTGAAGTTTTGGTATGTCACAAGCAGTTTTCATGTTGTAGTTGCTCAAGAGAGCAGTTTCTTCCGCTAACTGCATTACCACTTTCGTTGAGGTTTTCTTCGCTGATGATTTTGTGACGCTCCTCTTCAGTGAGTTCATTATCAGGCGAGTTGCGATGACCCTCAACATCTTTTCTGTTCGTGTCGTCAAATCCCTCGCCTCCAACATGACGCAATTGAACTCTTATTTATTGGGCTCGTATTATTCGAAATTCAAATCCCCACATGACATTTTTGTAGAATGTGGTGCTTTGAGCTCCAGTGCTTGATGAGTTTGTTTCCTAGATGACGCTGTTGAAGAAATTGAAATCGGCTCGCGTTCAAGAAAAATGTAGAACGACCAAATGACGCACTCGCGAATGTTGAAGTCATGATTAAGATCGGTAGCATTTCTCTAATCGTGAATGAGCGATTTCGCGTATTTTCAGGAATTACTGTATTCACAAATAAAACAACATAGACATGGGGTCATAAAAACGAACTTGTTACAAGAACGTGCTCGCAATGAACGCGTAAGATATGCAACGAAATCATTTTGGGTCCCAATGGGTTAATTAGTGCCAATTCACCATGAAAATACTAACAATGACGGGAGAGCATGTACGCTTCTAACATAAATATGAATTCTCTGTTCATAAGGACAGTCAACTTGAACGCGAACCCAGGCAATCATCGATATTGATGCAATAAAATAGAGCACAGAAATTCTATATGTAACTCCAACGAACTTAGATATCATATGAGGAATAATTCCCTCAGTTTTACTGAGACCTTTGTCTTGACTTTTTATAAATGTGGGTGGAAAGTTTACAACTCTATTACAACTACTTTCCTAAACATTTGATGTCAAAAGGTACAAACACCATTTTTCACCAATATCCCGATTCCTATGCATTGTGTGTTGAAAAACCTTATTTTAAGATTTGAAGGGAATAAAATTTCCTACAAAGGTGTTTCTTAACATTTGTTTAAAACTAATATTTCCCATTCACAAACGTTAGCTAACTTGTTGACTGGGTTCGATTTCCGGCCGAGGCAAATTATACCTGTGCGCTTTTGTTACAAATGTCCCAGTATCTATTGCTGTGTGATGTTGAGAAAGCTCACCCTAAGGTTATGAAGTCCAGTATATACGGTGAAGGGATGTCTTCGTGCTCATCATACGAACTCCTTATCCCATGGCCGAGAGGCTGGTTCACCGCTGGTTGGCCAAGGCCCGTAGTGCGCTGTTAAGCCAAAGAATAGGAAGAGAATTCAAGAATGCTCAATTCAGAACTTTTATCTAAAGAAATATTATTTTCGTGGATTATTGTTTTATTAAAAGTAGGAAAACAAAGAGTTTAAAAGAAAGTAAATAGTAAATTATATATTATGGGGATGTACTTTTAATTTTTGGTTTGATGAGATTTTAACTTATTAATCAGAGTGTTCATTTTACTATTCGTACGATTTTATCATTTCTTTCCCAATCATCCTTTTAGACACTGGAATTTGTGAAAACTTACATAACTATCGCTGAACTCACACACTTTTGAGCTACTATCACTCGCCGCTGCAAGCAAACGGGGAAGAATCTGGTTGGCGGAACAACGCAATTCACGCGGTCGTCAGTTCTACTGTCGCATAATCTGCCAAAAAAGTCGGTCGCTATTCTGGACTGAGTATACAATCCAACTCATATCTTGGTCTCACAGGTTCATAATTGCAGTTCTACCTGAGACTTCCCACACCACTGTGGATAGACCGTGTAAACAGGCAGATGATGTGGGATGAAGAAGTATGCTGCAGTTGCAGAGAAATGTTTGGGCAAAGAATGTCCGATAGACCACGGCCATCCAGCTCGGAAAGTAATTTTAATAGTCGATTTTAAGTTTAATGAAAATAAATGTTTATAAAAGTATATTTTCGCTATTAAAGTTTCATAAATGTAGTTCAAGAGACGGCCGGCATATAGAGTAAAACACTGAAATATCCACCACTACACGACCAAAAGTTTCGTTAAATGCATTCCTAGTACCAGAGAAGGAAACAAAGGTTACAATGATTAAACCTATCATTTGCGATGTCACAAAGAACATAACCTCGAACGACAACCTTTCACTTCCGATGTGCGTCTCGATGAGCCAACGCATTGTGTAACAAAGGAGACAACCAGTCAAACCTCTCCCTTCGGAACACAATGGACTGATGACAAGCTGCGAAATATCCAGTGAATTCAACAGCGGAAAATATGAAAGCCAACTCGTTCGGCGCCATTTTATTCGTGTTTGTGACTGCCGTGAACAAAGGAGAGATCGATTGCCACAAAGACAAACGAAGCCTACGCCTAGTTTCGCTTCTTAAAGGGAACCAGAATGATTATAGGTTGTTGAGCCAGAGTTGAACTAGTGGTGTTACAGAATGGCACAGACTTTCCCGTACTAGTTTTCTATTTTCTTGGGTCTTCGCTAGCTATTCGGAATTACCACATACTCTTTCTTGCCTGCTACCATCTATCATCGCCAAAAAGTACATTTTTTTGGTCATTTTCTTAATTTTTCGGTTTCCTATTGGTAGAACGGAAACATTAATTTTAGAATATTAAAGAACACAAAAACCTAGCCGTAAATGGCAATTTTCTTTTAAAAATTATCTGACATTTAAGAGAAAATGGCGTTTTAGCACTACTAAGAATTCGAAATTTGAAGCTCATTTTCACAGAAAAATTTTGTGTTTTCAAAATACTTTATTTGAAGTTATTTGAAGCACTTACACTCACAAATATAATAATGTTTATAAATTGCTC
This sequence comes from Acheta domesticus, assembly GCA_031308135.1. Classification (NCBI taxonomy): domain Eukaryota; kingdom Metazoa; phylum Arthropoda; class Insecta; order Orthoptera; family Gryllidae; genus Acheta; species Acheta domesticus. Next base: position 70,591,123 of record JAHLJT010005437.1, read on the forward strand.
GTAATGTGCATATTAAAGATGTGAGAGATCTTTCAAAAAAATTACAATTATGTAATTTTTGAAAAAACAAAATAATAACTCAAAATAAACTTTACGCTATACTAAAGAGTGTAATTAGCACTATCCGTTACAAAAGTTTCAAGAAAAAAATTGAAGCCATATACGAGAAAATGGCGTTTGAGCATTTCTGAAAATGCCGAAATTTGAGCTACTTTTCACAGAAAACGGTAGTGTTTTCGAGAAACTTTACTTGACATTATTTAAAGCATATATACTCGTAAATATAATAATGTGAAAAAATCGCCGATAATGTAAATATTAACGACGTGAGAGACAAGTAAAAAAATTTACATTTTTGTAATTTTTGAAAAAAACAACCGATAGACCAAAATGGCTTTTATGTCATTGATAGAGTACATTTACCACTATCCCTACCAAAAGTTTAAAGAAAAAATTTGGAGCCGTTTTTGAGAAAATCTTGTTTTTGTAATTTTTGAAAATTGCACATATTGCACGCAATATTGCACGAAAACTACCAAACTTTTGAGAAACATTTACATGACCTTTATTAAAGAACTTAATATGCAGAAGAAATTTTATTTGAAGAAAATATCTCTATCTTCAATTTTGTAGTTGGAGAAAGACGCCGAAAAAAATTCAAACTTTCAAAATTTTCGAAAATTCAGAGCTATACGTGAAAATCGGACCTATGCCATGTTAAAAAGTGTATTTTACTCTATTCATACAATAAATTTAAAGAAAACATTTGGAGCCATTTTTGAGACCATTTTGAAAATCCCCGGGGGGCTTCATATAAAGTACCCCCAAATTTTGAAGAATCTTTTTCAAAATCTCAAAGCTTCGACTAGAATCATATCGACCGGGGAATATCCATTTTGGAAGAAATCGTACATATGGTTTAGGTGCTAGCAGTGTTCACAGACGGACAGACGGACGGACGGACGGACGGACGGACGGACAGACGGACGTTTTCCTTTCAATTGGGTTTTCGGTATCAAGGACCTAGAAAACAGGGTTTCTGGCTACATCACCTGTTAGGGGATTTTTTTTCTTCATTTAGCAACTGGTTTTATCCACTTATTCGTTTTCACGGCCCAGAAATTAATTTTTTTCCGCCGAAAATTGGCCATTTTTTCGCGCAGCATTACATAACTTTCCCTATACGTACGTATACGGGAAAGTAAAAAGTACTAAAGAATAAATAAAAAACACGTCCGAAATAAGTGTGCAAGTCGCCCTGGACCAAATGAATGCATTGCTCAGTTTCCTTGGGCGGCTGCAATGGGTGTGTGGCAACTTCTGTTTCTTCTGCAACATCACCGGGAGGTCCAAGGTTTCGGGTAGCGACGGTGATGGGTTTTTCGACATTATCTATACGGCTCGATCAAATTCATCCACTGTCCGGAGGAGAAGATAGAGTGTGCTGTTAGCCCTATTTCCTTTGACCAAGTGTATTGGTGGGCACCTCTAAACCCGCAAATGATAATTATGGGTATTTAGCGTTGCCAGCAGTCTCTGCCGTCATAATTCGGAAATACTGTAATTGATCAGTCTTCAGTATGAAATGTGTAAAATGTATCTTTGTACTTCAGTTGTTGCAGGGCATGTTGCCATATCATTATACATGCCATACAAAAACAAATAATATCGCATTGCAATCTGACTCTACCTATCGGAATGAAGAATACGTCCTTACGTTTGATTCTATCGCGTACAGATTGCGCCACTAGAACGAAAATATTTCAGCGTACCTCAAGCTTTCTCTCCGCCCCCGAAGACGTAACTCGGAGGTGGCACTTTCGCTAGATAGCGAAACATTCACACTGCCAGTGCTCTCTAGTGTTCGTCGTCTGAACTTTCGAGTCCGTTCACGTTTGAAAGCAATGTGCAGTGCGTTTCATAATTGTCTTCTATCTCAGTTCAAAATTAAACTTCAACTAAATGATACAAATTGAATGTTTGAAAATTTACACATGATAATTACGCGTTACCAGTTAAACAGGTATATGGAGTCTCATTTGTACTAGACAGATCCATGTAGGGATCCGTCCGAACGTTGTGTAGTTTATTCATTGTTATTTAAATGTTGCAAAAGCTTCATAAGGAGTTAAACTTGGAATGGCCAAGCCTTGAACTGTGTTGGATCTTGAAGAAGTGATATTGGGCGCACTGGCGGATCCAGGGGGGACGTAGGGGCCATGCTCCTCCCCCAAAAGGCCTAGAATTTTCATTTATCTTCCTTTATTCTGCAAAATTGATTTAAATATTTGTGTTCGAATTGTGTAATTATTTAAACACTAATATTGTCTAGTATCATATCTACAGTACATAAATAATATACAATCTAATAACAGATATGATTATTGTTTAAGAAAAATGTACGATGCCCCTCCCCAAATAATCAGTTGGATCTCCCTTGTCTGGGCGTGGGTATATACTCTACATTTATATTTGTTTATTAAAAAAATAAATAATTTGACATGATTAAATTGCTCTGAGCATCAAAAATAGTCAATTTAATTTTACGTATTCCATTTTGAGATTCCCCACACCACTCACCATTCGTTCTTTGAGGTGAGGGTTCACAGAATATATGTCCATAAAAAATGTGGTGGACGGTCCAAAAAATGTAAAAATATAGCAATTTTCTCATTTTGTGGATTACGGCTTAAGGAAATGTAACTCGGACGCCTTCGGGGCCTCGGAAACAAATCTTAAAGAACCTGCAAGAGGACTGTAACGTATATTGTAGTTGTGGATTTTTTCGAAGTATAAACTACCACATTCTTCATTTTTCACACAGTACTGATGTACATTATACAAACGTACAGTTAACGCTAAACACAGGTTGTAATACTACACGCAATACACGCAAATGTAAATGTCAATATAAATATTCATGTTTACGTTTCATTGTGAATAAGACTTCGGACACCTGAAAGAAAGAGTAAGACAACTCTAAACATTTACAAAGACCTCGTGAAATAAAAGAAAACTCACCAATAGGGAAGAATATGAAGAAAATCGAAAGTGATGTAGAGGCATCAAAAGAAAGTGATTGCAACAGACAAGACAAATGTCAACTAGACTCGACTGGACTGGTCAATATAAGTCAATGGGGCAAAATGAGCCCTACCTCAAAAATGTCTAAAAAGTGACTAAATAATGCACAAAAGCAACAAAAAGTTCGAAATGACATAAAGTAAATGACGAAACAAATTAATCAGTTTGTTAATAAGAATATTAATATAATGTGACGACCAAAAAGCATTTGACAATCACCCCGAATTATTTTGAAGAGCGGGAAGAATTAACACATTTTTGAAAACAACTGTACTGGTTGAGGAGGAAGTCGTCTATGAGAGAAGACAACACACAGCTGACTGCGGAGAATACACTCCTTCAAGGCATTGAGTTGTCACTGCGGTTGATTGCTTGATTCATTGTTCGTAATTCCGGGCGCGTCAACTACAGAGATCATTAGTCCCGTAAGTGTGGTGCGTGTTGTCTCATCGCGAGATGGCGGTGATTTTCCCCCCGCTGGATAGCAAGATCCGGCGCCGACCTAGCAGCCGCAGGGTTAGTTCCGGAATCCTGCGTTAATACCGGAGCAGTATCCTAACAACTGGGCCACAGACCGCGCGCGACCTTTTCTTCCTCTTCTTTGACTCCAATTTTCTCCACTTATCATTCGCTCGAACATTTATCTGCACGTCAGTATCCCACATGTCGAGAGCTTGGAGTCAAGAATGGGCTGCTGGAGGAGATACCTGGAATGGGAAACCGAGGTGTAGGTTGCCACCGGATCTTACGTTCCAGCTGGGAGACATATTCTCAGGCGATATAACATTTACTACATTTACATGTTTTTGACCATAGCAGTTTACCCGGAAACATCAATATCATCTGCAGGACCGGGAGAGATGGCTCAATGCATCAACTGATGTCACTGCAGTCCCTCTGACCGGGAGGTCCTAGGTTCCACTCCCGACGGCGGTAGGATTTTCGACACTAGCTTGTCCGCTAGGTCGAATTCTAGCGGCCGGCTGCTCTGATCGCTAGTTTTCCGTGGTTTATTCGATCAACACCAGGCGAATGCCGGAGCAGTACCCTAACAAACGGGCCATGGACCGCTCGGACCGCGCACTTCCTTGTCCTATCCTCACCCCTTACACACACACACACTCACAATTATACACTCACACTTACATGCACTACACTACTACACATGCCGGAAGACCAGTCGGGAGAGTAGAGCTTGACTCGGCTGGGGCGGTGCCCCGCTGGTGGGAGATACCTGGTAGCGGAAAACCCCGCTAGTCTACGGTAGGTCTGAGCCGAATCCCGCCATCCAGCGGGCCTCCACCGCCAGAGAAAACACGCACTACACTTACGGGACTAATGACCTACGTAGTTGACGTGCCCGGAATAATCAATCACCTGCAGGAAATGACCCACAGGCCAGCATTCTTATACTTGGGTTTCTATTTCTTGGCGCGTGGGGGTGTGTCATCATGATGGAATATCTCACGGTATTTCGCATCGTTTTCGGCCGTGCCGCTAGGACTTGCATGATCGCCAGCACTGCTCGATACAGTCGCGATCATGCGACTCCTAGCCATCGAGAACGACGCGAAATACTGTGAGATATTCTATCGTGATGACACGCCTCCACGCGCCAAGAAATAAAAACTCAAGTATAAGGGAGATACCACTGCTTGATCACTGCTAAATTCAATTCTAATGCATATTCAAAAAGGTAAAATCACGCACAACCTTCCCAACAGTATGAAGAGTGCCACAAGGAGATATAATAAAGAATTGGAAAATGCACCTCAGAGGACAAGGTCAGACAAAAAATATTCTTCTGATCTTTTTGAGAACGGGAGTTAAACACTCTTTTAAATGTACTTTCTTATATCCTTAATAATTATAGCATTTTTTATTATCCCAAGTCATCTTCTTATAAACTTAATTGCATAATAAAATTTCATTTACTGAATAATTCTTTGAAAATTTGATCTACTTTCAAACCTACAAAAATAAGTTTAAGTTTAATCGAATATGTGTTTTAATTTCGACTATGCCAATACTGAATAAGTGTGTTATTGCAAGATACATTGTTACATTTTTCTGATATCACCAAAATGTCAAAGTTCTTTTCACCAAAAATACAAATAGCCATGTCATTAAATACCAGTGGAATGCACTGAAAAAAGAAAATATGCAAAGAAGAGGTTTGTTGAATCATTATGAATAGCTTTTTATTATCGTTTTATTATCATTATATATCGTTGTCAAAACGTTTGTTCGAGCAATCATCTGCCATTTTATCAAGGTTCTAAGCATTTGTAGATACCTTTGAACTTTGTTTCACAAGTCGACAACAATTCTCAGAAAATATAAATTATTCTATTCTCAGAAAATATTTATCAATGCTACAAATAGTTTAATTATATTTTAATATAAGACTTGGTCATAGAGAAATATACCTTTGAAAATATAATTACAATTACTTAGGTTTGGAGAAAATGTAATAGTCTTTAAATACATCTTATTGTGTAAAAACCTATTTCAACTACAAAGTGCAAATTTACTAATAATGGATTCTACTAACATATCGAGACACCTTTAGCATGCCACTAAGTTCTGACTGGGAACCAGACTGGATTTTTGGTAAGACTAGCCAGATTGGTCAGCTTCATTTCTTAACATTTCATTTAAATTTAAAATTTCATGAGTTATTAACAATATTTAGTTAAACAAATCTGAAAAAAATATTTAAAAAATCAGGTTAGATATACATTTCATACTTTAGAAATGACACACATACACACACATTCACAAAAAAAACAAAAACACAACAATTTCAATTAAACGTCTTGAAAAGGAAAATTCTCAACTGGAATTACCCCCAGCACATAAAATCATACCATGTTACATAAGCTACTTGTGATACATATACGTGAAAGAGATACATATATTAGATTCCGTAATATCTTTACCTTATGTATACATTAGGCACTAAGTTTTACATAGCGATCAACTGGAAACAAATGGTTGCACTGGTCAAAAATGTTTAGGACTAATCATACAAGAAAAAAGGCAGAGCTTCGACATAACAATTCGACACTAGTAGCGAATCGCCAAAATAAGTCCAAAACAGAGGCAAACAGCATTTTGGGCACAATCGTCAGAAAATATTTGTTGCACAGACTAAGACACGTTATAAGATACTCACAAAAGCCAGAGCCCTGGACATGTCTCACAGTTCGTTAAAAGGTTGAGGTTATGATTTACCAAAGTCATTCCACAGACACAGCAACACAAAGAGGTATGCCAATCGCAATATTCTCGATCAAGGGCGTAGGTGCCTATTACGAAAAGTGTTCTCTTCATAGCCGCTACTGAATATGTTTGCAAGTCGAGACCAGGCAAGCAGAAAATCTACAACGGAACAACCACTACCCTCTCGCACTGCCGTCACTCATCCCCACTGTCTGAAGGTACATTAATTCAGTCCATAAAATGGGTTTGCATCGGCCGGGAATCGAACCCGGGCCGCCCGCGTGGCAGGCGAGCATTCTACCACTGAACCACCGATGCTCGCTGTAAACATCGCCGCGCATCCTCACTGTCTGTAGATACATTATTTCAGTGCATAAAACGTGATTGCATTGGCCGGGAATCGAACCCGGGCCGCCCGCGTGGCAGGCGAACATTCTACCACTGAACCACCGATGCTCGCTGTGACCGCCGCCGCGCATCCTCACTGTCTGTAGGTACATTATTTCAGTGCATAAAACGTGATTGCATCGGCCGGGAATCGAACCCGGGCCGCCCGCGTGGCAGGCGAGCATTCTACCACTGAACCACCGATGCTCGCTGTAACCATCGCCGCGCATCCTTACTGTCTGTAGGTACATTATTTCAGTGCATAAAACGTGATTGCATCGGCCGGGAATCGAACCCGGGCCGCCCGCGTGGCAGGCGAGCATTCTACCACTGAACCACCAATGCTCGCTGTAACCATCGCCGCGCATCCTTACTGTCTGTAGGTACATTATTTCAGTGCATAAAACGTGATTGCATCGGCCGGGAATCGAACCCGGGCCGCCCGCGTGGCAGGCGAGCATTCTACCACTGAACCACCGATGCTCGATGTAACCATCGCCGCGCATCCTTACTGTCTGTAGGTACATTATTTCATTGCATAAAACGTGATTGCATCGGCCGGGAATCGAACCCGGGCCGCCCGCGTGGCAGGCGAGCATTCTACCACTGAACCACCGATGCTCGCTGTAACCATCGCCGCGCATCCTTACTGTCTGTAGGTACATTATTTCAGTGCATAAAACGTGATTGCATCGGCCGGGAATCGAACCCGGGCCGCCCGCGTGGCAGGCGAGCATTCTACCACTGAACCACCGATGCTCGCTGTGACCGCCGCCGCGCATCCTCACTGTCTGTAGGTACATTATTTCAGTGCATAAAACGTGATTGCATCGGCCGGGAATCGAACCCGGGCCGCCCGCGTGGCAGGCGAGCATTCTACCACTGAACCACCGATGCTCGCTGTAACCATCGCCGCGCATCCTTACTGTCTGTAGGTACATTATTTCAGTGCATAAAACGTGATTGCATCGGCCGGGAATCGAACCCGGGCCGCCCGCGTGGCAGGCGAGCATTCTACCACTGAACCACCGATGCTCGCTGTCACCGCCGTCGCGCATCCTCACTGTCTGTAGGTACATTATTTCAGTGCATAAAACGTGATTGCATCGGCCGGGAATCGAACCCGGGCCGCCCGCGTGGCAGGCGAGCATTCTACCACTGAACCACCGATGCTCGCTGTAACCATCGCCGCGCATCCTTACTGTCTGTAGGTACATTATTTCAGTGCATAAAACGTGATTGCATCGGCCGGGAATCGAACCCGGGCCGCCCGCGTGGCAGGCGAGCATTCTACCACTGAACCACCGATGCTCGCTGTGACCGCTGCCGCGCATCCTCACTGTCTGTAGGTACATTATTTCAGTGCAAAAAACGTGATTGCATCTGCCGGGAATCGAACCCGGGCTGCCCGCGTGGCAGGCGAGCATTCTACCACTGAACCACCGATGCTCGCTGTAACCGTCGCCGCGCATCCTTACTGTCTGTAGGTACATTATTTCAGTGCATAAAACGTGATTGCATCGGCCGGGAATCGAACCCGGGCCGCCCGCGTGGCAGGCGAGCATTCTACCACTGAACCACCGATGCTCGCTGTGACCGCCGCCGCGCATCCTCACTGTCTGTAGGTACATTATTTCAGTGCATAAAACGTGATTGCATCGGCCGAGAATCGAACCCGGGCCGCCCGCGTGGCAGTCGAGCATTCTACCACTGAACCACCGATGCTCGCTGTTACCATCGCCGCGCATCCTTACTGTCTGTAGGTACATTATTTCAGTGCATAAAACGTGATTGCATCGGCCGGGAATCGAACCCGGGCCGCCCGCGTGGCAGGCGAGCATTCTACCACTGAACCACCGATGCTCGCTGTAACCATCGCCGCGCATCCTTACTGTCTGTAGGTACATTATTTCAGTGCATAAAACGTGATTGCATCGGCCGGGAATCGAACCCGGGCCGCCCGCGTGGCAGGCGAGCATTCTACCACTGAACCACGGATGCTCGCTGTGACCGCCGCCGCGCATCCTCACTGTCTGTAGGTACATTATTTCAGTGCATAAAACGTGATTGCATCGGCCGGGAATCGAACCCGGGCCGCCCGCGTGGCAGGCGAGCATTCTACCACTGAACCACCGATGCTCGCTGTGACCGCCGCCGCGCATCCTCAGTGTCTGTAGGTACATTATTTCAGTGCATAAAACGTGATTGCATCGGCCGGGAATCGAACCCGGGCCGCCCGCGTGGCAGGCGAGCATTCTACCACTGAACCACCGATGCTCGCTGTAACCATCGCCGCGCATCCTTACTGTCTGTAGGTACATTATTTCAGTGCATAAAACGTGATTGCATCGGCCGGGAATCGAACCCGGGCCGCCCGCGTGGCAGGCGAGCATTCTACCACTGAACCACCGATGCTCGCTGTGACCGCCGTCGCGCATCCTTACTGTCTGTAGGTACATTATTTCAGTGCATAAAACGTGATTGCATCGGCCGGGAATCGAACCCGGGCCGCCCGCGTGGCAGGCGAGCATTCTACCACTGAACCACCGATGCTCGCTGTGACCGTCGTCGCGCATCCTCACTGTCTGTAGGTACATTATTTCAGTGCATAAAACGTGATTGCATCGGCCGGGAATCGAACCCGGGCCGCCCGCGTGGCAGGCGAGCATTCTACCACTGAACCACCGATGCTCGCTGTGATCACCGCCGCGCATCGTCACTGTTTGTAGGTATATTATTTCAGTGCATAAAACGTGATTGCATCGGTCGGGAATTGAATGCGGGCCGCCTTCTTAGTCAATGAGATACCTAATGATTTTTACGTTTGAATTTTTTTGTGAATTCTGATAATTTGACTTTCTAGATTTACAAATACTTCGTAAGAAGAAAACGTTGTGTAATTGTGCGCTAAAAATGGCGTTTTGTTCTGATAAGATTGATTAAGTCTTTAATTTGATACATTTAGATGCACACATTGGATTAGATCAATCGGAACGTAAACATTTTTTTAATATTGGATGCATTGTATGAATAATGTGAAGATCCCTTTTACAGTGTCGATGTACGTATTTTGTCGTTTTGCGTTTGAAGCGGCGCGGCGAGGTCGTTGGCCTGGAGTGGTGCGCTGCGTCATCTGGAGCAAGCGGCGACCGCCGGCGGGCGCTGCTCTAGGAGAAAGGAGCGCTGCCCGGCGGAGCTGCTGTGGAAACGCTGCTGCTGGGTGTAGAGGCGGAGGCTTGGACCTTTGCGGAGCAAGAGTAGCTGGTGACGGACGTGTTTACTTCTGTTTTTATTTCTTGGCGCGTGGGGGTGTGTTATCAAAATGGAACATCTCACGGTATTTCGCTTTGTTCTCCGTTGTGCCGCTAGGAGTCGCATGATCGCCAGCACTGCTCCACACAGTCGCGATCATGCGACTCCTAGCGGCGCAACCGAGTGCTTCGCGAAATATCGTGAGATATTCCATTTTGATGACCCCCCCCACTCGCCAAGAAAGAAAAACCGAAGTATAGGTAGTGGGGGTCTTATCTGTGTGAGGGCGGTAGATGCAAAGGAGTTTCAATAAAATGTGGATTGATTGTAGAGTGCAGCTGCAGCGCATGCGCAGATGCATTAACGTGATGCAAAACTTCAATTGCACATGCGTAGAAGATGTATTGTACTTTAACGTTCGAGGGTACACAACTCCCTATTAATTGATTGATTGGTTGATTGATTTGTGTTTCCGTGCGCGTCATCCGCTATGGTCTCGTAAGTGTAGTGCATGTTTTTAGCGCGTCAGGTGTTTGGTGATCTCCCGCTGGATGAGGAGATCCATCGGTTTCTTGGATGGTTCTCGTCGGTTTCTTGGATGTGGTTTGTTGGTCGTCCTGGTCCTGGATGGTTAAGATTATGCGGAGTGTGTTTTCGGACGTCACAGACTGAGGTTATGCGTTTGGCTAGTGTGGTACACGTTATATCACGCCTGGCGTCTGTTTGCCTCCTTCTATTCATACTCTGAGCCACCATCGTCGATTTTTAGCATGGGGGCATGGGAAGGCATTAGCCTTTCTCTATGGTTTGAAGTCGAGGGATGGGGGCAGACGAGGTGGCAGGGGCGATGATAATGAATGTCTTCGTGGTTATAGAAGATGATGTCCTTGCGGTGTATTAGCTACAACGGTAATAATGATGAAAGTGGTGTTTGTAAACCTAGGGCGGTGAAGCCGAAGAAAATTGGTACGATATTTAGCAATGTCGGCAGAGCGTTTGTCTCGATCCACCGGTCGCTTGCTATTCCATTGCAAGTAGCTAGTAGGGATATTTAAGTAAAGACGTTCTTTTTAATTTGATTTTACTGGAAGTGAATCACGTATTTTAAATTTGATGACCTATTTTTGTTGATTTTTTGAACTTATCCTTAACCGTCTGTTAAATAAAAACAATAATTAAAATTTTAACAAAATTATCATTTTAATATTAATGAAGGAATGTTTGCCATTCCGATAGCTTAGGCGTAGAGCAATAATTGTCTCGGAGCAAAGGGCGCGGGTTCGAGTTCCGCCTTGGGCGTGGTTTTGTTGTGTGTGTCTTTGTATGTTTCTGTGCGTCTATTTCATCATAATTTTATCCCATCCCCCAGGGCTAACAACCCTGGGGTATAAAAATGGAATCCCTATAGAAAAGATATGTATTATCTCTATAGAAAATGGTTACGTGCTCCTAACCCGATAATCAATTCTGAGCCCCGTTGGGATTCACGTATCGCGTGGCTCCGTGATGGCCGATCTGCGAAACAAAAATGATATAATGAATGATCTATACTTTTGGTTTCGTATGTCTCAAATTAATATTGTAAAACTGTGGAGAAAGGAAGGGATCTCAGGAAACATGCGCAGATTGTACTTCTGCCCCATACGTAGTATAAACATTTTTGCTGCTTTTTGACATATATATTCATTTGGCATTGTAGGGTATTTAAACGTTTACCAGCTAACGGTGTTCTCAGGCCTGAGCCATGGTGTTACTTATTATCCATGCCTGGGATTAAGGAAGAAATGTGACGAGCTTGACGCATTCCCACAGTATCTAGAACACTTGGCTCGCCTAAGCTTTTCTTTAGTTACACATCTCTAGTAACTAAGCTGATTGTAACGGAAAGCTAGAGCACTATTTATGCCCCAAGCGGGAATTAAAGCCGGGTTCGGTCCACGGAAAGCTAGCATGCTATCCATAAGCTAACCCCACTCACACATACATTTCCCGTCCACTAAAAAACTAACAATATGCTACATAAAACAGAAAAAGCAGTTTTGAGAAAAGGCGTTTTAAGATTTTCTTTTACATGCTGATTCTGTATTAACAGGCACTGTCACGACTCCATCTTGCGACAGTTTCTGCATTACTATGATGCGGGTGTTTTCAGAATTATAAGGCCTTAACAATTAAAGTTGATGTAATTTCATTCAAATATTACAATTTTTAGAGGACGAACAATACACAAATAAATAAGATGGAGGAAGCGGAAGAGGTTGTTTGCAACGGAGCCGGGAGATTATATTATATACCCGTGCGTGGTCTACCATTGCACACAACATTCTTGTTCTACCAGGAGGTTTGTGATGTGATACAGATTTCGTGTGACGTTGTAAACGTAGGTCGCAGTTGATGCTGCTTCCGCCCAAAATCAATCAGTAAACCCGAATCAATCAGTAATGTTCTCGCGGTTTCATTAATTGACCTATTCGCCCTTTCTGCGATGCCGCTGTTTAGGGAGAATACGCAACCGTCGTTTCGTACTTTATCCCTTTCATTTTGTAAAAAATTATAATCGATCATTTATAAATTCTCCGCCATTATATATTTCACGTATTTGCCGGGTTCATTTTCTCGACGTTTTATAAAATCTATTATCTTATCAGCACATGCATGTATATTCCTGATGAACTCCGTAAAATATCTTCGACTATACTCATCGACGATAGTCACTATGCATTTATTTCCGCCAATAGATAAAACGGACATTGGAGCACACGAAATCTATATCACATCAGTTTGCTCTCTGGGGTGGGCATTAACTTTAATTTTTTTAAAGTGGAAGATGACATAGGTCATAGTTACACCTCCTGCCTAACAACATGAATATTTTTAACAGTAATAAGTACATTTCGGAGGCCTTGAGACCCGTTGAAAAGGACGTTCGCGAATTAATTAGTGCCGCGAGGGCAAACTGCGTTCCGGCGGGATCCAGATACAAGGCTGTCGGCGTCGGCAGGGGGGGGTGAGGATAAAAGCGAAAAGCTTAGGTGCCCACCCCGCGCGGTTCTCGCCCTCTGGTAGAACAAGAAAATAGTGCGCTGTCACCACACAGGGTCCACACCTCGAGCCTCAGGTCTTGCGACAGTGTGGCATTTCCTGCGGGAGCCACGAGGAGAAAGATATTTATTATTTCTGCAGGAAGATTTACACCCTGGTGGAAGAACACTACAATTTGCATATTACATTAATTTTAAAACAACAACAACAATAATAATAATAGTATGATAACAATAAAAGCAATAATAACAATGAAAGCATTAACTCTTACATTTTATGGCTGTACTGCACAGATATTCTAACTAATAAATATACGATCTTTTAAATACACTGCACTCCACTTCACAACACTTGCACTTCACTTCGCTTTCTACATGTCTATTTCACTGCACTTCACAACACGTTACTTCACTCCAATTCAAATACTACTTTGAATATAATTATATGTTTTATAAAGTAATGCATTTAATAGTTATTATCACAATACTAATAAAAACAATAACATTAATAATAAAATAACTATTTGAATAAGTCTAACTTACTAACGAATATCATTAGTTAATTTATTTTAAAATTTTTGTGCTCCTAGAGGAAAGGGTTCTAAGGCTGTCGCATGCAACTTATTCCACTCCGTTCTTGTTCTAATTGTGAAGTAAAATTTTCCAACATCTGTTCTCTGCGGCCTGAACTGAATTTTGAGTTTGTGATCCCCTCTACTAAATGACGCCAGATGACAGTCGCTTCGACGTCGGCGGCGCCGGTGGCGCCGGCGGCGGCCGCGCCCCAGATAGAGATCGCGTCGCGGTCCATCACGCAGAGCGCAACGCCGCACCGGCCCACCAGGGGGGACGGTGTGGGAGGGTGGGTGGGGAGGGGGGGCGCGGCGAAAGCGAGAGCCCTGCATGCCGCCCTGCCGCCGCCACCGCCGCCGCAGTGGCTCCGTGACGAGGAAAACTGGACCGAATTAAGATAGCTGTCTCCCCGAGGTGATGAAAAATCGTTAAATTTAGTGTTATTTAATTTTTATTGGGTCGTATGCTCTGTTTTATTCTCTTTTAAATGCTTAAAACAGTTTCTTGCTACGTTTCTTAGTTTTTGAGAATTTTTTTCGAATCGAGTGTTAACTGTTGAGCTCTGAGTGAGTGAACTTCAGATGCATTTTATCGCAATGCAAATTTTCAGCACATTCGTGCACTTCAAACGTCATAAATGAAACGCTATTAAAGATAATAATATAATTATTTTTGCAGCATGTAACCCATGATATTCACTAGTGAATGAACTAGAATTGTCGACATATTACTATAATTTTCAGTTTTATGAACTGAAATATCCAGATTTATATTCAAAACATTTTTCTCAAATAAACAAGTCTTGACTCTTTAGTTTCCAAAGTATTTTTACCATTCTGGTTCATTCATTAGATAATTCAATTGCAATTAATTTAAAAAAGAATTTTCTAAACATATCAATTTGTTGAAGAGTTATGATGTTTGAAGTAAAAACCAGCATTTTTGCCAATTATAAAAAATTTGAAAAAAAGGTTTTTCTGAATATTTGATTTTTAAAAGCATAAAGAAATCAAACGTGCAAAGGAAAAAAAAAATAGACCCAAAATTGTACAATTTTTTTCTCGAGTAGACAACTACCTTAACCCGAGGAACATGCACTGTACTTGGGTTTTTATTTCTTGCCGCGTGGGTGCTTGTCTTCAGAATGAAATATCTCACGGTATTTAGAGTCGTTCTCGATCGTGCCGCTGGAAGTCGCATGATCGTCAGCACTACGCGATGCGACTCCTAGTGGCACGACTTTGTCCACAGATCATGCGATTCCCAGTGACACGACTGAGAACGATGCGAAATAACGTGAGATATTTCATCGAGAAAACACGCCCCCACGCGCCAAGATATAAACACCCAAGTATAGGAAATTATTTGAGTATGCCTAGTAGCCTCTTTGGTGCATCATATCTAGAGATGGTAGATTTTAGCAATTGCTAACAATTTAAAATGTTACCAAAAATAGTAATAGTATCTTTGACGGTTGGTTCAGTATATTTCTAAAGTCGTTTAATCTGCGGTAAAATGTGAAATTCATCGCAAAATTCAAAATCACATGTAAAGTGCAAAATAGTCGTGAATCTACGATATAATTGCTAAATTTCATTTTGTGGTTTCCTTCGGATTCGCTTTTAATTAGGGATACGACATCGACAACATATCAGTATTTGAAAACATATTAATTTGAGAATGGCCATGTTTATTAATTTGTAATAAAGATTTAACTGAGAAAACAAAGTAAAAAAATAATAAGAATACTAAAAAACGCGTTCTGATAGCCTAAGCGCTTATGGTAATTTCAAGTTGTCTCATTTTTCTCAGTTCGCTGTACGGAGCAGGTATCGGGATGAAGAGAAAGCCCTTATCCCTACGAAGCAGGCGTTACTTCTTAAGTTTTTCTCTTTGTTGAAGTTCGCAAATGGCGAAATATTAAATTAGTTTTCCTTATTTCCTTATTTTAATGGGAAAATGTAAAAAGCATCAACATAATTTTATGCCAAAGAGAACTCTCTTAATACTAATTTTCTCAACCAATGCTACAAATACTAAATTTTAATTTTTATTATATTGTACAATGCTATAGCCTTGTTTTCAAAATGCGATTAAAAAAATTAAAGTGCTAATTATAGCATCACTAATCATATCGCTCTTGGACTACAATAGTAGCACAATGAAAAAATTACGAGTTTTCAGTTAATATCTTCTTCAAAATTGCTGATTGGTCTACCATACAGCAGCAACAGCAGGATATCTTACAATACAATACTCCACAAACAATTGACGGAAGTGTGATAGCAAGAATGACATTTCAATGCAAGGTGAAAACTTCAAACTAATTTTTCTCAATACTTGATACCTGATTTTCAGTTGTGCCACTATTGCAGCACAAGAACGATATGAATTTTAGCTTACCTTACTTCACAAACAGACTGTTGGGTGATTCTGGAACAAACACACATTAAAAACATTAACTAAAATCAAAATTTGAAAACATGTACAGAGCGTCGAAGAAAAAAGAACAACAACAGATGTTTTTGCATAATTTCTGGTTCAAATTAATGCAATATTCACAAAAGAATATTTTCTGAAAATGACTTCAAACTTTTTATTTAATTTTTTTCCGAGGATAGAGTAAAGGCTCATTTTAGTTGAGCTCTCTAAATTTTCGAAATTTGCGGAAGTTAGAATTAATGCCAGAAAAAAGATGCCTTCTATTATTTGCTTTTCTTGCCTTGCAAACTCACTTTTATGTGTCTCACCCCGGATTGCATAAACCTATTCAAAGATTCGTTAAACGGTAACGGTCTTGTAAATGTTGTCTAAACGGAAGAAAGAGTTGTTTACCGATTCGTTAAAGTACTCTTAAATTATAGATTGAAAATCGGGCTTGTGAACTTTTAACCATTCGTTAACCTACGCACTGCTATAGTACTGCCCTATAATGCTGCTACTAGGAAAAAGTTATTGTCCTATCAAGTCCAGGCTGTGTGAACAGCAGAACTAAGGATAATATTTCTCAATTGCTCCACCGTGCGCGATTTTCTTGAGTATTAAAGCTGTGGCAAAGTTTTTCCCAGCACTCGTTTTTTACTGGTTGGTGTCTCCATTTTCAATTGTGTTGGAATACTCACTAGTAATATCCCAAATAAATAATTTTTCTCTTTCCGAAAAATTTCTCCTCCCACATTTTCCTCAACTACGAAGCCGCGCCACCGACCTACGCAATACACAGGACAGAAGCCACTCGGATCACCACGGACGAAAGCGTGCGAAGGAAGTTAGTAGTTAAAGACATTCGTGCGGAAGAAATAGAAGACTCTGGACCTTGTCGAAGAACTCCTACGAACTTCGAAACCTATAGTCCATTTCAAGTATTTTTTTAAAAGAAGGATTAGTAAACGGATCGTTAAATATCACTCTTGAAACGGCTTACTATTCAAAGGACCAAGTAGTTTTAAAGATCCGTTTGCTGACGATGGAATAAAATGTTACAGGACACTTTTGTTGCAACCCGTTGTCAGATACAACACACATCAAATACGTTAACTAGAATCGGAATTTTAATACTTTATTTAACTACAATGTTCAACAATAACAGATGTCTATTAAAAAGCTGCATCAGTTTTAAACGGTATTAAAATATCAATTTCAAATTCAAGAGATAACATCAGCCAGATCGATTGAGGAATATAAATTTCGGAGCAAATTGGCTGAACGGTTTAGCCGCTATTGTTGTTCACTGACGGACAGACAGACGGATGGACAGAGGACGTTTTGCCGTTATTCGATTTTTCGGTATCAAGGACCAACACAACATGGATTCTGACTACACCATGTGCTAGAGGATATTTTTTCCAAATTTAGCGACTGGAATTATCCATTTTTCGTTATCAGGGCCCTGTAATAAACGTTTTTCTGCTGAAAATTCGCCATTTTTTCCCATAGTATTACATAACTTTCTTTCTACTCCGTAGCAATAAAGTTAAAAGGAAAGTTTGTGTTTAACTGACTAATAGTTTAATATATGATTATATTTAAGGTTATGTTAGGTTATGTAGGCATTGAAAAACACCTAGAAATTATAAGGCAGTTGACTGTGAACTTCATTTCTGTTAAAATGAACCGACATCTCTGATCCCGCTTTACTTATACAACAAACAGGGCCTAGAAAATTTAATTTTAATGAACTCTCGTCATCGGTTATTGTGAACATAGAAAATACATCTTCCAGGCAAAAATAGCCACAATACCACGCATTCTTATGACAATGAATTTACAAATAGACGGGTCGTGAGTTGTTTTTGTAGCTCTGATGGCGAATGAAACGCAGGAGTAGCATCGTTACTATAACTATAAGGAGTAAGACGTTAGCTTCCTCAGTATCAATCATGTATCTCAAAATCATACACATCACTCACCATCACACACATATCCTAATATCACACACTTATCTCAGTATCAGACATCTCTCCAAATATCCATAATATCTTACAATATAACACACGTCTCACATTACCACACACATCTCCCATTTCCCACACATTAATATAATACACATCTCTCAATATCACACACATTACTCAATACCACTTAATCTCTCAAGATCACACACGTCTCTCAATATTATACACTTCTAACAATATCATACACTTCTTCCAAATCATACCTTATTGGTGTCCACCTCCGCGATCATTCACTCCTTTATCTGGTAACTTCGCATCGAGGGAGAAGTCGCATCATGTAGTAGAACGGAGTAAGAGAATAAACATGTCAATTCCTAGTCCGAAGCAAATTCTTTGACGCTAGTTCTCACAGTTCTCGCGTCCTGCGATGTGAACGATTTGAGTCTTTTTGGGCAAGTTGGCGAGCAACGTTCCAATACGTGCTCATACTTTTAAACAGAGTGGCAAAATAACCTATGAAGACAAAGGCGTTGCGTTACCTACCTATGATCTTTGAATGAACTGGACGAATATCGTATGTGCTGAGCCACCTAAAACGTATGTGCTTGTTTCCTTTGAAGGACGGGAGTATTCTATGTTATGATTTACAACCAACAACCTTAATATATTCATGAAATAATAATTTTTCTGGACTTTTGCGCTTAGCATAATTTCCCCGATAGACAGATTGATAAAAGAACCCTCACGAGTAGGGCTCGAAACCACGCTCCCTTTACAAAAACCAAGCTAATCTCAGCCTCAGACCGCTCAGCTAATCTGACGTGTCCGCTAACAGCACGATGTGTTTGATTTCTTTACCCGAAAGAAAGATTAATAAATTGAACCACTGGGTTTGAGTTTGAACCCACGCTTACTTTCGGGTGCCTTAACGTAAGTCTAGCACGTTAGATCACTCGGGAAATATAACGGTGTCTGGCCATAGCATGATTATAGATTGCTTCAATTAAAAACAGGTAGAGAAAATAAGTGTCAGGTTTGGTGTTCGAACCCATGAAACATTTAGTTATCAGTGCTTGAATTTTGTACCTTGGATCGCACGGCCAACCTGACTGCGTATTTGTCGTCTGTAGCACGATGTATTAGATTGTCTTTTCGATAAGACTGATAAAACATGTCAGGGTTGGTGTTCGAATCCACACCCTGTTTCGAAAACCGTATGTTAAATCTGTAGCCTTAAACCGTCCGGTCAACCTGACAGTGTCTGCATAATTGTCTTTTGACGCTGTTCCATCTGATATTTCGAAGCAATTCTTTTTCAAATTTAACGAGAGCTTAAATTTGTCTTTGCGAATCTCACATTTATTTGGTGCTCTACACCACGATAACAATCTTTGTCAATGATATTATTGGGTATAATTGTTAATATATTTGTTTCCCTTTTTCTTGTTACTACTCCATAAATATGTAAACATTTTGTGAAGGAGGAGAAACCTTTAGATTTCATTCTGTTTATTTTTTATAACATATTTTGTGATGTGCAATGAGTTTGTTGTTTTGGAAATGGCAAATTGCTTTGGGTAATTGTGGGTTTTTCCCCTCTAATTACTGGTACTTGTGTTCCGTATTTTCCATCTCGTTTCAAGTGCGCTGGTAACTTTCTTTTAAATCACGGAAATTAAGACAAGTGAATGTTGTGTCCAGTCATGAAGGTGAAGGTCACGACGTCGCCCGTCCAGCGGATTTAATGAGAGAAAAGTCCTCAACCGGCTGGGTAGTAGATAGTACTTTCTTCATTTTAAGCCGAAGTCTTATAATGTCGGCTAAATTATACGAACATTACTACACGAAATGAAATTTGAATAAATATTTTTGCGACTTAGATATCGCAGTATATTATAAAATATATTTTTAGAATACTTTACTAATTTTCTTAATTTGTATTGCCCCGAATGTTCGCGAATTTATATTGTACAACTCTTTTGTATAGTTTTAATTGTTTGCTAGCCCTTATTCAATTTAATTAATTTTGTTCATAATCGTCCCTCCATATAGGAGGATTTACAGTGTACTTTGCCGTCTTCTATTTAATATATTTTTAATTTCACGCCTTTGGAGTTTGCATCTCACGGCTTCGAAAACTTCTCCTGTTGCTGTGCTGATTAATGTATCTGAATGAATGCCAGTAAATTGTATTTCTTCATAAAGCACACTGATTTTTAAATTAGTTATATTTTACTCGTAGAGAATATTGTTATTAAATTTGTTTTTGAAATAAAAATAATTGTAATTTTTATAATTGTGAAAATTATAGAGAATATAACAAGGAAATTGCCCATAAAAAGTGCAAAATCGTTTTCTTGGGATTATGATTTTGTGAGATTTTTAGATTATTTTTTCCCGAAAATGTGTCAGACTTAATTTAACTTGATATTTGTAATGTGAAAAAATATAGAATACGTCATGCGTGAGAAGTAGAAATCCGTGAATGTAGAAAAGTGCGTCATTACTACAGTCATTAATAATTGTCATTAATATGATTAGGCGCAATTATTTTACCATGTCTTAAAAAGAGTTAATATTTAACTTGTTTCTAAAATTGGAAGATTAATTCTTAATACACATTATTCTACTCGTATAAAATTTCATTGAAAGATAATTGGTTTTAACATATTTAGTTGCCAATTTACATTAACCAAATGAATGATATTTACTCCAGAGTTAGACAAGCAGAGATGCCAAAAAGTTAAGGGACGACAAAGAAATTTTGGGACAGAATCCAAATAAAAGACATAGACCTCGGTGGAAAAATTGCCAAGAATCATTGAAAAAAATAAAAAATAAAATTTGCCTAATTTGTTGAAAAACAATTAACACTTGTTTGTAATATCATTTAAATATTATATTTCATACAATACAAAAAATGAGTTTTCGCAGTTGCTTACAGGTTCCCAGGATGAAAGGTTAGAGAATCTTTTTTATTTAGAGGAATATTTTTAGAAAATGCTATCTCTATCATTTTAGCGCCACTGGGATTCATTTTACTCCTTTTGTGAACGTATTCTGCGGTGTCCGAGATACTCAAAGCTATCGATGCTGAAGCAGTGAACAAGCAAATTTTCGAGTGAAGACAAAACGAAAAAGTCATGGACTTGAGGAGAAAAGAGCCCCATTGCCTCCCACGCGAAGTGAACTTTGCTCGCCCTGCTGCAAAAATTCAATGTTCGAGGTCGTGCTTTCTAAGTTCTTCAGGCGACCGGCTACTCGGAGAATGCAACTTTCCACTGTAAATAAACGCAAAGAAGCAACACTTCGTCGTGCTACCTTGGCGTATTTTTGTCATTCAAATTAGCGATGATTTGCTTTTTATGACTTGAGCGTACCTGCACCTAATTTACTCGTAGATTTAAGAATGGAGATAAATTTGACACAATGCCTTTTCTACCATAGAGCTCTGGCATGTGGTTTTTGGTTAATAACTTGATGACATCATTATAATTCCGAATCATCTTTACAAAATAACTTTCAGATAAAGATTTTTTCTATCCTTAAATGTTTACGAATTAACACAAATTGTTGATGGTATTACTACCATCTAATGGGGTAACTAAACAAAAATTCGAGATAGCTGTGAAACGAAACAAATCTATTTGAAGTCTCATTTCCTACGTTAAAGAAAATATTCACAATTGAACACTGATATATTTGATCGTTTATATCCATATTAACTAACCATAGTATGAGACCAAAATTCATTTTACCCTCTCAAATTCGTCCTGTAAGAGTAGTGTATGTTTTTATCGCGAGTGGTGGCGGTCATCTTCCGCGCTGGATGGCGGGATTCGGCGCCTACCTACACGTATGTTTGCGGGGATTTTTCCCCAATCAGATATCTCCCCCCAGCATGGCACCACCCCTGCGGGGGCAAGCTCTAAGCCCCAGACTGGTCTCCCGGCATGTGTGGTAGAGTAATGTATGTTAGTGTAAATGTGAGTGTAAGGGACGAGGATAGGACAAGGAAGAGGAAGGAAAGATCGCACGCGGTCCGGAACCCGTTTAAGAGGGTACTGTTCCGGAACTCGCCTAGTGTTGATAGGAGAAATCACGGAAAACTACCGACCAGAGCAGCCGGCCGCTAAAAATATCTTCCACACAGCAGATGAATAAGGCCTATCCATCTAGCTAGAATTGAAACTAATGGCACACCCTCTGGACTCGAACCCTGGGGAACGCCGGTCAGAGTAGCAGCAGAGACAGCTGCGTATTCCACCGAATACTCTGGAGCACGCCCAGGGCCTTTAATTCCCATTTAACGTGGTGGAGACTTTTACAGTGACGCGCTCTCTTACATCACCTTCTTACAGAAACTAAAATACGAAGTGCTGCCAACGATACTGTAAACGTTCGAGACTACTGCGTAGATTTGCGAGACGCAAGAAGGCGCGTAATGTTACAAAAATAGTATCAATGTTCGCGCTATCTTCAGCAGTTTCTTATATGAATATGTTATGAATAATTAAACATTGAGAAGACTCTTTTCCTATTTCTCAGAAATGAGCCAATATTTATGTGCGAAAGATGGCGAGCCGAACCTGCAGCTGTACCCGGCGACACTAGCGCCTCCTGTAGTGGCACCTTCAAGCTTTGTCTCCGGTTTTATGGAACTTAGCAAGGCCTTGAACACGCCATCCTATTCTTCGGTTTTTCTTTCTTGGCGCACGGGGGGGGGACATCAAAATGAAATATCTCACGGTATTTCACGTTGTTCTCTGTTGTACCGGCAGGAGTCGCATGATCGCCAACACTGCTCGATACAGTCGCGATCATGAGACTCCTATCAGCACAACCGGGAACGACGCGAAATACCGTGAGATATTCCATTTTATTGACACCCCCCCCCGTGCGCCAAGAGAGAAAAACCGTAGTATAGGACCCGCCGATCAGTGTAGCAGCCGAGACAGCAGCGTATTCCGTCGAATACGCTGGAGCACGCCGTCCTTTTTTCCTCCTCCTCTCCAAATGGAAGGCGATGCGCGAAGAGAAGAGAAGGGGCGTGGACGGCGAGAAGAAGTGCCGTTGACAAATAAAATGGAAAGCTGCGTTCGTCCGCGACCCGCTGCTTTCCTCCGGCCGCCCCTCCGCCTGCGTCAGTGGCGGCGCTCGCGCACGTAAAAATAGAGCAGCGGGGGGCGTCGGCGCTGGCCGTGGAGGGGGAGTGGGGGAGGGCGTTTCTTCTCGAGGCGTTCGCTCGCCTTTCTACCGCCTCTCTCCCTCCGGACGCGTCGCGACGCGGCGCCCGCGCTGGACCGACGCGAACGTAAATCAGAGCCCGCGCCTCGCAGGAAGAGTTTTGCGGACGGGTCGGTCGGAGCCATCGGTTCTCTGACGGTCGAGCAGGTGCACGGTGTAAGATATATAGGTGTGTCAACTAGCCGCCTTTTGGACAAAATTTTTGAAGCCAGTTTGAGGCTAGTTCCTCGCTTATCCGCACGATCGAGTTGGGAATTCATGATGGCGTCTCGCGATTTAGTGGCTTCCACCGGAGGTTACAAAGCTATTAAATGGATCACCATCTTGTCCTAAAAATGCCCAAGTCGTTCGCAGCGCTTACATAGCGACAACTGTGAGAACTAGCCTCACATTCGCTTCAGTTTTAGACCGGGAGTGAACCCACCTATATCTCTTACACCGTGGCAGGTGCGATGGTGTGTCAAGGAACGAGTGTCGATGCAAGACGCGATATGAAGCGCGTGGCTGTCTGAGAGCGAATTTTAGGGGCCAGCTGCCCTGATTGGAAGTTTTCCGTGGTTTCTCCGATCAATCACCAGGCGAATACCGGAGCAGTATCCTAACAAACGGACACAACACATGCGTAAAAACATGCGCTACACTTGCGGGATTAGTTTCGTTTCACAGCAGTCTCGAGGAGTCCGCTCGCCTTTACCGCCTCTTTCCCCCCAATCGCGTCGCAGCAGCATGCGCTGGACCGACGCCAACGTAAATCAAAGCCCGCGCCTTGCCCGCGGAGTTTTAACGGACGAGTCGGTCAGAGAAGAGCCATCGGTTCTCTGCGGCGTTCTACGAGGGTCGAGCAGGTGTGATGGTGTGTCAAGGATCAGGTATAGGGCCCTGTAATAAGAGTTTTTCTGCCCAAAATACGTCGTTTTTTTCGCGCAGCTTTACATAACTTTCCCTATACTATACGTACGTACGTATAGTATACGGGAAAGTAAAAATTAGACCAAAACACGCAGTCGCGAATGTTAACGTCGCGAATGTTAAAATCGGTAGTATTTCTGTAATAGCGAATGTTGGAAACTCATGAATAGCGAATTCGCGGATGTCGATGGATTACTGTAGTTGAATTATGCTGTCATACGTTGGGTAGTTGATATTTACTACAGAGGATCAAATGTGAGACCAGTGTTCAATGGGGATTTTGTCTTTAATGTGGGAAATGAGAATTCAAATGGATTAGTTTCATATCACAGCGGTCTCGAGGTGTCCGCTCGACTCTTTCCCTCTGGTTGCCTCGCAGCACTCGCGCTGGACCGCCGAGCTCGTAAATCAGAGCCCGCGTCTCGCAGGAGGAGTTTTACGGACGAGTCGGTCGGAGGAGAGCCATCGGGTTCTCTGCGGCGTTCTACGACCGTCGTGCAGGTGTGATGTTGTGTCAACGATCGGGTGTGAATGTAAGACATAATATGAAAAATGTGGCTGCCTGAAAGAGAATTCTAGCGGCCTATTGCTCTGATCGGTAGTTTTCCGTGATTTATCCGATCAATCACCAGGCGAACACCGGAGCAATATCCTAACAAACGGGCACAACACTTGCGAAGAAATCAGGCGCTACACTTGCGGGACTAATAGCTTTTGTAATTGATAGCTAATAACCCCGGAATCATCAATCTATCGAGAGATTTGAACATATTGATAAACAGTTCACAACTGAATCAACAAAACGTAAACTCGATTTTTGAGAGGGTATAATTGAATTATGCTCTCATACTTGGGTAGTTGACATTCATTATGAAGGATCAAATGAGTTATAAGTGTTCAATGCGAATATTGTCTTTAAGGTTGGAAATGAGAACTCAAATGGATTAGTTTCCTATCACAGCGGTCTCGAGGTGTCCGCTCACCTTTCTACCGCCTCTTTCCCCTCGATCGTGTCGCAGCACTCGCGCTAGACCCCCGAGCCCGTAAATCAGAGCCCGCGCCTCGCAGGAGAAGTTTTACGGACGGGTCGTTGAGAGGAGAGATATCGGTTTTCTGCGGCGTTCTACGACGGTCTAGCAGGTGTGATAGTGTGTCAACGATCGGGTGTGGAAATAAGACGCGATATGAAAATATCAGAGTTCTCAACCACCATGAGACCTGCGCTGTTCTCTTAAACTTCCTTCAGTATATTCAACAACAAAATTTAATTAAAATTGCAGGCGCAATTTTCTTTAAATTTTGAAAATGTCCCACGAGCTTCATGTAAAGTACCCCCCAAAATTAAAATATCGGTTTCAAATTCAAGTAGCCACGACTTCAGCCAGATTGATCGGGGTGTAACAATTTTGGAGAAAATCGGCTGAACAGCTTAGTCACTAGCGTTGTTCGCAGACAGACGGACGGACAGACGTTTTCCCGTCAATTGATTTTTCGGCATCAAGGATTCATAAAACATGGATTCTGGCTGCACCACATATTAGAGGATTTTTTTCTAAATTTAGCAATTGGATTTATCGTTACCAGGGCCCTGTAATAAGAGTTTTTCTGCCGAGAATTCGCCGTTTTTTCGCGCAGCATTACATAACTTTCTCTTCTTAAGAAGTTTCTTCTTAAGTGCGAGGAAGTAAAATGTGGCTGTCTGAAAGGGAATTCTAGCAGCTGGCTTTTCTGATAGGTAGTTTTCCGCGATTTATTTTATGATTGCCAGGCGAATGAGGCCGCAGTACATTAAAAAAGTATACGACAGACAGCCCCTGATCATCTCTTTTATTTGGCTCTCTCCTTTCAAAGGTGCTTACCCGTACTTACTACACTACTACACATAGAGGGAGGCTAGTCGGGAGGAGCTCAGAGTTTGTCCCGACTGGGGTGGTGCCACGCCTGGATGCTTCGAGGCAGCATTGTCAATCACACAATTTTAGAACGTACCATTTGCCATTTTAGAGTCGGCATAATCCGACTTTTGACAGGCGGCAGTATTCCGTGGTCTAGGTCCTGTTTGTATACATTACACGCCTGGGGAGTCATGTGGCGAGCATGACGTATTCTCATCACTGCCTATAACATACTTGGCTCTTCTGAGCTTTTCTTTCATCACACAGCTGAATAAACTGAGACAATTGTAATAGCTCTATTTTTGTCCCGAACGGGAATCGACCCCAGGATCGCACCACAGAAAATTATCATGCTGTCCATGAACCACATGAGGTCTTAATTTTAGAATATTTAATGAAAATAAATTGTATTGACGAAATAAAGATGGTAAGTTTTGTAAGAAAAAAAAAGTATACAAGTTTCTCTTTTGAAACATGTGTAACTTAACTCTAGAATCATAGAGTTGCGAGTTGATACTCAAACTAGATCCTAACGCACATGCTGCATTGCTCAATTGCAACATACTAATTTTCACTTTCTCATCTTACTGTGTACTTAATTAACATACGTCTGTCTGTCAATGACCAACGCTAGCGCCTAAACAAGCGCTATATTGTGTACTTTTAACTCTCTAAATTTTGAAAAATTGTAAATGCTAAAATTTTTTTAGTGCTCTCTAATACTGCTTCCTAATCTGCAGTATTGGAACGAAAATTGTATTGTTTCTTAATGTAATTAATACTTAAACGTTAGATTTTTAGATAAGTTCATATGCAATTTTTCGAACATGCTAGTAGTTTTCATTTAATTTTTGCAGAAAAGACGCAATTTGTAAAACAAATTTGTTCTCAAAAACAACTCCAAATTGTTTCTTTAGATTTTGCTTTGAACGAGCAAAGAGAGCTTAAAAATTACGCAGGTATAGTTTTTGTTAAACTTCTTGTATTTTCGAAAACTGCAGAATTTACAATTAATGGGGAAAATGTGTGCTGTTGTAGCACTAGTTCTTTTTAGTTCCAGTGTAAGTAAATAATTAAGCTTCACGAATACAACAGGGATTCATACAAGACCCCCACCATTCAAAATAAGTTTCTAATTTTATATTTCTAGAAAGCATTTAATTGTTTCTTCTTTATTCATTACAGTATAATCTATGCCCTTGTCCACTGTGATAAAAACGTCTAGGTCATGCACTCATTAAATTAATCACCTAATCACATTTATTCTCCTGAGAACACTGAATCCTCTCCCTTCATGAAAATCCATCTCCTAATCTACCTAACAAAGCAATTTATTGATTAATCCAAAGCCAGTCCCCCTAGCCAGTCTCAATCAACCGCCTCGCCTCAACGCCAGTCTCAATTTTTGAATTCTGCCTTAGATTTCAAAATCGAAGAAACGTCTACGCAGATGGACCAAATGAATACTCCATATCTTAACCCTCCGTAAGATATTTTAACCCATCGCTTAATAGTGTAATTCACTCCCAGATCTTACGACCTCAAAATACTCAAAGATTAACGTATCGAAATTTTAAATAAAAATGTAAGTTTGGTGAATTTTGTGATGGATTTTGCGGTCATCAATTATGTGATTTTAACGATCAGGGTGACAGTATTTTTGACTTGGAGATGAAAGTGGGGTGAGTGTTGTTGTGCTCGTTGTTATGTAGCTCTACTATATAAATGTAACATGTAGAGAACTAGTTAAGAGTACATTGATTATTGAGTTGAAATACTCTCGTATTATATTTGGAGCAGAACAAATAAAATAAGAATCCTTTTCGTGACATGAAGTAGATAAAAACATTTTCAAATGTTCTCAAAAATGCTCCACATATTTTTTAAAAAGTTTTAACTTCAATACAGATAAAATGGCATAAAAATGGCCTTCCACTTCCAAGGAGCGTAGTCCTTTTTATCATGGCACTATTGGTTGCGAATATTGTAATACTCGTATGTTCTCGCAATATATGCGCGAAGAACCGCCAAAGAATTAACCCAAATGCAATAATAACAGGGCTTAGATTTAATGTGAATAAATAGTAAATTAATAATTTTTTATGGTATTCACCTGCACAGTGGGTGATTTCGAGTTTTCAACAACACCTGGTGGATATTTGTAGTGTGTAATGATATAATTATGTCATTCAAATTATAAAAATGTTGCATATACAGTTTTTGCAGTGATGAAGAAACTTAGGCTTAAAAGTGATAAATTGGAATGACTATACAAATAACAATGACAAATCGGTTTTATGCACCAATGAAAAGGTAAATAAAAGAGAAGTGTGTCATTAAATTCAAACTTGGTGAACAATGACTTTTTTGTTGAGTTATTCGCAACCTTGCAGTGAGATTACGATACATGCTCGATTCTAGGATTAAAACCTTATTTTAAATCCCCATACCCTACACAGCTGAAATTGTCTTTTCAGATTTACTCTCAGTACTTCTTTCTGATCAAAAGGGAGAATTCATTTACCCTCCGATTCATTAAGTTCAAGAGCACTTTTCCATTCCATAACTGCCACACTTTTGTTCCCCTCCCCTATTACAAAGCAGAAAATGAAAAAAAAGGGCAGATGAGACACTAGAACAAGGCAGCTGAAATTCAAGAATTGAGGCCAGACTGCCCGCGGTGGCCCGCCTTTCACTAGACTAGAGCCTATCACGCTCAAGCAGGAGGCCAGTGTAGTGGCCCGCAGATAAACCTTGGGCTAGAACATGCCAAGTTGTCCCCACCTCCTCTGAGCACCGTGCACCAGAACTGAAGAAACATCCTCATCCTCTTTAGGAACTTTTGAGACTACAAACGGACTTTTCCATCCAATCTACACGTGGTTAGCAGAAATACAACGAAACCTACTTTCCGCCCGCCAAGCTTGAAAATGAATAGAAGACTGCAACTTTTATTACCTAGACACCATATTGGTACTTCAGTGTCAACCACATTTTTGTTGTAATACCTCTAAATACCGTTTATGTAACACGTTTAATATTAGTAACTGGAGTTGCTATTAATCCAGTTGTTGAAAATAATATAACCTAAAAAATATACATATTTTACATTGATTATTTGGACTTTATAACTCTAATTTAATAATTCGGTAGTAGCGTGACGCATTCTTTTTTAACTTTCGACTGAATTCGGTCACAAAACGTACTGCAAAATTTTCACAACTACACATAATGTGTTTGCGTATACGTAATGTATACTTAACTTCATGAAATGTATAAAATGTATTGATGTATGTTTACATGTAGTACATACGCGTACTAAAAAGTTCAGCAAAAAATATATAGTATCACTCTCTATGAGTGCTAGTGAAAATTACAAAATGAAATGACAAAGCAGGAAGGAAATGAAAAACTTCGTTCAACAAAAAGAACAACAAATTCTTTTATTTATGTATTTTATACAAAAAAACAATACTCACACAAAAAAGTATTATAAAAAATAATTAATATTTCTCATAATACTGTTTAGGTTATGTGATTATCTAACTATAATCAGGGATGCCATTAGAAATTCGATTTGATTGTGTACATTTCGATATACATCCGTTATATCACATTGTAATTCACGTACACAACCAGAATGAGAGCAGTAGCTGCATCTAAAAAGCAAAATTTACAGAATCAGCACTTAAAAAAGCTGTTAGAACGATAATGGGAACAGAATCGATATGCGAGACGCGATATCGACACTCAACTGGCATCCGTAATTACACGAAACGAACGATGGGACAATGGGCGTGAGCGAAGGTACGAGATGAAGCGTGATGAGTCGACGACAAATGACAGCAGCGGCGGCGACGAAACAGACTTCGCTCCCATCACCGCGAGTAGGGCTTGCTGTAGCTGATGGTGTTGTACCCAGACGACGACCCGGACGACCCCGCGGAGTACCCGGAGTCCCCGCTGGGCGCGCTGTACGACGAGCTGGGGCTGGAGTAGCTTCCGTGCAGACTGCCCGACGAGTAGGACGGG
Organism: Acheta domesticus; assembly: GCA_031308135.1. NCBI lineage: Eukaryota > Metazoa > Arthropoda > Insecta > Orthoptera > Gryllidae > Acheta > Acheta domesticus. The sequence goes on from JAHLJT010005437.1 coordinate 70,621,162, forward strand.
CCTCCGGAGTAGCCGCCGGACGAGTAGGAGGACGAGGCGGGCGCGGCGTAGGAGACGCCGCCCGACGAGTAGGACGGCGCCGCCGAGTAGGACGAGCCCGACGAGGACGAGGAGGAGGACGAGGAGGAGGACGGGGCGGAGTAGGAGGCGCTGGGGGAGGAGTAGGAGCCCAGGCTGGCGGAGCTGACCCCGCTGTAGCCGCCGGGCGCCACCAGGGCCTTGCCGCCGGCGCCGCCCAGGTAGGCGCTGGCGAGCGCGGCGGAGGCGACGGCCGGGGACGGCGCGGCGTACGCCTGGAGGGGCAGCGCCGCGGCGGCGGCGGGCGCCGCGCCCACGCCGCCTCCGTGCAGCCCGAACGTCACCTGCAACGCACGGAAGCACGCCGTCAGGGACACTGGCAAACTCAGGGGCCATAGTCCCCCGAAAAGGCCTAGGGTTTTATTTATTTATTTATTTGTCAAAAAAACAGTAAAAACTGTATATGACGTGTGGGGAAAGAAATTTATCTGCGTTTATTTTCGTTTGTTACCTGCCTTTATATGGCATAATTTATTTAAATAGTTATTTATATCAAAATTATGCAATTATTTAAACAATCATATTGTATACTATCATACATACTCTACAAAATAATATATAAAATAATAAATATGTTTATTATTTAACAAAATCTATGATACCCCCCTCCCCCCCCAAATGATCGGTTGGATCTGCCCCTGGTCAGGGAAAGAAAAATCGGAATCTCTACAATTGACACTTAGACGGAGAACTTAGCAGGGCGTCAGGGACTGTGGCGATCCCAGAGGGGGATATAGGAACCACAGCCCGCCCCCCCAAGGCCTAGGGTTTTCGTGTGGTACCTTCCTTTATATGGCATAATTGATTTACGTAGCTATGTATCTTAAATGATGTAATTATTTAAACAATAATAATATTGTATACTATCATATATACACTACAAACATAATATACAATATAAAAAATATGTTTATTATTTAACAAAAATCTATGATGCTCCCTTCCCCAAAGTGATCGACTGGATGCACCTCCGGTCAGGGAAAGAAAAATCGGCATCTCTAAAATCGACACTTTCGACGGAGAACCGTTTTAATACGAGAGGAGTCGATTGCTGTATGTCCAAAGACTCTGGGAGGGATTTTAATGAAATATCCTTTTTATTTTTTTTTTCATTTTAGAACAATTTTTGAGTAGCCTATTCGATTTCTTAGCTCAGTAACTGTGATGTCAACCGTTGTATGTAGTCTACGATTCCTGTGATGCCTCTCAGCGCCATTGACGACTTGGCCGATTTCGCGATTACTAAAGACAGAGATTTTCTGGTAAAGAACAGTCCAAACCAAAAGCAAAGGGAGTTTACTGGAATGAAAGGAAGAAGCCTCATCAGAAACGTACTTGTATCCAATAGCTTGAGTTGTTCATGAAAGCTGGTTTTAATGAAATTTTTGACGTCCATTTCCCTTCGCTTTCAGAGCATTTTAAAAACATTTTAAGAGCATTTTATTGATCATTTTTGGCGACGTTTTAGGTCAACAAAATCCACCCCCAAAATCTCAACTATTAAATGTAAGAGGAAAGAAATACGTTTCAAAAATTGTCATATTTTACTGTGAACAAATTTTGTTATTCTTGTTTTTATATTTCAGTATTATATTATTACTTGCTTTCGTGTATTTTTGATATTTTCTGTCTGTCTTGTATTTTGCAGTTTTTATATTTAAAAGCTCATACTTTGTAACTTTTTTCTTTCTCGTAGGGTAAAACTGTTCTCCAGCATAATGATAATGTTTGAGGATGAACACTTTTTTCGTGAAATCGCCCCTTCACGTAGTTCGTCACCACGACCCAGAGACAACGCCATCCCTATTGTAAAACGGCAGGGTTACTAACACTTTCCTTCCCCGGCGCTAGTTGCGCAGAGTAGCTCGTGCTACGGAGCCACGACGCGTGCCCCTGTCACCAGTAAAAGACCTTGACGCCACTGATCTATTCCTTCAACACACACACATTCACAGAGGCGGACGAGAGGCTACCCACCGGTCCGAGCTTGGAGCCGCCGCCGAGCTGCACGGGCAGGGCGAGGGCGAGCTGGCCCGCGCCGCCGCCGTGGCCGCCGCCGAAGCCGCCGCCCAGGCCGCCGCCGTAGCCGCCGAGCCCGGCCAGGCCCAGGCCGCCCAGGGACAGCCCGCCGCCGTGCCCGCCCAGCGACAGCCCGCCGCCCTGGCCCAGACCCGCCAGGGGCAGCGCCATGCTGGGGGCAGCCACCAGTCCGCCGTGCCCGCCGCCGAAGCTCAGCAGGCCGCCGTGCCCGCCCAGACCTGCAAGCAAACAAACGGAACGAGGTGGAAAAAAAAAGCAGACCGCTCTGAGTTAGGCAACCCGCTTGACGGCTACGCGCTACACGCTGACGAGTTGCAGCGGCGCCTGTCCTGTTAAAATCTGCCAGCGCACCAAGGGAACGAGGAGAGGCTAGGAAAGAGAAGAAGAAAAAGAGAAGATGAAGAAAAAGAAGAGAAGAAGAAACGAAGATTCAGAAGAAGAAGAAGAAGAGATGAAAGAGAAGTAGAGAAGAAGAAAAAGAGATGAAGTAAGAGAAGTAGAGAAGAAAAAGAGATGAAGAAAGAGAAGGAGAGAAGAAGAAATTGAAAGAAAAAAGAGATAAAAGAAGAATAAAGAAAAAGGAAGGATCTTTGACTTAGCGCAATAATGTGTTGTGTATTCATCAAACGCATTCTTCGCATTCTTATTCTGTCATGTACATTGCGCAATTTCTTTCTCGGCAAGGCTCAGAGTTAATCACGTAATACTAGGTGGCAAATAGCGAATCAACTATTTCTCAATTGTTAATAGGCAACCAGGATGTTTAGGCGTTTCACGATCACGTGATGCAGAGACCCCTGCAATTGACCTGCGAAATTAAATATCAGTGTAATACTTATTATTTGGGACACCAAAGAAGAAGTAGAAGGAGGAGAGGACAAAAATAAAAAAAGGTGGAAAAGAAGAAAATAAGGTGAGGAAGGAAAGTGAGGAAACGGAAAAAGAGGAGGAGAAGAGGAGAAATGAAGAAGAAAAAGAAGAACGAGAAGAGCAAAATAGAGAAGAAGAGTAGGAAGAAAGAGCACTATTCGCACGATAACGGGGTCAGCACTTAGTTATACGAGGTTTCCCAGCACTCAACAATCAGCATAAAATGATCGCCTTCGATCCCCGTACGTATCATAGAAGATTGTGAAGCATATAAAAGCGCTACCTCCGAATCCTCCGTGCCCGCCGGAGGCGCTCTGGAAGAGCAGCGCGGAGTTGAAGCCGCCGCCGTGGCCGCCCAGCCCGCCGCCCAGGCCGCCGATACCGCTGCCGCCGTACAGCTGCAGCGGGCTGGAGCCCAGGCCCTGGAAGCCGCCCAGGCCGTAGCTGAAGCCCGAGTGGCCCAGCGACGCGCCGCCCAGCCCGTGCGACGTCGTGCGCTTCGTCTTGGGGCTGGACGCCGACGCCTCCGCGTCAGCGGCCGCCTCTTGCGACTTCGACTGCGACCGGGACTGCGCTTGCGACTGCGAGTCGCACGCGCACAGCGCCGCCAGGCTCAGCACCACCTGCAACACCGCAAGGGACGCCCACTGTCATTCTTCCGTTGCATACTTTACTTACGTTTCTTGCTTACGTGGTTATTTACTTACTGGAGGATTGCAGCTGCAAAAAATGCTACTGAACAAAACCACACTTTTTTTTTTCAAAAAATAGTACGCACCCGCTCAAGAATAACAAATAAACACTCTCTCGTAACACTGCAATAAATTAAATGTGTCAACAAAAATGGACTTCACTAACACAGCAGTATCGTAGTATACTATACTGTTTACAGTTGTTAAATACCAAAAATATAAAAATAGTTGTGGTTTCATAACGCAACACTTGAATAGCAAATATTTAATGCCGGATGACCTACTCCTTCGAGTCTTGCTATTACATGATGTCAGCTGTGTCATAAGAAGTTAGGCATTAGAGTATTTCAATTTGTACGCGCATTATCATAATATGCGGAATAACACAATCAAATATTTGTATTTTTCAGTCAAAATCGACCTTTTTTCATTGTTTTTACCCAATAACGCTGCGATATACGGATTCTGAATGAATAGATAAATGAGAAAGTCAGTTCCCAACCATCAAACGCACATGCTTCTTAAAAAGCGAGGATTTTGCATCTCACACGACGAACTCTATTAATTTTAAACATGCGCCTCCTCATATATTAGAGTTACAACTCCGCGAATTTATAAACGCATTATGACATTGTTTCCACAGATTAGAATACAATACATCGCCAATATATCCTAGTGTTTTTCATACTACAAGCTAGTCTCGTTGAACTTAACACAGCACACAACACACTGAAAAAAGCTCTAATCATCCGACGAGGCTTGAATATTGATTTGCATTTGTAGACACGGATTATTGTGGAGTACTCCAAAACACCCCCAATTATTACATTAAATTCAAAATGAAAATAAAATATCACCCACAATTCACAATTTAATTCAAGAAGTTGATCGTAAGAAGCAATTTCACGATTGACCTCAATTTGTTTTCACATGTGATGCGTGATATATGAATACAGCTGACTTTCGTCTTCGTGTACCAATCTTTTCTTCTTCGAAATAACGCCACTGGTTTCTCCTTTAAGCGAAATGCGATCTTAAATCGGTCAGGTGTGTTAAGAGTTGCTAATGTACGCGGTAGAATGGACAACACACCTGTCATATTCACCATGATGAAAGGTTAAAAGAGATATTAGAGAAAGTTATTTATCATCTCACTCATAAACTTGATTGGGTTCCTTGGTCAAGTTTCTTTTTTAAAGGAACGTTAAAGAGGTGACATTTGATAAAAACTGAAAAGGTCTGAATAGTAATAGTACACAGTCATTTTCCTTTTCTTGCCCCTTGGATGACTCATGGACTACGTGCTACCTTTCTGTGAGTCGACCTCGGGTTCGATTTCCGGCCGTATCAAATGTGAAGCTGTAGCTTTCTAACACAAATAGTCTCAGTTTCTATAACTGTGTGGCGAAAGAAAAAGCTCAGGCAGGTCAAGTAATCTAAGTACGGTGATGGGAATACGTCATGCTCATGTAAGGGAATCTTCTGAATATTCATACTAAGTACCTCGCAGGAAGTGCAAGTTCGTTAATTATATCAATCGACATCTTTCCACCAACCGTGAATACGACACTATTCCTTAGATATCTGCTTGCAAACATAATTCAGCTTTCAGAAACGTATACCACAATCACACGAACAGTCAAATACGTTTACGCGTTTGAAAACAAGAAACAAAGGACTTTTATATCACAAAGAACTCTGGTATGCCTTTTACTGATAACATAGTAATACATCCTGGTTTCCCTATAACAAATGTGATGAAGAACGCTCAAAGCAATCTTAACACTAAGAATTGAAAATCCCATTAGAATTCCGATGTGTCTTTGCACACATGTGTTTCATACTATTTTTCTGCACTACTCTGCGTTATAACAAAACTGTGCTAATAAAGTTATGGCTTAAAAGTACATTTCTTTCAAAATTTAGGAGTTGCGTTATTGTTTTATCTCTGTATCATCAAAGCTTTTATATACCTTTCTATAACATCAAATAATATTTACAATACTACAACGTCGTGGAAGAAACCAGATCTATAGTCATTTAGTGGTTAACGGAAGCATTAGAAACGGGAAGAATGACTTTAGAATTTAACCTTGATATTATTTAGGATTCAGACTTTTATGTCGCGTATCTACTACGTGAAACTAGCATCAAGCAATCCATCGCATAGAACTTTAAAATTCTTCCGAAGGAGGATTCTTTCACTCGTAAAAATTCAAAATTTTCTGAACCCTTAAATTCAGGATAACTGCATAGTACGGCCACCATTGTGCAGTCCTTCACTGTGTGTTGCAGAAATGAACTACCTCGCAACATTCAGAATGGAGGAATATATGTGTCTACCATTATCTATGAATAATACGGGTAGGTAATTAACTGAAACATTGATGGGGATAAAGCTATTCTCTCACTCTGCCTCTTCCCCCTCCCCATCTCTCTCTCTCTCTCTCGCTTGCAGTTTCTGGTCTTCAAGATTCACTTGGTGCGTTAACAAATGTGGTTAAGAATCTGTGTCTGAAGTTTCGTAACCGCTTCGTTCGAGTACCGACGCGACGGTGGCATATTTATGACACCAGCTAAGTAACTGGGTCAGACGATGCTGTCTGGATTCGAGTGCTAGAATTGTTCGGAAATTCTGGAGCCGGCTGCTCCGATCGGTCGTTTCAGCGGTTTCCTCAAATTGATTCCAGGCGAATACTGCAGCAGTGCCCGCAGTTTGGGTGCAATCTTCCCTTCTCGAACCTATCCCCCACTTACAACCGTAGGGACGAGCCTCATTAACTAGAGGCAAGAAGCACATACGAAATAACGTTTGACTTAAACGTTTTCTTAAGCAGCAGCCCAGGACAGCGCGCGATCCATCCTTTCCCCATCTTGTTCCTACTCCTTCTCTTGCAGCCAGGAGATGGGCTGCTACCCCATTCACATCAACTACACAGGCAAGAGATGAGACTACCTTAAGCAACGGGCCACGGACAGTGCGTCATTCTTCCTTTCCTATCCTGGCCCCACTCCCACTCATACAACTAGGAGATGGCTTGATTGATGATTGATTGTTAGTGATTCAGAGCACGTCAACTGATAAGGACATTGTGTTGCGCATGTTTTTTTACTCGGAAGGTGGCAGTGATATTCCCCTGCTGGATGGCAAGATCCGACCTACCGTTGGCTAGAAGGGTTTCCCCAAGCAGGTATCTCTCACCAGTGGGGCACCGTCTCAGTCGGGCCAAGCTCTAAGCTACCGACCGGTTTTCCAGCATGTGTGGTAGTGTAGTGTATGTGAGTGGAAGTGTGTGAAACTAAGGGGTGAGGAGAAGACAAGGAAAAGAAAGGATATATCGCATGCGTTCCGTGGCCCGGTTGTTAGGGTACTTCTCCGGCATTCACCTGGTAATTATCGAAAAAACATGGAAAACTACCGACCAGGACTGCCGACGGCTAGAATTCTTCTCCAGACAGCGGCTGAAGGAGATGGGCAGCTCCCCATTCCCCATTGAGTATACAGCGATTTTTGTAACGTTGTCCCTGACAGAAATCAGCTGTTCACGGTTTCATCCAACAGGGATCTTGAACGTCACCATAGTGACGTCACTGTCGCGAAATATAAGCTCCCGATTGGATGGCAGCAAAACAGCTGATTCCTGTCAGGGGCAAAGTGACGAAAATCGCAGTATAAAACCCCTGAAAGACCTCAAGCACGCGGATGTCATTCCGCCAGAATCGTCCAGGGCAGGAACGCCAACGAAGACGACGACTTCAGGGTCCACGGAGTACGAAAAAACCGCATCCGAAGGAAACTGCTGTGTTGCGCCGCGATGCGCAGCGGAGCCTGACGGCCACGCGAGCTACCTCCCGCACGCATCGCAGCTCCGGCAGCTAGCGGATCCACAAGGCCGTGACCGAAGCGCCAACGGGATATTTATTACGGAAGAGCGAGATGAAGTTGTGGCGCTGGGAATTGATGGCTCGGACGTCCATTGTGAAAGGCTGGAGGACAGAAGAATGGACGTTTTTATGAACCGTGACACCAACTCGGACAGATCCATTCTCTCAAATTGATGACACATTTTGTGTTCTCTCATTTGTCAGTAAATCTTGATGGTTTTTATTTAGAATTCTATAAAATGACTTTTAGAATGTTATTGTCATGAGACTAATACCACAAAAGGACAAACCAAGTCCGTCATCAACCTATAACATTCAATACTTCTCAAAATACCTGATAATAATAAGAAAAAAAGCATTAATAAGAAATGTTTCTTGGACTAGGAGTTCTTGTACACAATTTTAGCCACGGCTAAATTTTAGCCATTTGTTTTGGTTGTTTTTAATGAACGGCGAAGTGTTAAAATCTTTAACAGACGCCGATCTTTAAGAGTGCATTTTCATTCCTTTGTTTGCTTGCCTTAAGTAAAAATAAAATAAAGAATTATGAAAAAAAACATTCGAGCAATAAATATAAGGCTTTACTGTTTAAAGTTTCTGTAAATGCTGTGATACAGAAAAAATACATACAAAAATCAATATAGATATCAACTGAAAACATCTTATGGTCAAATTGTATTCTCAATGTGTCTGGGAAAAATATTGGGTATATCAGCTTCAATTTCTGAATGAATATTTAAATAATTATTAAAATTTACAATATACGGTTTAAAATTTACGAAAAAACAACAAATTATTTCCAATTCTTTTAAATTAAATCTGAGAAATATATTCTTGTGACAAGTTTCTTATTTAATGTTTTCGATACTAATTTTTGCACGAAGCATTAATTAGTAAAAACTATGTATTGATTAAAAATGCGAAAAAATTTCCATATGTTGTCATTCATGGGTTTTTGCAATAATTTGACACATTATTTGAGAATTTTAAAAGAAATAAATTATTGAAATGTTTTGATCTAACCCCAAAACAGAAGACGAAGCTAGAGAATATGAAGAAAGAACAAAGAAAACGAAGAAAAAGTATAGCAGAAGGAAAAAAACAAAGACGTAGATAAGAGAGAGTGAGAGAAAGACAAAAAGAGAGATAGAATTGGATAAAACAAAAGGATAGCAGAACTGATAGGGAGAGAGAAAAAATCGTAGCAAGAACAAGAGAAGAAATAGTGAAAAGTGAAAGAAAAAACAATAAAAAGAAGACGGAATGCGTTCGCGAGTGAGAGCAGAGAGGTTTAAGAGCGAAGCAATGCTCGCAGATCGTGACACTGAGAAACAGCGCGGTCAGTGCCACTCTCTCTCTCTCTCCCTCTGATTGCGCGTCGAGTGGGAGCATTTACAGGCGCCGACGTGCAGAAGGCGGCCGGGACAAGAGGAGAAAGTCGTTCTCGAAGCCCGGACTCCACTTCGGAAGCCCTCTTGAGCTTCCGCTCTGTGTGCACAGGCGAGCCCTTCCGCCCGAGCGACTCACGATATTGCGTGCGTCGGACAGTAGGATCTCACATCGCTTTGTGGCGGCGATGGTGTAACGATTAGCGTATCGGACCCAAGTTCATGTGTTCAAACCTGATCGAAGCCGTGGATTTTTGGGGGGCGAAAAAATCCGTCGTACGCCTTCCTTCGGAGGGGAAGTCAAGCCGGTTGTCCCATGTTAGTAGATTTACGGCATGTAAAAGACCCTCAAGCCTAAATGACGCCTCTGAGCAAAATTCAATATCACCTGTTTCGTCACCCATAGAATACCTTCTTTCTCCGCTAGTTGGTGAAAGGAGCGTAGCGAAATTTGCGTGGTCAGACGGAAGAGCAGGCCTCAAAGCCTGAGTCTCGCCACGTAAAATAAGGCAATTCAATTCAATTCAATTCAATTCAAAATTCAATCGCTGGCTACGTGCGATGGACACCTATAGCGGTCGGTGTGAAGGCCTGGCTTTACGGTTCGGGAGTGCGAGTGTCTGGGAGGTCTCGGATTCGATTCCAGCCAGGTTAGACATTTGTTTGAATAAAATTATGTTTGGCCAACATCTAAAGATATTATTTTTTCTTTTCATCTTAAAAATGTTCATTATAAAAAGTTTTTATAATAGACATTTTTAAGAAAAGAAAGTTATTTTATCCTTATAACACATTTTATAATAAACATTTTTAAGAAGAAAGAAAAAATATTCTCTTTAGGTATAGGGGAAACATTATATTATTCAAAACAAATACAAGACAAATACAAATAAATATAACAGACATTTATTTGACGAATTTTGCATCTTTGTTGTAATGTATTAATCTTCACTTGCGCGCCTCGGTGGGCTAGTGGTTAGATTGCTGACCTCTGAATCCCCCGATCCCGTCTGACAGGCGTGGAATTTCGAAGGGCGGAAAACACCACAGTCGCCATGACATGCTTGTTGCACGAAAAAGAACTCTGGCAGGGGCCCGGCAAAATTGAAACTCTCCAGCAATTTCCCATCCTACCGAGAACTCGCAACTCTCCCAACCGAGAGGATTCTCCCAGCCGAAATATAGTTAAATGAGGCAGACTTCAGAATGTGAGTCACCTCAGAGGTTCAAAGGCATACCTACAGGGCGCGCCAGCTCGAAAATGGTCTCCTAGACGCCTGCCTGAGATAGGCTTCAAAGAAAGCCTGGGACGAATAATACCATCAAGATGTGGGTGGTGATAGGGTAAGGTGGTGATAAATAAGTGGTAGTCGAATACACGTGTGCGCAATTTCGATCAATGTCCGTGTTCCTTCAAAAAAACCGTCGGTGAGTTTTTAACGCTTGTCCGAGTTCGATGGCCAACTGTTTCGATCAGTGGTTCATACGGTATTCCCCATGACTTTCGGCCAAGTGACGAAACATAATCATTCACAACGGGCCTTGGAGCGCGCGGTCGTTAATTGCCATCACCCGCACGATAGTCTGGGTCACTGTGAAGTGATACGTACAATCCTTACTCAATCAGTCATAACTAGCCACGCGGGCAGGGAGGTTAAAGTGCGATTTTTATAAAGCTTCCTCTCAAGGCCTGTTTTCACCATGGAATATGTCACGGCATTTCGCGTCTTTCTCAGTCGTGCCGCTAGATGTCGCATGATGAAGCCGGTGCTTGATACGGTCGCGATCATGCGGAGACCGGGCCTTCAGCTGTTAAAACTTTACTTTTTCACAGGGTGTAAGAGACTCGTAGTGATTTGGTATCTTCCCCTCTGGGATTCAGATCCACGTGGAATTTCTGATGGACAAAGGGGTTCGCGTCACGTTTTCTCGGGGTCCTCCCGTTTCCACTGCCTCTCATTCCACCATTACCTCATTATCGTCCGATATATCCATGTGGAATCTGTGGAGGATAAAGAGGGTTCTCGTAAAGTTTTCTCAGGATTCTCCCGTTTCCGCTTATCATCCATCCACGAAGAATTCTTTATTCATGTGGAATATGTGGTGGATAAAGAGAATTCTCGTCAAGTTTTCTCGAGGTTCTTCCACTTCCACTGCCTCTCATTCCACCATTACCTCATTATCGTCCGATATATCCATGTGGAATCTGTGGAGGATAAAGAGGGTTCTCGTAAAGTTTTCTCAGGATTCTCCCGTTTCCGCTTATCATCCATCCACGAAGAATTCTTTATTCATGTGGAATATGTGGTGGATAAAGAGAATTCTCGTCAAGTTTTCTCGAGGTTCTTCCACTTCCACTGCCTCTCATTCCACCATTACCTCATTATCGTTCGATATATCCATGTGGAATCTGTGGAGGATAAAGAGGGTTCTCGTAAAGTTTTCTCAGGATTCTCCCGTTTCCGCTTATCATCCATCCACGAAGAATTCTTTATTCATGTGGAATATGTGGTGGATAAAGAGAATTCTCGTCAAGTTTTCTCGAGGTTCTTCCACTTCCACTGCCTCTCATTCCACCCATTACCTCATTATCGTCCGATATATCCATGTGGAATCTGTGGAGGATAAAGAGGGTTCTCGTAAAGTTTTCTCAGGATTCTCCCGTTTCCGCTTATCATCCATCCACGAAGAATTCTTTATTCATGTGGAATATGTGGTGGATAAAGAGAATTCTCGTCAAGTTTTCTCGAGGTTCTTCCACTTCCACTGCCTCTCATTCCACCATTACCTCATTATCGTCCGATATATCCATGTGGAATCTGTGGAGGATAAAGAGGGTTCTCGTAAAGTTTTCTCAGGATTCTCCCGTTTCCGCTTATCATCCATCCACGAAGAATTCTTTATTCATGTGGAATATGTGGTGGATAAAGAGAATTCTCGTCAAGTTTTCTCGAGGTTCTTCCACTTCCACTGCCTCTCATTCCACCATTACCTCATTATCGTCCGATATATCCATGTGGAATCTGTGGAGGATAAAGAGGGTTCTCGTAAAGTTTTCTCAGGATTCTCCCGTTTCCGCTTATCATCCATCCACGAAGAATTCTTTATTCATGTGGAATATGTGGTGGATAAAGAGAATTCTCGTCAAGTTTTCTCGAGGTTTCCCATTTCCACTGTCTCTCATTCCACCATTGCCTAATTATCCGCCATTGTGCTCAGGGAGCATTTGTCCAGTGTTCAGATCTTAAAAGAAGTTAAAACTTTACCTGTACACAGCGTAAACTGTAATGTCAGAGCGAGGATGTTTCATCTCTTGGTTCCGGGATTCTTTCTTCCGGGAAACTCTTATAAGCGCGCCTCTCAAAGACGGGAAGCACTAAAGGACACGGGGATGACCATTTTGTGTCTTATAGCCGGGATTCTCTAATACGTGGAATCTGTAGAAATTGCGTTGTGTGGAAAATGAGAAGCTAGTGAGAGTGAAAGTAGTTTCAACAGTAATTGCATCACAAAACAAACAATTATTGTACCTTATTTTAAGTTTTAATAAAAATAAACTATGAAGGTGATTTTTGTGTATTGTCGAATTTACAATACGAGATTTGAGAATTATTAAAACAAGCTTCTAGGCCGTGTTGATAACCTATCGAGTATCGTTCTATGTTTTATCCACCTTTATAAAAATTACACTGTTCTACATATTTTTAACTATTCATCAACAGTAACTGGCTACACACTGTTAATTCAACAACAGCCTACACACAATAACATCATTATTAACACATCACTATTAACACAATTCACATAATTTTAAACCTATTCGTCATTTGAAATATGACAGGAATGACGTTGATAGTAGTAATTAACAGGCCATGGACAATTATAACACTCATGTTGTTATAATGCAACACTCATGCGGTTATAACGAAAATTATTACAGCCGTTAATAGCGTACGTGGATTGTTAGTGTTAGAATAATGCTTTTCGTAAATAAAATGATTCCACCTTTGTAAAGTTTGATTCAAGAAAATCAGAGCAGACAGAATATTTTTTACACAACCCATTAGTAAAAGCGGTTACTTTTATGGCATGAACAGCGTGCTAAAAGTTCAATTCAATGTTTTAGCACTAGAGCTAAAAGTTCAATTCAATGTTTTAGCACTAGTGCTAAAAATGTGACGATGGTCAAAAGTTAATCTAAAATTATGTATGGAACAAAGAAAACAAAATAATTTCGTCTGGCTGCAACACCTACTATTGTTATTAATGTTACATAGTGCCCAAGTGAGCGATTTGTGTATTTCAACTAAGATGAAAGTTAAGTCGGTAATGCTGTTTATAAACAATATACGACAAACGCGATGAAAGGGATAATATTTTGCTCTTAATATTGCGCCGCTCGACCAATCAACTTCATGTGTAAATTTTTCCTACTAAGAAACTAAAATGTCACGTTTACTACTCGTTTCATAAATAACAATTATATTTAAAATTTCATTAATGAAAATCCTTCAGTTCATCACTACGCTTCACAGTTCAGCCACTATCAAGGTCACCGAAACAGGTGACGACGTTTCATTGGCAAGGAGATTAACCTCCTGTTCTTCAGTCTCCATGCCACCGACTTAATTTCCGCAAAGAGAAAGCAAACAGCATTACGACCGGTGGTGGCCGTGAAGACCCCGGTAGACGAGCTGCAGGTTCACAGTCCGACCTTCCGCAGGAGGCTTTGAACTCCGTGACCTTGGCCTCCATCCGAGCGCCGTCTTCTGTCTCTCTCTCTCTCTCACTCGGCAGTCTCCTGTCCCGCTCCGCGTGTTGCAGATGCGCTCGACCTCCTTTGGAATGTCAGACTCGTCTCGGACACTCCAACGTGCATCTGTCTTCATTTACCTCACGCCGCGCTTTCGTGTGTGAACGCTAGACTGGAGAATTTCCGACCGGGTAATTACCGGGAGAGGTGGCTCAGGGCATCAACTAATGCCACTGTAGTGGCTCTGACAGGGAGGTTCCTTGGCTGGAGTCCCGACGGTGGCAATATTTTCGACACTAGACTGATAGCTCGAGATCTGTCGCTGTCTGGAGGATGTGTATCAACATTTTAGTGGCCAGCTGCTCTGATTGGTAGTTTTACGTGGTTTCTCCGATCAGCACCAGGCGAATGTCGGATCTAACAAACGGGCCACAAACCGAGAGCGATCTTTCCTTCCTCTTCTTGGACCTATCCTCACCCCTTACTTACACACATTTACATCAACATGCACTACACTACCATAAAGGCCAAGAGACCGGTCGGGAGCTTCGAGCTTGGAAAACCCCCGCAAGTCCGTGGAAAGGTAGGCGCTGGATCTCACCATCCAGAACAGGTCGCCGTCACCTCCCGAGGGAAAAAAGCACTACACTTACGGGACTAATGACCTTTGTGCTTGACGCGCCCGGAATCACTAATCAATCAATCAAAAGCGACGTAACAGAGAATACCTCGGATAATCGGAAAGGGAGAAAATTTGGTAAAAGATAATAACAAAACGAGATAAGGTGTATGTGTACATAGTTTACAGAACGTTACGTAATGTAAAAGTCCTTGAAATTCTGGCGGAAATACACATTTTCGAGGTGTCTGATACTGATGATTAGATTTTTTCACTCTAAAAATCTAGGTGGATTTCAGACGCTGTCTGGAGGAGAATTCTAACAGGCGGCCGATCTGATCGGTAGTTTTCCGTGGTTACTTGCCATCAATACCAGACGAATGCTGAAGCAGTACGATAACAAATTGGTAAAAATTAGTGCTAGTCCTATTTATGGCAATCTCTCTGAATTTTGGAAAATTGCAAAAATGTTATCTTTGCAAAAGTACAATATTGAATACAACGATATTTGTAACAACCAAACGTGTTCTAAAATATCATACTTTAAAAAAGGACATGTACAACGTTTTTGAAAAAAAACAGTATTCGCATAATTTTTGCTTGAAGTTAATGCAAATTATAAAAAATCTGAAAATCCACTTCCAAGTGTTTCTGAATTTCAAGGCTGCCAGCTCTCAGCTGCCACCACAACGTTTATCCAAGTGTTTCACTTTTCTTCCACGAAAAGAACAAGGCACGTTTGGAATAATGGCGTAGGTCTCATTTCCATTGAAATCTCTGAATTTTAGAAAATTATTTCAAAAAGTTAAAAATAAGGCGAGAAAGTACGTGCTCTTGTAGTTCCACTAGTTTAGAGATTCTTCCCGAGATCCTGGGAATTCAACGAAACCATTGTATCATCCGCTTGTATCACCGCTTGTATCATCGTCAGAGGATGCTTATTTTTTCGTCAATTTGCGCATTTGTCCAAAGTAACAATTTCTATCTGTATATAAATAAACGAGAATGCGCATATGTACATCGCACATAGACGCAGCGACGTCCGATTTCGCTGAAAGTTTCACACTTAGTTTTGTTAGTAATTAGAGAGTTTAAAGAGTGGTTTGAATTAAATCGAACATGTGAGGGCGATGTTGATGATGCTCCAATCGTTTATGACGACTCAAGCGCTGCTTAATTTTACGCTACCCGCCGCACAGTCAAGGATTAAGCGCGACTTCACTATGTGCAAATATTCGGCCCCTGCAATTGTGAATTATCGGCCGGAATTATTACTTGAATCTCGGACAGGTAAATCAAATTTCTCCAAGACAATGTCATAGCGAACGCATGTTAAAATTTGAGAGATAACGTTTTAACAAATTATACTCGACAACCATGTCCTAAACCAGGACATAGAACAAATTCATACTTGCGAGATAGTCTTCCAGCTATTAGAATTTTTGCACAAGCGTAGAGTACAACGTGAATAAGTAGTGGGCGATGTGCAATACATTGCAGTTTCCTACTCGACTTGCATTCTCAATACCGTCAACAAGACACAAGGTCAATCACTTCAAGCATGCGGATTGAACCTAGAAAATCTGTGTTTTTCACACGGGCAGTTGTATGTTGGATGCTCACGAGTCGGACAGCCAACAAATTTATCTGTTTTTGCTACAGACGGAAAAACAGAAAAAACACTGTCTACCTTAAAACACTTGATTAACAATGGTAAAAAATAAATAAATATTATTTATACTTTTTATAGTATATCATCCAATTTCAGATAATATATTCATTATCGACAAGAAAATACATAGAATTATTTCTGTCATTGCTAATTAAACAAGACAACTCCTTCAAATTTCGACAACGATATTTCAACAATTATTTCTTCAGCGGAAGCAACGCGCCGGGTACCAGCTAGTACAGAATAAAAGTACCGGATGCTTTTGAATATTTTATGGGGGACGTGTCCCTTCACGCCGTCCTCGCGACCTCCTTCAGGTCGCGACCTCCCTCAGGCGCCGCGCCTCCCGCGGAGGACGAGCCCTCGCGTGGTGCACGCGACCGCGGGGCGCGAGCGCTTTTTCCGCCAACTGCTAAAGCCAATGGATAAATGGAACATGTGCGGATTTCACTGTATAATGTGTGGTGATACCAACAGTTAACGTACATAGAAGCAGGCAGGACTATATTTATAAACTTTTAGGTGCAGGAACGCGTCCCCAATTAATCATTAACTTAATAGAAATAGTTGTATATTAATAATATAATTTGATAATTATTCCGGAGGTACTGGAAAGCCGTTCCGTCGCGTTCCGCCAGAAATCAAGCCATACATATATACACTCAGTATGTATGTATGTATGTATATATATATATATATATATATATATATATATATATATACACATATACACATTGTCCCATCAGTGTCTCTTATATATATTGATGTTGTCTGGTATCAATGTTTTATTTACAGAGTTATCTTACAGCCTCTGGGCGGAAAACATTGATACCAGACAACATCAGTGTCTCATTCTTTATTGAAAAAAGTATCTACATTTCCAACAGTTATACTAGTATATATATATATATATATATATATATATATATATATATATATTATACATAATACACTTGGTATATTTCAATTGTTGAGACAGAAAGCCAGATCCTGCCCGTCAACTTGGAAATGTGTGAGCGAACTATGTCAAATTGGCCGTATCGTTTGTGTGATACTAACTATTGTGTGATACTAACTCAAAACGTACAACTTATCTAATCAACAGCGGTGCATTCCTCACACGTTCCTTCCAGTTGGTTTAGGTGTTTCTAAAAACAAAACTCATCTGTGACGTCACAAATTGCCTGACGGAGTTACTCGTTCTACTTGCAACTCTCCGCAAGGTTTCCTTGTCGCGTTTCTTCCTATTTTAAGCGTTGCCAAGGATGTGTCCTCAACTGACAGGAAAAAATCACTTTTTTGTTTGTGTTTGATGAACGAAATGATAAAGGACGTTTTCTTCAACCGTGGGAGTTAATAGAGAAAAAAAGAAAAAATATTCATGAAACTATCCGAAAACGATTTGCGAGTATTTTTGCATTCATGCCCTTACAGAATATTGGGTACGAAAAAAAATGTATGAAATGAATATTCACGGACAATGTATGATGACCAGTCTTCCGGAGTCTTCTCAAGATTCCAATATCGAGACTCCGTTGTAAGATGCTTGTATTGACATTGAATGATAATGATGAGTAATGAGCATGAAGATGCCGAAGAAAGAGCAAACTCTCTTTGCTCAACTAGATTGGTCGGCGATTCTTCAATGGGGGAAACAAAAGTGTAACTCAAACGCGGTTGCACTTGTATTAGATAAGAAGTTCAAAACGTTACACTGACGGTGCTGGATTTGATAAAGGTTTTGGGACTCGCATGAGAGACAACACAGGATTAGTCTCATTTCAATGTACACAAGAAAAATATCACACGTTTTTCATATGTGTTTGATGTCAAGCAAATGGTAGGGGACGTTTCGTTTAAGTGTGGGAGTTAATTTGAGAAAAAAAGACGTTTCCTTCTTTAATTGTTAAATATAACTATATGTCAGCATCTTTACATTCTTGACCTTCAAGGTTCTCAAAACCGAAAAATACTTTTAAAAATGTTAACCTGGCGTGCTTAAAAGAAGAGAAATCGTGTCGTGTACTTAGAGTGTCAGTTTCCTTAAATGTCTTTTTTAATGTCCTTGAGGAGTAATGAAATCCAGGAACACAATTAGAATGAATTAATTGCAGACACAATAGGTTCACGAAGAGAGAAAAAGTAATTGTACATGCCAACGGAAATCAAATGATCTGCTGGTTTCGTGAATATAACACGAATATTTTCAAAATACAATATTAAAAATTAACTTTACCGTTGAAAAATCTCGAATGGCTGATTCCTCGTGTATCATAAAATCAGTGGAATTTATTACCAATTGCAAATTATTGTAAACAAAACAAGGAAAACTAATTGGTCATAAATCAATAATGTACTTTTAAATTTCAATAGAGACCAGCACATATCTGAAGAGATGTTAATTTACTTATTGGAATACTGACAATTCATGCGCTTGAAGAGGATACTCATCGTGCAGTATTGAGAATAAGACACATTTTACCCGGGGTTCATCTTCAATTTGCTTAATTCTAATGAATACCAGAAAATTTACGTTTAAGCGCCTATTTGACGATTTGGAAACTCATGACAAATGAGAGTCTTTGACTTCCAGTTCAAAGTTACGGCCGTGGAG
Organism: Acheta domesticus; assembly: GCA_031308135.1. Lineage (NCBI taxonomy): Eukaryota > Metazoa > Arthropoda > Insecta > Orthoptera > Gryllidae > Acheta > Acheta domesticus. The sequence continues at coordinate 70,639,773 of JAHLJT010005437.1, forward strand.
AACTTTCAACTCCAGCAACCTCACTACGTCGTAAAAAACATTGCATTTGTTAGAACGCAACGTCGCAGCCGTTCTTTATGAAAAGTTCATTCTTGAAGGAATCTGATAAAATGATCTTCATTGTTAGAGACAAAGCTTCCAGAAGTTAAGTAAGAATTGACACCCTAAATAAAGGTTATTCTTCCTTATCAAAACAAACCAATGATTTTCATTGATATGGTAGGCAGCTGGTAATGCCTAAGATTTTCTAGATGTATTGTATAACTAAACCTCTCAAGCAAACAATTTCTAGTGGAAACTTGCATTCAAAAACTCAAAACTAATTATTAGTTTCATCAATTTTGTATCAATATTCAAATATTAATTTTTTCGAAGTTAAATTTAAATAATATAATTAAAATAATTACAATGCAAAACAGGTTTTTCGATTACTTCATTTCCAAAAACATTTTTGGGTCACAGGTCACCATTAGTTATTTAATGAGTATCTATTGAAAGTGTCGAAAAAAATATAGATTATGATTTCATAAGATTTAAAGTAAAATACAATCCAAACCCAAAATTGAAAAAAATCTCGAATTTCAGATCTTGTATTTTAGTAATTTTTTTCTAGGTAATCTATTTTACAAATATTGGGCATGTTGTAGTAAATCAAAGAAATAACAAGACATGCAAACGTTCAATAAGAATTATAATAAGCCAAGGTCCAAGCAATTCTTACAACGGTTTTGGTTTATTAACTCAATAGTAGGACACATTAACAACAACAAAAAACTGTTTTTAAAGATTAAATAACGAGTTGGAAATATTCCCGAAACGTCAGTTATTTGCTTCCTCCGATCCACAAAAGGAGCCCAACACGTGGTCTCTTCACTTTGTTGATTCATGAAGTCATTAGTTTACGTGAAAAGCACTCGAATCAATAGACAAGTAATGCAAGGAACGCAAAGTGAATTCGTTACTAATACCAACTTCAAATTCTGACCTTTGGATGGTTAAGTTCTTTCCCTGACAATATTTGGTATTTTATTCAATCTATTACTCATTTAAAAGGAAATTCACTGCATTATATGTTATGCAGTTATTCGAGCACTGATTAGAGTTTATAGAAAAAATCTCAAAATACGAGCACTGATTTTCATTGCCAATTACTGTCTCTTTGTTAAACAGTAATATGACCACCTTCAAAGCCTCTTAAGTTGTAGATCGCCAAATTAATCAGAGACGAAATAATATTTTAAAATGCTGTTAAACATAATATCTATTTTGTGACCACTGCAATATGTAAATTGATTTTAAGATGTTTATCTTTTAAGATGTTTATAATATTACGAATATAGGTTTAACATGAGATACGTATGACATTGAATCAATCGAATAAAAGAGAAAATGCAAGGATGCTTCTGAACGTATTTTGCGAACAAAAACATGAGATAGATCGTTCTCCTGAAGATAGGTTCACAATCTAAGGTCCTCAAAATTAGCTGAAAGCCATACATGAATAAAAAACAATATAAGGTTCTCAAAATCAGCTGACAGCGATGAATGAGTGAATGAATGAATGTAGCGTCTCCAAGTAGGCAACCCGCCGTACACATCCACATTTCATGAGCTTGTCTGAGAAACACTAGACAATATCAAGTCATCACTAGGATTATAATAATTGTGATTCACCACACCTACCGTATGCCACACCAAAATAGGAATTGAGTGATATTTCGAATTTTCCTTCTTCCGTCTTCAACTTCTCTACGACAAAAATAATTCGAAATTCGTTACATCGAAATTTCCTTTAACAAAATATTTTTTTTTATTTTCACGATACAGAGATACTAGAATGTTTTTTAATCAATTTCCAGTACACAGATAAATAGAAACTCAGAAACTTCATTTCTTTGTTATCTCAAATTTTCTAACTTTTAATCACCAATCGAATATTTTGGTGTCCGATAACTCGAACTTCTAAATGGGAAATATCTGAATTTCATATATTAAGATTGTAGCGTAATATTTCTTAATCGTTTTCACCTCGAAAAATAGAATCTTAGTAACATAATCTCAATACTTCGAATTTCTTTTAACCCCCTTCAACTCCCAAATTCACATGTGTGCAGAAAAACCAAAACACCGACAACTTAAAATATTTTCTGCCTCCTTCAGTTTGAATGTTTCACTGTTATTTTATTGTGGTTTCATTATAAATATTATTTCAATTTACCCTTTTCTATAGTCTTTACTGAAAAATAATTTGAAAGATGGCATTACCCCAGACATTAATGGGCCATACCTGATCACATACATAGACTTTCGAAGTTTCATCCTAATTGAATGAGGTAAACTAACCAATTTGAAAACTCGACAATTTAAGAATTATTCTCAGAGCTGGAAAAAATAATTTTGTTACATTTTTAACAATTACTGCAACAATAAACCGTACCTAAGCCGACGTTACACACCCCTTCCGCATACTGTGCCAGTCGAGAGCAGTATATAAAACAGCGACCGCAATTACATATCTTTATAGAGCTCGAGATTCCCGGAGAGTCTCCGATACTTGGAGAAAAATAAAACCGTAAGCATCAGCGACAGTAGTCAATATAAGTTTGGCTGTCCGAGAGACGCCACGTCCTAGGCACAACAGCCAACGTTTCGGCCGTCACACTGCGACCTTCCTCAGGGCAAAATTCGCGAAGTTGAATTTATACAGAGTGCGTTCTCCTCCACTCGAATGCCAGCGCGATCACTATTCTCGACGTGCACTGTGTTCAATCCCGGGGCGTGCGCTGGCGCGAGAGCTAGCCCTTGTACTTACCAGGAGCCTCATGTCTGCACGCGTGGGGCGGGGCGGAGCGGAGAGAAAGAGGAGGAGCCGCCGCGAGGAAGAACGAAGAGTGTGCACGCGGGTGGCGGCGGCGCGCCGTCTTATAGCCACACCGCCGCTCTCTCGCCCCGCCCCCCCTCTCCTCCTCCACGGCCTCCTGCGGACGCTCGCCGCCGGCCCCGGCGGATTCGCCTTTCCTTCCAACGCCCCCGCCGCCGCCCTCGCCCGCAGAGGAGAGGAGAGCGCCGACGTCGCCGACAAAGCCGCCACCCCCCAGACGCTCGCCCGTCACTGGGCCAGTTCGCTCACGCCCCGCACAGCCTCGCTCACCTTCGTTTATCCTTTCTGCCACTCTCCGTTTCTTCGTTCGTTGCATCTTTCCGTTTCTTCTTTCGTATCCTGCCATTTTCCGTTTCTTCTTTCTGTTTCGTTTCCGTTTCTTCTTTCGTTGCATCTTTCCGTTTCTTCTTTCGTATTCTGCCATTTTCCGTTTCTTCTTTCTGTGTCGTTTCCGTTTCTTCTTTCATTTCCTGCCATTTTCCGTTTCTTCTTTCTGTTTCGTTTCCGTTCCTTCGTTTTCTGCCATTTTCCGTTTCTTCTTTCTGGGTCGTTTCCGTTTCTTCTTTCGTTTCCTGCCATTTTCCGTTTCTCCTTTCTATTTCGTTTCCTGCCATTTTCCGTTTTCTTCTTTCTGTTTCGTTTCCGTTCCTTCGTTTTCTGCCATTTTCCGTTTCTTCTTTCGGTTTCGTTTCCGTTTCTTCTTTCGTTCTCTGCCATTTTCCGTTTCTTCTTTCGTATCAATTGTTTCTGCATCAGCTGTCAGTATTTCTTAGCTCTTTCTTTTTCTTTGCCTTTCATTGTAACATTTTTAATCACTTTCACCCTTCCGGCCACGGTACTATTTTTCTCAAATTTCATCTTTCACATCTAGCGCTCGTCCCATCAATTCTCACATTTTCCCTTTCTTCTTTCTTCTCCCTTTTCTGTCGTTCTGGTCCATGATATGTAGTATTTGAATCTGTTATTTACTTTTTTCCTTTGTGATTTAAAAATATATTCATCATTTTCCCCCGTTGTGGCAGAGCTGTTGTTATGTCCAGATTATATCTTCATGTTTACCGTTCTATCCACCTTTGATGTCGCCCGTGATGGCCCGTCGCTCCCGCCACCGTTTGCCGTCACTGGGCCAGTTCGCTCACGTTCATTCGTCCTTTCTGTCGTTTCCCTTTCCTTCTTCCTTGCCATTTCTTTAATTTCTGCAACACCCAGTGCTTTATTTATAAAATTTTAGGTCCCGAAATGCGTCCAAAATCAACTATTAATTTACTACAAATAGTAATATTTTGATAATATACTTTAATAATTATAAATCATACTTTTAAAACATACATTTTAAAAGTAGATTAAATAAATTGTATTTTGTTTAGAAAATGTTAACATTAAAATTAATTTTTTGGATTATTCTTGTTATTTTATATTAAGGTTAGCTTTAGCATAGGGTTAATACATTAATTTTATAAAATTGTATTCAGAAATGTTGTTTGATGTTCCTTTTTGTGTATTTGTAGTATTTATGTAGTGGTTTGATGTTTGTTCTATGTAGATTAATTGATTAGAAAACGCTACCACCGGAATTATTTCATGTATCCTAAGTAGCAAAATAAATATTCTATTCTATTCTAATAACAATTAGTAATAATTTTAGTAAAAGTAGTGTTTATAACAATGTTTACTAATATTTTTGTAGTAATAGAACTGATACATTTAAGCGAAAAAATTATTTAATTTTGAGATCAGGCTAAAAATCAAAGTGTTTGCCCTCAGTTTTTTGTTTCTCCTATTTTGTTCCCGAGTTACCTGAACGCTGGGCGTTTCGGGGCGTTACGCCAGAATTAATTCCCTTATAACACGTGTCAGTAATTTGTTGCTCCTTCTTTTCATCTGCATTTCACCATAATCTTTTTAATTACTTTCTCCTTTTCGACCGCGCTGCCATTTTCTCAAATTTCATTTTTCGCACCCCCTAGCTTCCATTCACTCATCCTTTCTGTATTTGCCTTTTATTCATACTGGGCCTTTCTTTAGTTTCTGTAGCATCTGTCACTAATTCCATTTACTTTTCGTACCTCATTTTATAGATCTGGCTCATCATCTCCAGAATGTACAGTAATATTTCTATTTTTCCTGTCTACACTTCAAAACAACCTTCACTTTCGCCGTCGCCATTATTGCCCCCAGATTACATCTTCATTTTCACCTTCCTCTCCCGCGTTGACTTCGCCCGCATGGGGTAGCCCCGCCGGCGTTCGCCCGTCACTGGGACAGTACGCTCTCGCCCCGTGCCTCCTGGTTACATTCACTCTTTCTGCCATTTCCTTTGTCTCATTTCCTTACCATTCTCTCGATTCTGTCACTAATCCCATTTACCAATCCTTACTCCTTTGTCTAGCTCTGGCTCATCAACTGCAGATTGGTATTTTCATTACTATTGTTTACTTTTAAAAATATTTTCGTCCCTCCCCCCTCCCCCGTTCGCACATCACTGGGCCAGTTCTCTCACGCCTCAATCACATCATCACAATCACACTCGTCCTCTCTGCCACGTCGTTTTTGTTCTTCGTTGCACTTACTTTAATTTCAACAATCAATAATTCGTAGCTCTATTGTGTTTCTCTAGCATTTGCCATTAATTCGGTTTACCATTCCTTGCCTGTCTATCTAATTTTGGCTCATCATCTGCAATATTTACAGTAATATTTCTAGTTTTTTTGCCTACTCTTTAGAATATAATCATTACTTTCGCCCTTTTAACCTGGCTGTTATTTTCCCTAGATTACATCTTCATTTTCTCCCTTCTTCTTCCGCATTGACATCGCCCGCAAAGGCCCAGAGCCCAACAGCATTTCGCACTCACTGGGCCCGTTCGGTCAAGTCCCGCACCTCCTGACATTTTAAATGCGATGAAAATAGTGTAATTTTCTTTTCCGTAGACGTTTTTCTTTAAAACGCTTTTTAAATTCTCTATATTATCCAACAATTACATCCCCAAAGTCGTCGACAATTCACCCACCGCCAGTCTTCTCCCGACAATGAACCAGTTTGCTTACTTGTCGCGCCTCCTAGCATCCATTCATTTACCCTTTCTGTCGTTTTCCTTTTCTTCTCTTGTTGCCTTTTCTCTCATTTTTGTATCAGCTGTCAGTCATTCTTCTCTCTTTCTTATCCTTACCTTTCATTATAACATGTTTTTAATCACTTTCGCCCTTTCGATCGCGGTATTATTTTTCATCTTTCGTATCTCCTAGCGTTCATCCCATCAATTCTGTCATTTCCCTTTCTTCTTGCCCCTTTCTCTCACTTTGTCCCATCACCTGCAGCATTTGAATCTAGTGTTCAATTCTTCTCTTTGTGATTTCAAAATGTATTCATCATTTTCCCCGTTTTGACACAGCAGTTATTTTCTCCAGATTATATCTTCATTTTTACCGTTCTATCCAGCGTTGATGTCGCCTTTAATGGCCCGTCGCCCCCGCCGCCATTCGCCGTCACTGGGACAGAACGCTCACGCCTTGCTCCCCCTGACTCCCATTCACTTATCTTTTCTTCGTCCCCCTTTTATTCTTCCGTTCCGATTCTCTAATTTCTGTAGCATCAGTCACTAATTCCATTTCTATTCCTTGGCCATTTCTCTTGCCATTCATCACTAAGCACATAGCTCACCTCTCCAATAGCTTTCACTCAAACATCAACTGTATATCACGCGCAATTCACTATAACCTCCCCACAACATACCATACTCTAAATCGAATCAGCAACCGAATCTAATTTGGCGCCGTCTTAAACATATTCGCTACCAATTGTTATAAGTATGTGCTGATTGTAGCTACTTATCCCTTGTTCAAGTTAGAGCTAATTTTAGGATTAGAAAATAAGAATACTTGTAAGCTGTAACAAGTAATGTACTTCAGCTTCCGGGTCAATGACCCCATCTCGATCAGGTTTTTGTCCAGTTTCCCTGATCCATTGAGCAAATGCTGAGATGGCCCCTTGTTTTGCTTCTGGACGTAAATGTAGCTTCACTATACGCACGTTTTGTTAAGCAGTCCTTTTGCTTTTAGTGGAAGGAGTAGAGCTGAGAGTGAGTTGCTATTTTGTTAGCAATGCCGAAAAATCACATTTGCAGTTCATTTACCGTTGTTTTCTATAACTCGGGAACGAAAGTGTTTAGATTTTCAAATAATGTTGTTGATCTCGCTTTTTACTTTCCCGTATACGTACGTATACACGGAGTGATATACGTAGTATAGGGAAAGTTATGTAATGCTGCGCGAAAAAATGGTCAATTTTCGGCGGAAAAAAATTAATTGCCGGGCCGTGAAAACGAATAAGTGGATAAAACCAGTTGCCAAATTAAGAAAAAAATCCTCTATCTCGTGGTGTGGTCAAACTCCATGATTTGTTGCTTCTTTATACTTAAAAATCGATTGACGGCATTCCGTCCGTCTGTCCGTCTGTGGTCAACGCTAGCGCCTACACCGTTCGGTCGATTTTCTTCAAAATTGATATTCCCCAGTCGATCTGATTCTAGTCAAAGCTTTGTGATTTTGAAAAAGATTCTTTAAAATTTAGGGGTACTTTATATAAAGCCCCCCGGGGATTTTCAACATTTTCTCAAAAACGGCTCCGAAGTTTTTCTTTAAATTTCTTGTATGAATAGAGGAAAATACACTTTTTAACATGGCATAGGTCCGATTTTCACGTACAGCTCTGAATTTTCGAAAATTGTGAAAGTTTGATTTTTTTTTCGGCGTCTTTCTCCAACTACAAAATTGAAGATAGAGATTTTTTCTTCAAATAAAATTTGTTCTGCATATTGAGTTCTTTAATAAAGGTCATGTAAATGTTTTTCACAATTTTGGTAGTTTTCGTGCAATATTGCGTGCAATATGTGCAATTTTAAAAAATTACAAAAACAAATTTTTCTCAAAAACGGCTCCAAATTTTTTCTTTAAACTTTTGGTAGGGATAGTGGCAAATGTACTCTATCAATGACATAAAAGCCATTTTGGTCTATCGGTTGGTTTTTTTCAAAAAATTACCAAAATGTAAATTTTTTTACTTGTCTCACACGTCGTTAATATTTACATTATCGGCGATTTTTTTACATTATTATATTTACGAGTATATATGCTTTAAATAATGTCAAGTAAAGTTTCTCGAAAACACTACCGTTTTCTGTGAAAAGTAGCTCAAATTTCGGCATTTTCAGAAATGCTCAAACGCCATTTTCTCGTATATGGCTGCAATTTTGTTCTTGAAACTTTTGTAACGGATAGTGCTAATTACACTCATTAGTATAGCGTGAAGTTTATTTTGAGTTTTTTTGTTTTTTTTTCCAAAAATTATATAAATGTAAATTTTTTTGAAAGATCTCTCACATCTTTAATATGCACATTATCCGCAATTTGTAAAGATGATTATATTTGTGAATGTAAGTGCTTCAAATAACTTCAAATAAAGTATTTTGAAAACTCAAAAATTTTCTGTGAAAATGAGCTTCAAATTTCGCATTTTTAGTAGTGCTAAAACGCCATTTTCTCTTAAACGGCACATAATTTTTAAAAGAAAATTGCCATTTACGGCTAGGTTTTGTGTTCTTTAATATTCTAAAATTAATGTTTCTGTTCTACCAATAGGAAACCGAAAAATTAAGAAAATGACAAAAAAATATACTTTTGGGGATGATAGATGGTAGCTGGCAAGAAAGAGTATGTGGCAATTCCGAATAGCTAGCGAAGACCCTGGAAAATAGAAAACTAATACGGGAAAGTCTGTGCCATTCTGTAGCACCACTAGTTTTAAAACAAAATCTGGTCCCCAAGAAAATGTGCGCAGATAATCTCCTCCTTCACACGTCATATAAAGTTTTAACTGTTTTTTTACCAAATAAATAAAAAATAATAAAGCCAACAAATATACATGAAAAAGTGGAACTGAACTGTGTATTTCCGAAAGAAAAATAAGTGTGTAAAAAATTTCTCTAGCTCTGGCACATCAACTTCACTACATTTGACACTAAATTGATATTTTTCCGCCTACTCTTCAAAGTAGAACCTTCACTTTCGCCCATTCGACTTCGCTGATATTTTTCTGAAATGCCAAGCGCATTTACGGTCGTGACTCACGCTGAATTCCCCGATGCCGGCGTCGTTGGGTCAGTTTACATTTCTTACCGAATCTCTCACCTCTCGTTTATTCACTCACCGTCTCCGTCAAATCCGCACTTGGGCCATTCTTCCTTTTAAGGGACCAGTTCGCTTACGTACTTCATATCTTAACTCTCATTCACTCATCCTTTCTGTCGTTTCCCATTTCTTCTTTCCACTTCCATCGTCTCTTTTCCTTAATGCTCATTACTTGGAATTTTCCTATTTTCCTATTATTGTCCTCTCTTCTTATTCTTTTCTTAAGTTCCTTTCACTCAATGCGATGATTATATTGTAAGTTACTTTACTGGTAGCGTCTCTCTTTAAACGTCTTTTTGCATTCTCCATTTTCTCCACGCTATCTGCATCGTCAACGTTATCGACAATGCCCCCACCGCCTCTGTTCCATCACTGAGCCAGCTTCGTAAATCTCATTCACTCATTCCTTCTGTCTTTTCCCTTTTTTCTTTCCTTGCTCTTTATCTAGTTTCTGTAGCATATATTGCTAATCATTCTTCGCTTTTTCCTTTTTGTCTTTCCTTGTCCTTTAGCTAGTTTCTGTAGCATCTGTTGCTAAACGCTTTTCGCACTTTCCTCCAATTTTTATTAAAATAATTCTTGCTGCTTTGATCTCGCTGTTTATTTTATCAAGTCATCTTGGTGTACCGTGGTGTCCATTGCAGACTTTGACAAAAGTGCACCACCACTGTTCGCTTGCCAGTGGTTAAATTCACTCACAGTGTTGCCAAATTTTCTCCTTATTTGTGTTGAAACCAATTTATTTGGATTTATTTTGATGATATTTATAATTTACAATACAATTGTAAAATTGTAATGTGTAAAAACCATCATATACATCGTAGCATGAATTGTTCATTATCAATACAAACATGTTTTGAGAATTCTTAACGCAATTCATTCGAGCTTCATGATTTCAATCTCAGCTTTAAAAATAAAACATAGTGAAAATAGTACGCAAGTAAGCGATCGGCGTTAATTGTTCAAAGGCAAAAGCATTACAGAGAAAGCCTTATTCAAATACTTTAATTTAAATTTCACTGGTTCTAAACAACATCAAACAATTACATTTGTATTGTCTACTTTTCATTTATTTCTTTCCCTTTCGACTTCTTTCCTCCCAATCTTCCACGTTTTGTCGTGTTTACAGCGGGAAAATGAAACGTGAAATACTCCCAGTATCTCATACTCTGTCAATGCCATTCATCTCTACAATAACTCCATCTCGCAAGCATTGCAATTGAATCTACTGGCCTCATTCCCATGGATGTCTGTCCTTCGTTTGCGGCTGGTATTTTCCTTATTACAATAATTACGAAATATGAAAACCAGAATTACCTTATCACCTGTTTTACTATCATTCTTATTACAAATATTTTATTATAAATCTGGACATTTTTGTCTTGTCACAAACGATATCTACGTGCAATAGTTTGAAAAATGGAAATCACGTAAGAACATATGAATTCTACAGATTATTTTCACTGAATTGTCGCCATCTCGAATTACATTCTAACGCTTAAGTCACACAACTCGAAACCTTTTTACGAAATTGGAAAACCATGCATTATTATTTACAAAAACTTAATTTCAATATTGATACTAGGTATATTAGCTTATAGAGGCATAAATGAAGAATCTTACGTTGTCAGAGTATTTATCACAAGCAAAAGGCAGAGATGGATAAATTACTCCCTTCACCTCTACAGGATTCCTGACAGGGAGGTCATACGGTTAGAGAGCCAAACGAGGAAGGGTTTTCGACACTCGCCATCTGGCTAAGTCGCGTTGAGAGGCTGACTGGAGGAGAATTTTAGCGGCCGGCTGCTCTGATGGGTCTTAGTCTTTCTAATCATTAACAGGCGTAGCAGTATTCTTACTGCGGGCCACGGACAGGGCGCGATCTTTTCTTCCTCTTTGTCCAATTATTACCCTTTACTTACATACACACACATTCACTACACTACATCACATATCTGGAGGTCATTCGAGAGCTTAGAGCTTGTCTAGGCTGAGGCGATGCCCCACTGGTGGGAGATATCTGAGGGGGGGGGGACAAATCTCGGGATCGGAATAACCTACCGATAACCTTTTTTTGCTTTTGTATGCCAGTTTTCCTCGCTTATTTTTTCGACCCGGTTATAACAGTTTTTTTACAGTCAATAGCAGGCGGGCAGTTGTTTTACAATGCAGTTAAATTAGTTTCACTATATTTCTTTTAATTTAGTTTACGTCCTTTGTGGTAATGATTCATATCTTATGAAATGTTTACGGGACACGCCTAATTGTGAATTTCCATATTGAAGTGTAACCCATACTGGATAACGTTTTGGAAGCGCGAACCTTCAATGACTGCACAAAGGCATTGGTGCAAACTTTTTAGAGTAATCACTCCAGTACCTCAAAAGTTCTTGTGGAACATGCACAGTGCATATATTTTTTCCATTTTATAGATATAATTATATAGATAGTTCAACAAAAATAAATTAAAAGAACGACTGAAAAACAATACGCTTCGAAACATTTAATCGCGAATAGAAGATGACATGTATTCTTAGATGCATGGTGTGTTGTGCTAAAGGGGCCGGTCGTCTACTGTGCACTGAAGTCCTTTATTTTAAGGAACTACTTCGGCAACCGTCTGGTATTGATCAGAGCATATCGCTGGAACGGGATATTGGTGGAACACCCACATAATGGAGTAGCCCTCAAAGCTATACAAAAATAAGTCAAATATCATAATAAACCCAAATTGACGGTTACGAGTAATTTTACTGCCTTATAAACGAATTCTATTTTCTTTTCCAATTTATTTACTTGTCGAAAACAGTATGTGATGTTCGGACGTAGAAAAACTACAGTTATTGTCGAGTAGCAAAGCTAGGGACCTACTCAGCATTTGGTCAATGGATCAATGAAACTGCAGGAATGATGATTAAGACAGGGTCGCTCAACCAGAAGCTGTATACAGTAGTTCTTACATGCACTCAGTGGCGACTCGTGCCGGTTGCCAGCTACAGAGCTAGATACAAACATTTTGGCTGGTTAAATCCCTTTAGTTATACATATAAAATAGGCAAAATTGTGCTATTCGTTATTGCAATCGTAATTCATAATCGCATCACAATTTTCTAGCATTAACTGCAATCAGATATACGAAAATGATCCTCGTGTGAACTGCAAGCCTAAGTGTTTACTCTGAGCCCCTCTCTTCCTAATGTCATTGTTCTGTAAACCAATAATTTGAATGCCATGAGCACCACTACATTCATATCAAGTGTTTTATAATAATAAATTACAAAAGATAAATTATTCATTAGTATCATTCTTAGAAAGTAAATTAATACAATTGTTTTAATTTTTGATACTCGGTAATAGACTAATTGTGTAAAAAGAAAGGCTTGTTAAACTAAGCACGAAGCGGAAACACACCATGCAGGCAAAACAAGCAATGTGGTTTGCATCATTATTGGCAGAAAGCATGAAAAAGTAAAAGGCGTGTAGTGCCAGTTACAGAAAACAAACGCGGATGTTCACACGTCCACGTTTTAGTCTCTTGTAAATGTACTTGTTTTAAACTTTAAACTACCAAGTTTTGAATGTCAAGGTTTTCTGCATCCTTCCAAAACCAAGGGGTATAACGAAGATGTACAGTATATATGAACTGTAGAGCAATACGCCTGATCTACCAGCGGAGTCCCGACCTTGCGGCCATGGGTTAAGGGGTACTTGAGGTTAGCACAAAGGCTTGTTAAAATAAGCACGAAGCGAAAACACACCATGCAGGCAAAACAAGCAATGTGGTTCGCATCATTATTGGCAGAAAGCATGAAAAAGTAAAAGGTGTGTAGTGCCAGTTACAGAAAACAAACGCGGATGCTCACACACGTCCACGTTTTAGCCTCTTGTAAATGTACTTGTTTTAAACTTTAAGCTACCAAGTTTTGAATGTCAAGGTTTTCTGCATCCTTCCAAAACCAAGAGGTATAACGAAGATGTACAGTATATATGCACTGTAGAGCAATACGCCTGATCTACCAGCGGAGTCCCGACCTTGCGGCCATGGGTTAAGGGGTACTTGAGGTAAGCACAAAGACTTGCTAAAATAAGCACGAAGCGAAAACACACCATGCAGGCAAAACAAGCAATGTGGTTTGCATCATTATTGGTTAGTTAACCACATAGACCACACAGTTAATCCACATAGACATCCCTACGACGTATTCCGGTCTTCTCCACTCGACAAGGGAGCTTTCTCATCGTCACACAGCAACTTGCACTAGGACTTTGCAAGGAAAGCGCACACTATAATCTGCCCCGACCGGGAATCGAACCCAAGGTCGCGGTATGGGAACCGAACACGCTGACCAATGAGCTACCCGGGAGGGCCGGAATAACCAAAATACTAATAAGGAAATTACAATACACGTGTGTTTCGTCATATTAATATTTTTGTCATAAATGTAACAGTTTTACTAATCACAATTAAACATTAATTTGGGTTATTGATGCAATTTTGGCACTTTCGACAATACAGGTACTACAGGATCACTAGGAAGACGATCCTACAACAACACGCTGACAAGCTCTTGACCTTTAATTAACTTCGAAACATTACAAAAACCAACAGTATAAATCCGTAATAATACTATATGTCAATTTTATTATATGAAGGATAAAAGTTTGGTAATACGAAGAATAAATGATTTATGATACGAAGGATAAAAGTGACATTTTGTTTTGCGAGTAGGAAAGATTATCACACGAGGCCGATAGACTGAATTGCACAATCCTACGAGCGAAATCAAATCTCTTTTACCGCATGCACGATGCACTATTTTTAGACATCATTACTGAGTTGACTTGTATTTTAATCCTAGTACTTAAATACTATGTTACATAATGATCAGTAGTAGCTGAAGTGGTCACACAAAAGTATTTTGTTTTCTTTGTTGCATCCACAATTTCATCTGAATATTAGCACTAGTGATGAAAATGGAACTCCTAGTGTGATGTGTATGCCCTAAATGTAGCTGCTTTTACTAGCGGGTGTCTAAAATCTAGTTTTCCTTAATAAGAATTTCCACGTTTTCAGGTAGTTAACTAAAAAAACCTATAGTACATAAGGTACTGCAATTGTAAACGAGTTAAAAAAGATACAAAATGATGAAATGTCTTTTGTGGTAACAGTTAATCCACTCGGTAGTCGAAGGATTAAAAGTTAGTTCTAAAACAAAAGGCTATATCGTTATTATTTAGCGCTTAATTTTGGTTTTAACTAATGGAATGTATGTAAAGTGACTATATTGACTGTCTATATTTAAGTCTATCTATATTGACTGTCTATGTTCTAAGATGACTATCTATATTTTGTTCACTGTTTGAATATCAGAGGACCTATAACATAATCGCACTAATCATAGGAGGCTGTTAGCCAAAGTCGTCAATGGGTACAGACCGTCTCAGGAATTGCCTTAATGGACAAGCGAATGTGGCCAAAAAACTAGATCGAGATAGAATAATTGACCCTGAAGCTACTATTACTTGTTACATACATTTCTCCCTCTGACCGGGAGGTCCTAGGTTCGAGTCCCGACGGCGGCAGGATTTTCGACACCAGCTTGCAGCTAGGTCGAATTCAGTCGCTGTCTGGAGGAGAATTCTAGCGGCCGGCTACTCTGATCAGTAGTTTTCTATGGTTTCTCCGATCAACACCAGGTGAATGCCAGAGCAATACCCTAACAAACGGGCCAAGGACCGCGCGCGATCTTTCCTTACTCTTCCTTATCCTATCCTCTCCTCTTACACACACACTTACACTAACATGCACTACACTACCACACATGCCGGGAGACCGGTCGGGAGCTTACAGCTTGTCCCGACTGGGGTGGTGTCCCGCTGGTGGGAGATACCTAGTTGAGCGGAAAACCCCGCTAGTCGACGGTTGGTCGGCGCCACATCTCGCCATCCAGCGGGGAAACGATCATCGCCCACGCCCGAGAAAATCACGCACTACACTTACGGGACTAATGACCTAAGTAGTTGACGCGCCCGGAAACACGACTCAATCAATCAATCAATACATACATTTCAAGATAGTGTTGTCTCTAACGGTAAAGAACCTTTCCGCTATCAATGTCCCGCCATCACACATGTTAAAAATAGAGGAAACTCTATGAGCGGTAATTGTAAAATGAGAAAAGCATATGTATTTGCACGCCATTTTTCAATCAAGGACTTCATCAAATTTCTAACAGGTTCACAATGCATGCACGATATTGAGATCCTTCGATCGAAGTTACTTTTATTTATTTATTTATTTGTTTATTCGTCAAAAAACAGTAAAAACTGTATATGACGCGTGGGGAAAGAAATTTATCTGCGCACATTTTCTTGAGGGCCAGAATTAAAAAAAACAAACGAAAAAATGAATTTAGAAAATAATTATTTTAGAAAAATCCAAATATTTGAAAAATGTTCTTTCCCGAGTTATAGAAAATCAATTTCAACTGTAAATGAACTACAAGCAAAAGGAGTGCTCAACAAAACGTGCGCACAGTGAAGCTACATTCACGTCCAGAAGCAAAACAAGGGGCCATCTCAGCATTTGCTCTATGGATCAGGGAAACTGGACAAAAACCTGATCGAGAAGGGGGTCATTGACCCGGAAGCTGAAGTACATTACTTGTTACAGGCGTATTAAATATTTTTTGAAAATGTATACAATGCAAACGTAAACTAATTCATTATATATCTTTGTTTTGTTACATTAAACATTATTTTTCTTTTTCACGCCCGGACTTTTCTTCGGACGAACACGGAACCATTCTGCCCCTCCCAACAACTGCTGGCGAACGGGAACATAAAGAAAGTTGAAATACTGACACGTCACGCAGGCATTCACAACAGTGTGGAAACGCGAAAGGGAAGGATGGACCACATTCATCTTGGCCCAGGAACGCTACTCTCGACCAAAGAAAGTGCAGTGAATGGAGACAAGTTTTCCAGCTGATCGAGCGCGTGGCATGACTGGAGCTGAGAAAATGGTGCGTTATTGAGAGGTTACTCGTAGAGTGTGGATTTGCGAAAATTCGATGTAGAATAATAAAAAAGTAAGGGTGTAGAGCAAGAGGAATAATTCAAAACCTACTTAAAATCACGTATACGTTTGTTTCCGCGGCTCGAATCCATATCTTCTTCGCTGTCCCGAGGAAGCCTGCAACATGACACGCGAAACGTCGGCGTCTCAGCCTGCGACTCGGCGTCACCGCGACAGCGAAGAAGATAAAGCTACTCAAAATTATGCTCACTCACCTGCTACAATCTGCGAAAATTATGTAATAAACGGGCGAGAAAACGAGAGAATGATACAAGAACGAAAAATAAAGTAAAATAAACAGAATGATATCACGAAAGTACATAGAAACAAAAACCATAAACCCAACGTGACGATACACACAAGTAAACAGACGGCGAAGCAAAGAGTATACAGAGCAGCATAGCCGGCAGCGCATTGGTCTCTTCAATTGTTTCCTGAAGGTCACGGTTTTGCCGCTGCGCGTTGCTATTCCTGTTTCCGTTGGTGTTTGTTGTGAAGCGAACGCTTTTCCCGTTGGCGTCCACTCGTAGCGTTGCCGTTGCTATTCGCGAGCAGTTGCGAAGTGGCCTTTTACATTGGCCTCCGCCGCGACCGCCGCCGTCACCGCATCCGCCTCGGCTCGCCGCGTGCCCGCTTCGGCCCAGATGCTCCTTTTACTTTCTGCGGCCACGCCCCCTTCTCCCTTCAACCGCCGCACACAGGTCTACGAACGGCCAAACTCCGCGCAGGACAAAACTAGCGATGCTACAACATCCCGTACTTTCTCGCGTTACTCATAAACTTGCAATTTTAGAAAATTCGAAGAGTTCAATGAAAATGAGACCTTTAAGCATACCTTCCGCGTAAATGTAGTGTTGATTTTATCACGAGAGATAGAGCTGGTATTCCTCGCTGAATGGTGAGATCTGGCGCCGATCTACAGGTCGGCTGGACCATCTGAGTATCTCTCGCTAATGGGGCACCGCCCCAAGAGACACAAGCTCTACGCTTCGAACTGGTCTCCCGATATGTGTAGTACTGTAGTACAGGTAAGTGTGAGTGTAAGTGGTGAGGGTAGGTCAAGGAAGAGGAAAGAAATATTGCGCGCGGTCCGTGACTCATTAGGTAGGTGCTACAGTTCCGACAATAGAGAGTTTTAGCGACAGGCATTAGGTAACGGCGTTATGCACTAACAGTCACGTGACGGACCTTGAAATCATAACGGTTACCCTAGGCCTAACAAACAGGAAAGGTTACATTTTTCCAACTCTGATAAACAGATTCACGTAACGGGAAATGCTGGAGAGGTGACAGGAAGGAAATTCGCGAAAACGAAGTTGAAATCATATCTTCGGTTTAGGTTATGTATTATCTTATAACGAACCCCGTTTTAAGATTCTTCCTACATTGTCAAGAAAAGCTGATTCAAAATTCTAGACTGCACAGAGTCAGTCTGCACAGAGAGAGCCACAAAATCTAAAACTCCGCGCACAATGTACATTTGTTGCACTCTGGACTCGTATCGTGATTGCAATGTCTCACCACCTACCTTACATTCTTTGATATATCATGCAACTTCTTTGTTCAACACTTGGAATGCTTCTTTTGTCATAAAGCATAGCGCAATGACGCTATTTGCTAAAACTCTTCTGAACGTGGTTCTTTACGACTGCATAAAGTCGTCAGCCACGTGATTAATAGAGTTTAAGGATGTCTCCTTACTCCTGGCGCTAAAACTCCCTATTCACTGAAAGGCTTATTTCGTAACGACAGAAGTTGGACTTCGCAGTGTCGTTTTGACCCACTGTGCGCGCAGCCGCCGCCGTCTGCGCTTTCTTCGCGGTCGCCTCCGTCACGTGCACGCCCGCGGCCCCTCTCGCCTGCTGGCCGGTCACCTGAGCGCGGGTCGCCGTTTTATCGCGCATTAAAGTCTCCGCGGTTGCCGCTCCGTAAAGCACCTGCATTGACGCAAACGGACATTTTGGCGGTTTCATTTTCTCTTTGTACTTTTGTTTATTGATTTATTTTGCTAATATGAAGAGATGCAGTCACCTGAGAGCGGATCACCGTTTCATCGCGCATTAAAGTTTCCGCGGTTGCCGCTCCGTGGAGCACCACCGTTGACACTAGAACGTCGCAAACTGTCATTTTGGCGGTTCCATTTTCTCTTTTTTACTTTTGTTTATTGCAGGGGTTTTCAAGTGGGTCGGTATCGACACCTCGGGGGTCGATGTCAATTTAAAGGACTCTGAAAGGACAAACAATCGTGAAATTTTCGATTTTCGTTCTTTTGTTTGCGTATTAATATTTAAATTCTCCTCTTTAATTTGATATTGATAATTTATGAACCTTTGCAGCTTCTCAAGTGTTTAAAATTACTTTTGAAATGATGGGGCGTGGCCATCTTCGGTCACCAACTGACAGCGGAGACGTCTATATCAATGTACGATATACACGATTCAATGTCCTTAGTTTACTTTGAGTTACCGCAGTAGAATTCCAAATGTCAAATTCCCGACATTGGCGACTTATTTAGGATCTTTATTTTTCTGTACGGTGTCCACAAGAAATCCAGGCTTCTTTGAGTTTTTGTTTACATTGTGTTGTTCTGCGCCTAGTGAGTATTTCTCTTTTGAAGTGAAAAGTGTAGTTAAATCGAAGTTAAAGGTATGATTTATTTACGTTAAGTGACCTATCTCTCTTTACAATATGCTTAAAACAGCATTACATATTTTTAAGAAGAGGAAGAATGTGGGTAAACCCAAAATTCAATTGCAGATACAACTCAATCTTCATCAATAATTAAAGAAAATTTCACGAAAGTTGGTAGTTCTGGAAAGAAACACTTGAAAAAGAGAGATTGAGTGCTTCAAATAAAGCGCTGAAAGACAAAAGCATAGGCAAAAGAAAGAAGAAGAAAGGCAAGAGAAAGAAGACCTGTGTACAAGAATGTGCAAAAAGTACAAGCAATTATTAATTTAAAAAAGAAAACAAAAACATTTTTCAAATCACTTACGTTAAAATGTATTCATAGGTCTAAAGTTTCACCTTAATTTTTGAATGCAGTATTGATGAATAGTTCTTGAGAAAAGGAAAAACAAACTCTGTCACCTTAACTTAGGAGCGATAGAGCCTTCCAGACCCCCTTGAATGGGGCCAGTGATGATCAAGTGGTCTATGTATATCCGAAGATGCAGCTGATCGTTTTAAACAGGATTAATATGCCGTAAATTACAACAAAAATTTATGAAATTATTGCTATTTTTTCTTTTATAAATCTGCAATACATCTAATAATAAATTACAAATTCCCTCTTTTGGAATTTCAAAACATTCACATTAATAAATAAAACTTGAACGAAATTATTTTCTGTGATTTTGTTTCTGAAAACTTGTTTATAATTGTAAGTTTAAAAATAGCAATGATTTTTAAAAAAATCGAACCCTATTTTTCAATATTTTTTAATTTTTTTCTGAGATTGTTGTTATCTTTAAATGAGTTATCTGCAATTATTTGTATTGTTATAATAACCCTAAGTATGTTATTAAAAAATTGAAGGGAATTGATTAAACAAATCATTCTTTTAAAAGGGGATCGATGCAAGAAAAAGGTTGGAAACTCCTTTGTTTTGTTTTTAGTTATTTTGCTGATACGAAGAGATGCAACTCTTTTTACTGCGGAGAGAATAGTTCTTTAATGCATTTAAAAATGACTGGAAGCTTTCTTAAGATGTCTCTACGAAACGTAGCCAATTATGGACATTCCAGAAAGTCGTAATACTGGGTGATTTGAGACGCTAGTCTCTACTGTAGCTTTTAATCATTGTTATAGCCGTGCGATATTTTCCTCTAACTTCTGATTCTGGTCATACGCAAAACGTACTTCAGAGGAGGCTTCGCATTGTAAACGTTCAACTATCGTATTCATTTGGCCCTATGCTGAAATTCGACGGTTTGCAAATTGTTTGAAATTCCCGTAATCATTTTATCTTGACCAACTAGTTTCTCAACAAGTTCCTTGACGTCTTGTTTGCATCGGTTCTAATCCGCCCAATTTCGGACCGGACTGATTCTTTAGTACGAGCTTCCACTTCGTTCACATATTCTCGTACGGATTTTGCTAAATCCCGCATTCGCCCCAGGAAATTCTGCTTTATGCGAAAGTTCTGGTATTCTCTTCGGATATTTAATTCCTGAACGCTTCGTTCTGCCCAGGCATTGCAGGTATTTTACTCTTGTATGGTGTGAAGAATTAAATGCGGCATCGATTCGTCGTTTTCGGGATTCGGTTGGTTGTCGTCCTAACAGTACCGGCAACGTATAAGCGACTCAGTTATCTCGCCGCGTTCTGTGGTGAGTCATGTGACCTGCTCTGAAGCAATTAGCTTGCGAGAATTTGTGTACTTTCTGAATGCCAGGATTCAGCGTTGCCGCTCATTTGACTCTCACGAAGTCGCATAGGGCAAGAAGATTCGGCTTTGGCTAAGGTTATGAACATCATATCAGGAAGTGTCAAAGTCTGTCGGTAAGTATTAATGTTTTGAGATTTCATTTGTGGTGAAGGTGGTGCCATGTGTGTAGTAATGTGAAACAACAGCGCGCCGAACTGTCAGAGTCGCTTATACGCTGCCGTTACTGTAGTTCTCTGGGATCCTGATTCGGGGTTTCTATCTGCCGATATCTGCCATATTCTCCGCGGTTTTCTTCGTGTCGGTGTCGTTTGTATCTTCGGGCTTTTCCGCTCCTATGGCCTTGACTAGTCCTCCACTGTGCTAATAAGCTCTTCGGCTGGGATGCGTTTGTCAGCCGCGTACTCAGAGTCGGTGTGGCGTATATCACAAATTAGCGGCACCCGACAATGTTGTTCTGGCCTTTATTTACCTCTTTCTCCTTCCCTCTCCCTCTCTCCCAACGTCTCTCCCTCTCTCTGTTTCTCTGTCCCTGTCTCAGTCTGCCTGACTGTCTCATCTCTCTCCCTCACCGCTTTTTGGTCTCTGCCTCTCTCATTCAAATTTATTTGCAGATTTTGCACCTCTTTGAGCAGGTGGAGTAATATCGAGAAGCGCCGAAATATAATGTTCAAGAAGATCTTATCCTGTAGATTATGGTGTGAGGAATGTTTCTTTGAGGCCTTTGGCCTCATAATTTTAGTTTTTAATCCCCTACCACGCTTAATTTAGGAGTTATTTAACGATATAAATTCAAAATTCCTGCAACGTGTATCGGATTGCATTTGATATGAATATATAGTTTTGTTCTACAGTCGCCATCTAGTGCCATTTTCCTGATATTTTAATAGTTATTCTGCTAGTCGGCGCGGAGATGAATCCCCAAAACCAGAGATAATTAAAATTGGTCCAGCCGTTCTTGAGTTATAAATGGTGTAACTAACCCGACATTGTTTTATTTGTTTAGATTCTTTCGTCCCCTGTAATCGACCTAGTCTTACTTCGTGACTCCACACTTAACACTAGATTAAAAAGGCGACCAGCACCAAGCAATATTACAAAGACAGTCTACTTTGAGTAAAAATAAAGAAAAACTCATTTTCACAATGAAGCACCAAATTTAATGGATTGAACATGTTTGATACAGGAATTACGAAATACATTTTAAAGATTTTTATAGATACATGACTGATGATAACTTGACTCTCACAGCACACACAATGCTCTGTGCTCTCCACAGGTGGCTTTTGACTAGCGTACCTCGTAATGCGACCATTGTTATGCTGGCCGTCATCAATTATGATTGCTTAATGTTCAGAACAAAACTGAAATTTTACAAATCAAGGAGTTCGTATTCATTATTCACAATATTAGCGAATATAGAACCAATAATATCACTGACGTAAATATAAAGGCGTAGACGACGCGTGTTAAAGCGGTGTATACCTGAAATAAAGCGCGCGCACTAGGTTACGTGTATTTCACTGGCTAGTCACACAAGTTGAGGTTCTTAGAGTTTCAGAAACGGAGAGTGAGGGGAAAAGGGCAGGGGAAGCTTTCGGCTCTAGTTGCATCGTCTGACAGACGACGTCTCTGAAGTCTAAGGTTAATAAAGAAATGAACTCTGAGGTTGCTTTCTGAGGTTTTATTCTCGTAAATGCTCCCTCCTGAGAGAACATTAAATTCACAAGGCCCCGCGCTGGGCAATTGATCGTGTTTGCTATTCTCTCTATCCTATTTTATTATCTTCTGTTTACTATCTCCCTCAGTTCCTTGTGCTTTTTATACACACATCGACTCTTTTGCGTATACATCAGCTTTGCACGACAGGAGCACACACGCACAGCACACACACACACACACACGCACACACACACACACACACACACACACCAAATTATCAGGTGTTTGAAATCGCCTAAATTATTTATAATTAGGGGGCGGATTTTGATGGCCTAAAATTGCCAAAAATGATCAATAAAATGTTCTTAAAATGTTGTAAAATGTCCTAAAAGCGAAGAAAAATGTAAAAAATATGATCGAAACAAGTTCGGATGAACTACTCAAGCTGGATACGTCACTGCTTTAATCCAAGCTTCTTCTATTCCTTCAAGTGAACTCAACTTACAGACTTTTTATTTGGACAGTTCTTTTCCAGGAAATCCCTCACTAGATAACTAGTCTGTCGAGATGATTGTCTTGAAATCGTCCGAACAGACAATGGCGCTTGTAGCCGTCATTGGTACCTTAGATTACATACAACGTCTGATATTACAATTTATGAGCTGAAGAAATGAATAGGCTGCTCAGGAATTCTGTGGAGAACATTTATTACATCTCATAAATATTATTTGAAGCAAGCGGTTTTAAACAAGCGAGTGTTTTAAGCAAGAGTTCTTTAAATGACATTAAAATCGATGAAGTCAGCAACAAATGCATTAAAAATGACAGAAAAAAGGTAAAAAATGACTTATTAGTGGAAATCGACGAAAAATGCGAAAAACTGACGTATAAAAATGGGTCATTTCATTTTGACATAACATAAAATGAATTCTATACTAAAGAGCACTTGCTCTAAAGTGAAAAGAAAAAAATACATTTGATAGTTTTTAAGGACCCTAAAACGCTTCGTTTAGGAGTTATTTAACAAAATAGATTTTTTAAAAAAGCCTGACGTGCGTTGCGGGTTGCATTTTACATGAATATTTAGATGACATCGATTTTTAAGCAAATCCCTCATATTTTTAAAGTCAAAGTGAAATTCGTCACGTCTTCCTAAAATTCTCTTCCTTTAAATACCTCATTTAAAAATATTGGTTGCGTGAGAGAGCCGCAAAGGGAAGCTACACTACTGAAATCATTTAGGACACGATAAGAATGACTGGCAATATTGCGTCTGTTCACGACGAGTCTGGTGGTCGGTCGAAGCGCAGGAGTGGACTAGACAAGCTATACAATAAATATTTTTCAGGTGCCCTGAGGGTAATGAAAGTCATTGAATGGGTTTCTAAGAAACATTAATCCACAGGTTGGTCAATGGGTAAGGTTGCCGAGAGTTCTGAGGTCGTGTAATCGCAGTTGTGAAATGTAACATTAATCACGAAGAAAATGCGCGTATTAAAACCGAGTTTTACGATACTTTTACAAACTGTTCCGCTTAGCAGTTTGTTTTAAATTCCATAATTTCACAATGCACCATTCCATAAATAAGTGAATAGTTTAATACAATTTTCGTTCAACATTGGAATAAATTAATTCAACTATTTAATTATTAAACAAAGCATTTAAATATCAACATATTAGAAATAAATGAATTCATTATAATAGCAATTGTAGTAAAGAAAAAAATAGTCCATTTTATCCAATGTCTCTTACGTTCAACAGCCTCTGAGAATAACACTAATATACCCTTCGGTACAAAATATTTTCCTTTCTTATCTTGACAAAATCTTCTTACATATTCAATATGCAGTGTGAGCATTGGGTAAGGTCACTAGATATCGAAAAGGGAAGTTTAAAGTCGCGTCAAAGAACACAATTCGTTACAGTACATTCCTCAGATTTTGACACATATTTACGTGCTTTTTTGGTATTAAAAATACATTTCCCAATTATTCAGTTCAACCAAATGTCTACTACTAATCTAAACTGAATATACTAATATAGTGTGAAAATAAATCCCAATTTCTTTTTAATTTCATACTATAAAAATTTGAAGTTTTAATATTCAAGATTTCATTCTGTGAAAACTAGTGAGGTTAAGTCATATCTTGTATGTTCGATTTCTTTTTTCCACAAAGACCAATATATTGCAAACTTTTACTGTATTGGGAAAGTATATTTGTAGTTTGTTTTAGACGTATTTCTTTTTGAGATAATGCTTAATTCTTAGCTTACCCAAAACAACTGCGCGGCATCGAACGGTTCATTTTCCATGCCATCAGTACGTCCGTTGGTTAGTTTCTTATTCCGCTATTTTGAACTTAGCAAAGTCTTGTTTTAACCGTAGAAGCGCATACTGATTAATTTGATTTTTGAATGCTTGATGATTGATTTGTAAATTGATGTAGAATGACAATCGATCAAAAATACTAGCTAGTGTCTGTCACCATGGGGTTTGGAACCTAGGACCTTCCGGAAAGTACAGAATACTTATTGACTTACCCTCGTATGTATGCTACTGACCCTTCTGGCTTTCATTACAAGGTCATGGAAGGATTCGAGTACGCCAGCTCAGTCGGCGACGTAATGTGAAACCTCACGGCGGCAGAAACCCAACGCTGCAGAAAGGAATCGCAAGAAGCCGCAAGCCAATTGAATCGGAAGAAACTGGCTCCTGGGAAACACATCAGCAAAAGCGGCGGACGGCGTAGGTAATGTTTGCTTTCAATACTTCACTTTAATTGAGTGTTCATTATTTGTAAAATATGTAAATAGTATACCTTAATACAAAATATTAAAATATTTATATCACTTGAATATGAGTAAGATGAAAACAAACAGAAATATAATAATAATAATAATAAGAAGAAGAAGAAGAAAATAAGAAGAAGAAACCAACAAGGCTAGCCAAGACCAACTCTTACCAACTTCACTCTTACCAAGAAGGCTAGCACAGGCTATTTAAATATTTAAATTGCACATTCTATCTATTAAAAATTCAAATACATAAATTGCTCATTTTATTGTGGATATGTGTTGTGAATTGGAGTATGATTCATATTAACGAATAAGGAGTTTGTGCCATCCATTATAAGATGCCATTCAACAGAAATAGTTAATATACATTTATCAGAAATTATTAGTTAATATAATTGTAAATTCTAAAATTGTACTACCTATCTTTTTGTTATTTTAAGTATATTTCTATGTATTGCAGTTTACACCTGATGATAGAACCACAATGTGTCCTGAAACGTAGTATTTGAAGTTATGTTGATTGAGAAACGTAGTATGAAGCTTGGTTAATTTTTTATTTATCTCACTATTTTAATTTCTTATTGATTTGGGGTTAATTTTTAAAATGTTAATAAATAATATTGTTGCACATTTGGTTGCCGTTGTATTAATTTCTAATTTATGACTTTTAATAGATAAATTAGTTATAGATAACATGCAATATAACTTGATATATCATATAAAATTAACTGTTATGGACTACAGGGCATTGGAATTTTTACTTCTAGACCAGTTTTGTCAAGGTCGATGCCACGAGCGGGAGTCGTTGCACAAGTGCCACAACGAAATCGCCCCTCCACATCGTTCATTACCCTGCCACCAGAGACAACGCCATTCCTATTGTAAAACGGCGGGGTTACTAGTAGTTTCCTTTCCCGACGCTAGTTGCGCAGAGAATCTCGTGGCATGCTACGGTGCCACGACGCGTGCCACTTCTACCAGTAGAAGACCTTGACACCACTGTTCTATGTGGTCGATGATCCAGAAAAAGTTGGGAACCTCCGGCTTAAGTCATGTCTCCAGGTCTTTATCTGCAGAAACATTGCGATGCAGTTTCGTTTGGAACACCGTTGAGATACCAAGAGATTGAGGAAACAGGTTACGTCGTTTTGATGTTAATCCAACATGACCCTGCAGAGCTTACGCGATTCTCAGCAACAAGGGTACAATTAGGAGATGGTAGCCATTACAATGCATTGGATATGACTTGAACATTTTCAACGGCTGTTTGATGGGAAGAGATTAACCGAACATGAAAGTTATAAAGATCGCGGAAGTCATATTTTTGAGGAATATCTTTATTGTCGTTTAAACTCACTTACCCCTCCACAAGGTACAATTTTTCTCATTATTTGCCGGCTTCTTGATGGTCCGGAGTCAAAACCTACTGACGATGTATCGATACTGCCCGGGAGGTTTTAGTGTTCGAGTTCCGACTGCAGCGCATTTCCGACCACAGAAATGTGGTTAAGTCGAATGTCGATACTGACTGGAGGAGAATTCCGGCAGCCTTCTGCTCTGATCAAGTAGTTTTGCGTGTTTTGTCCGATCACCAGTACCGAATCCAAGAGGAGTCCTTAACAAACGGGCTACGAACAGAACGAGATCATTCCATCATTATCCTCACCTGTAACCTTACTCACACACCTACACTTACACGCTATCCTCACCCTACATACACACATTTACACTTATACGCACTACTCTACCACATATGTCGGGAGCTTAGATCTTGTTCTGGCTCGGACCGTGCCATGCTGGCGGAGATATCTGAAGTGCTGGTGGATGCTTGAGTGATCAAGAGACATGAACCGAAAGAGAATTGGCTACTACAGCACTACACGCTATCACCTATTATGTCTTGTTGTATTCGCCACTGCACATTGATTACAATCGTTAAAGATTTAACGTTTTCGCGCTACGATGCTCATGAATAATCATCTAACTTGTACGATGACCTTATTTAGTCACATGTGAAATATATTACATATTGTACAATACGTGATACGTTAGCAAGATTTTATACTTCTACTTATTCATATCTTCGTACATTCACTGAGATTCAGAGTAATGGAGGTATATAGAAAAAACAGATAGGACAGTGAACGTTCTTAAGAGGTGTGTCTAATGTTGCTTGTGTTCAGTGGAATCTAGCGACAAGAAACTTAAGGTCGTGAAAATACCATGGACTTTCAATGTTGCTACGGTTTCGCTTGAGTAACTCTAAAGAATAACTTCGCATTCTTTTTCTGGGGCTATGATTGGGGCCACTTCTTCGCGCGCTCTTGCAAAACGACGCCTCTCACAACACATTTCACATTCGCGATGTATTTCTACGAACTGATAAAAAAACGATGGAATGCAGTCGACCTACTGACATTAAATTATTCCTGTGATTTTTGAATGAATTTTATGAAGAACGTACGCTATTTGAAGACTGTAATGTTTTCAACAGTACATCGTTATAAATATCTACGCTTCAGATTTTCTTTCTTGGCGCACAAGGGGGTGTCAATAAAATGGAATATCTCACGGTATTTCGCGTCCTTCTCGGTTGTGCCGTTAGAAGTCGCATGATCGCGACTGTATCGAGCAGTGCTGCCGATCATGCGACCCCTAGCGGCGCAACGCAGAACGACGCGAAATACTGTGAGATATTCCATTTTGATGACACATATCCGTGCGCCAAGAAAGAAAAACCGAAGTACAAGTACGTATTGAAGCTGTAAATTATTTCATGAATATTATTTTTCTCCTTCGTAAACTTTCAGTTGCAGTATAAATAAGTGTTCATACATGTGTTAATTATTAAATCATTGTCAC
Organism: Acheta domesticus; assembly: GCA_031308135.1. Taxonomy (NCBI): domain Eukaryota; kingdom Metazoa; phylum Arthropoda; class Insecta; order Orthoptera; family Gryllidae; genus Acheta; species Acheta domesticus. Next base: position 70,667,624 of record JAHLJT010005437.1, read on the forward strand.
ATGACCACATCAGTACATCACTGTACCTAATTATTACAAAGCATCAGATAACACCCAAATAAATAAAACATTTACCAAATGGCAACAATTGCCAAAAAAAGATAAGTTATTTTCAAGAAAATGAATTTGTTTGACACTGAGACTAGTAAGCAGGGATAAGTAGCAAACGTTGTAGGTTAAAATGGTATGAAATCTATAAATTTTCCTACTTAATTGTTTTTTTACTCAAAACAAAAGAATTTGTACTAGATTATTCAGTTTGCCATTGCGTCCATTCAGTTTGGTGGTGCAAGTTGAAAAACGGTGTTGCAAAGATGAAAAACACCCATTCCAAAGATAAAATTAAATTCGGTGTATCATCTTTGTCTTCAAATTTGCCTTAACACATTTACTTCATGGAATAAAAGTTAATTTGACCGCGGATTGGAAGTGTCAGTCGATTTTGATTGTCCCGCCTAGTTAACAGTCTCGCCATCTGAAATTGCTCCCTAATTCTTCTTGAATTGTTTCTTTGGTCTCCACTCACTTCGCTGGCTGCATTCCGAGAACGTCATGCTCTCGTTAGTACTATTGCTTTTTTGAACGTCTCGTACGTGTCTCGAGGACAAAATTCGGAATTAAACGTTGATGGATTAAAAAGCTCTCCATTGTTGGGCGCTGGTACCATTAATCAGTGGAGTCACAGAAGCACATGCTTTCTCACATTATTTGTAACCTACGCAATTTTCAAAAATTCAGAGTTCAATGAAAATTTGATCTGCACCACTTCTACAAGCCTACTTCACTTTCTACCCGAAAAAAATAGAAAGAAAACATTACAAGTCTTTTTGGGAAATTCTTCTTTTAAAAATGGCTTTTATTGCATACAGAATTACACAAAAATTAATCATACTTGATATACTTATTTGAAAAGAAATGTACAGATTTTTTAAAGATCTTTTCTTTGAAAATCTTTCCAATTTTCCAAAATTCAGAAACTTAATCGAAAATGGGATCTTGGCCATTTTAATTAGCTTACTTCGTTTTCTTCGAGAAAAAATTAAAGAAATTTGGAACTAGTTTTGAGAAAATTTTGAAAATGATCTTTGTGCTTCATGTACAGTCCTCTCCAAAATCAAAATATCCATGTCAAAGTCAAGGAACACAGCATCAGGCAGATCAATTGGGGAAAATCAATACCTGTGGTTTAGTAAGCATTGCTGACAGACGGACGGACGTGTAGTTGGACAGGCGGACGAACTGTAAAAACTGTACGTTTCATTGTAAATCAATTTTTCAGCATCAAGGAGACACGAAACGTGGATTCTCACTACACAACTATTCGAGGAAGTTATTTAGTACACAAACCATCAATTTCTCCGCTATCAGGGACTCACAACATAAGTTTTTCTGTAGAAAAATGGCCGTCTGAAATGAATCGAAACGAATATCACTAAAAGCCACGACCATGGAAGTATTAAATTTTTCCATATTAATTTGTGACCTTTAATTGATATTATGATTTACTATTGAAGACACACGCCTGATAAATAATTCATTAATGTAAATGTGAAAGGTTAAACGGTAGAGCCAACAAATTAATCTTTAGTGTACTTTGGTAAAGAAAGAATGATTTAGAGAATGTCTACATCTCTTGTATGTAATTGATCGCATTTGATGTATAGGGTAGTATAAAGTAACCAAGAGTCGATTAAATTGTAACCATAATCTGATTTCATGTTCTAAACAGACCGTTCATTGAAGCATTGAATTTCATGTCGCCTGCATCACTTAAGCCAAACGTTTACCGCTGGAAGCAGCACGCGTGTTATAAACAAACATGGCTAACCGCTTGTCTGTGAACGAGTACAGATTGCTCCACATTATGAAGTGTGGAATCTGATTGATTTAGTACAGAGATTGTGGCGTACAATGAAAGGGGTACTACGATTCGGCTAAGGACAATTAAAAACTGTCATGCAAAGTTAAGCAATCTCTGTAAAAGATTATACGTGACCGCCCATCCACGACATGTGCAGAGGAAAATGTGACTACAGTTCAAGACATTTTACACCGCAGCCCGAAAAAATTAACAAGCCAAGCAACTCGTGAAAGTGCATTAACACGGCATATAATACGAGTGGTTTTACGTGGACTTAGTTTTCGCCAAAGGTAACTCCATTATGTACTACAAGAGTTGAAATAGGAGGAAAACAGAAGAACTCAGGGCATCAACTGATGTCACTGCAGTAGCTCCAATCGGGAGGTCCTAGCATCGAGTTACGACGGCGGCAGGATTTTCGACACTAGGTAGAGAGCTAGGTCGAGTTCTTCCCGTGGCTTGGAGGACTATTCTAGCGGCCGGCTGTTCTGATCGGTAGTTTTCCGTTGTTTCGCCGATCAACACCAAACAAATGCCGTCTTTCCTTATTAAGTTGGCTGTCCGGGTGACGCCGCGTCCATGGCAAAGGTGCCGACGTTTCGGTCGCCATTCTGCGACCTTCCTCAGGGCGTAATGCCCATGCTAAGAAGAGGAAGGTCGCAGAATGGCGACCGAAACGTCGGCACCTTTGCCATGGACGCGGCGTCACCCGGACAGCCAACTTAATATTGACTCCGGCCGCGGAAGCCTACGCTCTCGCCGTCTTTCCTTCCTCTTCTTAGTCCTATCCTCACCCCTTACGTACACTTACATGCACTACAGTACCACACAAGTTAGGAGCCTTGTCTGGAGCTTACAGTGCGATATTTCTAACTCTGCCCCTCAAGTCCGTATGGCCACTATGGAATATCACACGGTATTTCGCGTCTTTCTCCGTCACGCCGCTAGAACTCGCATGATCGCAAGCACTGCTTGATACGGTCCCGATCATACGGTATATGGCGGCACGACTGAGAACGTCGCCAAATACCGTGACATATTTCGTTGTGACGACGGGGCTTGAGGGACCAAGTGAGAAAAATCGCAGTATAAAGCTTGTTCCAGCTGGAGCGGTACCTCGCTGATGAGATACCTAGTTGAGGAAAACTCCACTAGCAGGTAGGTCTCACTATCCAGCGGGAATGAAGATCACTGCCATCTCACGAGGGAAAAAAACTGAACTACACTTATGGGACTAATGCCCTTAGCAGACACCTACTCTGTAGAAGAGTGGTTAGAGACTAGCAGAAACTATAAATTATCTAAAATTAAATTGACAAGTAAACAGACCTGTCATCACGGGACAACAATGCTCCAATGTAGAGTTAAGGTTTTGATCTCTTTAAGTTGGGATCCAAAATGAAGCCACTTCACTTTTACTTTTAAATACAATGATTTATTTACTAGTCCGGAATGTTCGCATGGGCCCAGATAATTTTAATTAGATTACTTCTTCAAATGTATACTGAGCTGTTATTAATCCAATGTCTTGCGAATTATTTTATGTGCCTAAGTGTTACATGTACTTATACTTCTCTTGTTATTAAACATTTCTTTCGGGCAGATACATTTTTTGAAAAAGCTAATAATCACTTCAATGAATAACATCATCTTCTAGTACTTCAACATACTAATTTGAAAGTAATGTTTATCTTTATTTGTTCCTTTACTTCTAAAATTTCTACAAGTAATAATAATAATAATAATAATAATAATAACAATAATATAATACTTTAAGGTATTACGTGCGCACACTTAAAATATTAATAAATATTTACATAGTTTACATAATGAGCTCAAGAAGAAATGGCTTCAGAAATGTAAACGTTCAGTAATTTAAAAGTTTTTCTCTCAGCCATATCCTGCAAAACATGACCGTGAATTAATTCTGCAAGGAAGTTCTTTAAACTGATTTCTCTACTAATTTGGACGAACGTCTCGCTGCCTGCCTCTATAAATTTGTTACTGCAGCTTTTTCATCTTACATTTGAGTTTCTATGTCATCTGGAAACTTGCAGGGAGGAAAGCGGGAGGACTGCAGATGAAGACGTGTTTCGGTATCGGAATGTCGATCGTATATTTTATTGAGTGCCAAACTGGTAATCGGGAAAGTTCGTAATTTCACATCCTATTTACTGTAATAAGAAACAAAACAACTGGCATCGTGTTACGCTCCCAACAAACTTGTAATCAACCCAGTGGGATAAAACGTTAACCGTACGTTGTCGACTAAAACGATTAGACGATTTCTATCTTCCGTAATGAATAGACTAGTGTCATAGTAAATTATGGCAGAGAGTAAAATAATATTTCACTGACAAGTGAAAAATTTAATTTTCAGTGAATAAAATATTGATGAATAAAACCTTATCGTTGATGCGACTTTAAATAAAATAAATTAAAAAAATATAATTTTACTTGCGAGTGTCATACATTATTTGATTCAGAAGTTCAAAGGCGCTTCTGTATGATTAAATAATATCTTACTTCACGACCTTTTATTTCATTTATAAACCGTTATTTATGTTACAAGCACAGATTTATTCATGAGCTTGAGAATCCCTTAGGAAAGGGATGTCCACCTTGCAAGGCCTTAAGGGCCACAATTAAAACCTTTAATATAGTTGCGGGCCAAATTTTCACATGTGACAGCGATGACTGGCGATTCACATGTGACAGCCCGGTATTGCTGATCTCTGCACTTTACCCTGATGCTCTAAAAAAGGGAGGGGTGAAATCACGTTGTACCATGGATATTGCAGAGAAACATAATGGGGTGATTTTGCATTTCTGAATTTACTAGAACATAATTCTTAAATCTACACTTAATCTATTTTTACAATAAGGGGCTGTTGGCCCCGGCAGGGCGTATGCGCTAGGCCCACAATGTTCTCGCCCGACGTGGATGCAAAGGCTTTCACTTTTGAGTAATAACCTGTCGCGGACCACAATAAATGGCACCGCGGGCCGCCACTTGGACAACCCTGACTGAGGAGGTAATTTCCCCGAGCAAAGCTCTGTCAGACCACGTGACATAAATTACATATTAACCAATTTTCTTGAATGATCCATCCGGCACGTGAATTGTCATTGAATTGAATTAATGCCTTATTTTACGTGGCGAGACTCAGGTCATGAGGCCTGCTCTTCCGTCTGACCACGCTCCTTTCACCAACAAGCAGAGAAAGAAGGTATTCACTGGGCGACGAAACAGGCGCATTCTGAATTTAGCTCAGAGGCGACATTTAGGCTTGAGGATCTTTTACATGCAGTAAATCCACTAACATGGGACACCCGGCTTTACTTTCCCTCCGAAGGAAGGCGTACGAAGAATTTTTTCGCCCTTAAAAATCCATGGCTACGGTCGGGTTTGAACCCGTCAACTTGGGTATAACAGTCCGATACGCTAACCGTTTCACCATCGCCGTCACTGGTCCCTTTAGTATAGTGAATGTTATACTCCGGGAGATGGCGAGGCTTATCCCGCAGTAGATGGTGAGATACGGCGCCGACCTCTACCCGGCTTGCGGGGGATCCCTCCTCGAATTATCTCCACCAGCGTGGCAGCCGGAACAAGCTCTCAGCTACCGATCTGTGGTAGTGCGTGTTACAGTGTGTGAAAGCAAGGAGTGAGGATAGGGCAAGGAAGAGGAAGGAAAGATTTCGCGCGGCGGTCCATAGCCCCTTAGGGTACTGCTGCGGTATCCGCCTGGTTTTCATCGCAGAAACCACGGAAATCTACCGATCAGAGAAGCCGGCCGTTATAATTCCTCTCCGGACAGCGACCGAATTCGACCTATCTGACAAGTCAAAAATCCTGCCACCGTCGTGAGTGGAATCCTAGGACCTCCCGGTCAGAGGCACTGCAGGGACATCAGTTGATGCCCTGAGCCACCTCTCCCGGTGGCGCGCTTTGCCTCTTCACACTATAATTTGATTATTATTTTTGCCTGACACTATTATTGTAAAAACACGTTTCCATTGCAAAATTGAAATTTATTTACTATCTGATCGTGGAAACCTCCAACCCTGAAATTGTATTCTTATATAAAAAGGACATTTTCAGGGAAATTTGTCTTTTAAATAAATTGTAACAATGATTGAGGCATGTACTGGACCTTCTTGACTCTCCGAAAGAACATTTCTTGTCAACCGACATGCCCTCCGCAGCAACTGAGACCCTTACGACAGATACGTTGATAGCGAAGGCACGGCGTTGTAACGGTCGCAGGGACGGCAGAGGCGCCCTTTCCGCGCAGACAGGAAGTGATTTCACGGCCGAAAGGTCAGAATACTAGTTGTTGTAAAATCACTACTTCCAGTGCTTCATAGCAATTAAAAAATTACTAAGGTTCATTTTGAACGGTGATGAACCAGCTGGTAAAATTTTTAATGACAATCCGAGTATCCAGCACGGCGAGTGTTGCGTGTAAGAGGTTGACAGGATATTATTCTTCTCTTCCATCCTCTCCATTAATATTCACTCACGTCACTCGTTCCCCCGGAAACACATTCGTAAAAGAAACACCGCAACGTCGCTTTCTTCTTCTGACATTTCCTCCGTCGCTTCGTGAACGTCTGCAACTCAGGAAACTGGCTCTTGTTCTTTATCGTCTTCCTCTTTATCATCTCCTTTTTAGTTTTATTCTTTATTGTCTTCTTATTCTTTATAGAGTCTGGGATGAGCTCAACCAGCATTGCAACGACTTTGAATGAGAGGTCTCACGGTTCGAGCTCGGACGGAGGTGCATTTTAGACCCTAGCTACACTGCGAAACAATTCCGCAGCGGTCCGAAAGCCTTTATCTTTCAGTGACCGGTTGTTCTGATTAGTAGTTCTGCGTGGTTTCTCCGATCATCACCACAAGAATGCCGGAGCAGTACCCTAACAAATTGGCACGGACCCTTCACGATCTTCCTTCCCTCATCCTTGCCCCCTCCTCTCCCCTTACACATTCACATACACATTTACATGCATCGCACTACCACATATTGGGAGCCAGGAAACGCGCGCTATCATTCCTCTTTGTGGTCGTATCCTCTTCGCTTACACTTACAGTATATTACATATCGAGAGCTTAGAGCAGTGTAGGCAAGGTGGATGCCACAAGCGGGAATTCGTGGCACCAGTGCCACGACGAAATCGCCCCTCCAAGCAGTTAATTACCACGCCACCAGAGACAACGCCATCTCTATTGTAAAACGGCGGGGTTACTAATAGTTCCATTTCCCGACGCTAGTTGCGTAGAGAAGCTCGTGGCATGCTACGGTGCCACGACGCGTGCCACAGTCACCAGCAGAAGACCTTGACACCACTGGCTTAGAGCTTGTACTGGCTGGGACGGTGTCCCGCTGGACGCCGGAACACCTGGAGATGAAATTTCCAGACACACGACGTATAGATCAGCGCCGGATCTCACCAACCATCGTGAAAATAACATCGCCTCCACGCAACATATGCGCAACACTGACGTAACTAATGACCATAGCAGTTGACGTGTTCGAAAACATCTTATACTTTTCTGCCTTCACTACGTTGTAATCGTTCTTAAAAATCTTGTTATTTCTATTGTTCTGTATAATCTTCTGACTACTTCGTCTTGTCCTTCTATTCCTCTAATGACCCAATTGTAGCTGAGGTGTCACATCCGCACACACACACACCTGCTGCCCGGCTACGGGATTGACAGTTCATTTTCTTCCCCGTCAACGCCGCCATTAATATCAACTCCCGTTCCATCTTCTTCTCCTTTTCCGCGGCCCGGAAGCCCTTTCCTAAAACAAACGCCGCGGCGGACGCCTTTCGTTTCCCGTCGTCGTCGCCTCGTCCGTCCCGCGACGGACGGCGGCGTCCGGCCCTTCTCCTCCGGCGTCCGTCTTTCACCTGCCGCGCGCGCGTGTCGCCCGGGGATTAATTACCACGCACGCACGGAGGAGGAAACATGGCGGCCGCCGTCGCCGCGGGCGACTCTGGCGGAGACTTCGCGAAACGACCTGCGTGCGTGGAGAGGCGCGTGCTGACCGGAAGGCAGGGCGTTCGGAGCAAAAACATGTTGTGTGTTTTGTAGTTGTGAATAATTTACGTTACCAGGCAGCGAATGTTTTTTTGTTATTGACTGTCAACATTCATCGTTGTTTCCTTTTCCTGTCAGTAGTAGTCATATTGGGAAGTATGATGCTTCCGTGTTCTTGGAGCAGATATACTTTCAGGGCAATGCTGTTCCTATTAAATCGTCTCTCTTCAAGAATGACAGTAAAAAGCAACCACACTCTCTCAGTCCGAATCAGTGAAAAACTACTGATTGGCAGTGACTATTCACTGATGGTGTCAGTTATAACCCAGCCACTGACAATCAGTGAATTGAACTGAACAAATCAGTGAAATTTGGGTCCATTTTTTTAAATCAGTGAAACTTCACTGTTTGAATCAGTGAAGACGACTGAACGATCAGTGAGCGATGGTGGCGCGTCACTTTTACCACTGACGACCAGTCCAATGCTGGCGGTCATTATGAAAAGGTTCTCATATTCGCTGATTGTCAGCAAAACTACCCATTTCGACTGAAGATATCAGTGACTTCGGCTCTCACTGATTGAATCAGTGACAATTTCACTGACTCGGATTCAGAGAGCAGTATTAGAAAACACCAGCTTAGGTGGCCCAGGGTATCAATCGATGCCACTCGTTTCTCTAACCGTGTGGTCCTAGAGTTCGAGCCCCGTCTCTGGCAGGATTTTCGACACTACACGACATAGCTAGGTCGAATTCAGCCGCTGACTGGAGGAGAACACTAGCGGACGCCTCCACTGATCGGTAGCTTTCCGTGGTTTCTCCGATCAACACCAGGCGAATGCCAGAGCAGTACCCTAACAAACGGGCCATGGACTGCGTGCGATCTTTTCTTCCTCTTTCTCGATCTATCCTCAAACCTTGCTTACACACATTTAATATTACATGCACACATGCCGGGAGACCAGTCGGGAGCTTAGAGCTTGTCTAAGCTGGCTTGAGATACCTGCGTGGGAGAAACCCGCAAGTCGACGGGTAGATCGACGCCGGATCGCGCTATCAAGCGAGAGAAGCCCACTGTCACACGAAACATGCACTACACTTACGGTAAAAGAGCTTAGTAGTTGATGTCCTCGGAATCACTAATCAATCAATAAAAACAATCATTTAATTCTATATGTTAAAAGTGGGAATGTAACGATTCTGGAGCCCAAGAAAAACGTCGTGATTATGTATATATTTCTCCCATATCCGGTACATACGATTAATATACTGTTTTACTGATATTTGAAGACAAATAAAGAAATAGATGCTGACACTGCCGATGTATCGAATGGACAGGTCACTTCGAGAAGCATCAATGGTGGATCGTTGGCTATCTGGAAGGCAACACGACTTGGGCACGGATTCGCGTACGTTTCGGCTATCGAACTGCGACATGGTGAAATGAGATCACATTTAGCTCTCAAGAAGGTCGCAGAATGACGGACGAAAAGATGGCAACTATGCCTCCGACGTGTGGAGTCTCCCGGACAGCCAAGAATTACTGACTCGGCCATGGAAGCCCACGCTTTCGAGCTAAATGGTGTCGAGATTCGAAGATGTGTATATACAAACATACATCACGAAGGTCGAGGTAGAGACTTTAACTCCTACATAAATGAATGGAGATGCTAACAGTTGTGCTCTGTCCTTGAACCTTCTTTCAGAAACTAACAGGCAGACTGCTACCGGCATGCCTGTTGAGAAAGGTGATATTTTCTTCATAACTTTTACTTAAAAGTTAAGAGAACTGCGAAGTTCAAACGACAACAAATTGCACCATATTTGCGTCTGGCCGTGGGTTAGGTTCGTTTCCTCGAAAAAGGATAGTAGAAACGAGCATCAAAATACCGGAAGGTGTTGGCTGATCGCGGAAACCGCACTTCTAGACGAGCAACAACCCTTACTATACTGCGATTTTGTAGGAAGAGCTCTGAAGATAACTCAAATCCCATCTTCGCGATGGAATATGTCACGGCATTTCGCGTCTTTTCTCGGTCTTGCCGGTAGAAGCCGCATGATCGCAAGCACTGCTTCATACGGTCGCGATCGTGCGAAATCTAGCGGAACGACTGTGAATGATACGAAATGCCGTGACATATTCCATCGCGAAGATGGGATTTGAGTTATCTTGAGAGCTCTTCCTACAAAAATCGCAGTATAGTCTACTGTCAACTATCCTTTGTATTATAATTGTGGTTGAAGACTACCGGAGGTTGAAACAATAATCTTAGTATTCAGAACTCCTCACAGTGAGCTGGCCAAATATTTTATAAAAAAATTGACAATGACAAAGTAACTTGAACAATGCACTTGTTTCATGAAACGTGTTGTACAACTCGTTTCATAAAACTCGTTTTATAAAAAATCTGACCGTGTACAACAGGAATGATTGAGATGACGCGTAGGTCACGCGGGAGCTCACGTCATGAAAGTTCGCGTGCCCGGTGGAAAAGATCGTGCTGAAGCATGCGGTGCACCACGTGCTTTTTCGGCAAATTTTATTAATAAAATTACTCGATTCCCCGGTGTTTCGTGTTTCTCGCCGCCTTAGGTGGCTCAGGGCATCAACTTGGGTATCCGAAGTGCCTCCAACCGGGAGGTCCTAGGGTTCCACTAACTAAAGAGCGATGTCGAATTCAATCGCTGTTTGAAGTAAAATTCTAGCGGCTGGCTGCACTGATCGGTAGTTTCCCGTGGTTTCTCTTATCGATACCAGGCGAATGCTGGAGCAGAACCCCAACAAACTGGGGCGATCGTTCCTACCTCTTCCTTGCCCCTATCCTCACCCCTTACACACACTTACTCTAACATGCACTACACTACCACACATGTCGGGAGACCGGTCGGGAACTTAAGAGTTTGTCCCGGCTGGCTGGGGTGGTGTCCCGCTTGGGGGAATATCTAGAAGGGGAGGACCCTACAAGCCAACGTGGAGGTCGGGGCCGAATCTCACCATCCAGCTGCGAAAGACCACCGCCACAATCCATGATAAACATGCAATACCATTATTGGACTAATGATCATAGCCGTTGTCGCGCCTAGAAACACGAAATAGTGAATCGTTTTATAAAATATCTGACGGCTTACAACAGTCATTAATGAGATGACGCGTGGGCAGGCGTTGGCTGTCAGCCCACAAGCAGGCGCGAGCAGTGGGTGCAACAGTACTGATGCCCGTGTTGCGTTTAACTAATGTTAACACACGTTTTCCAGCAAATATCACCAAAATTATTCGATTCCCGCGTATTTCGCATTTCCCACAAATCAGCATGGAGAGCATTTTTATGCCCTAAGAAATCTTGTAATATGCTTTTAAAAATATGCATTTATGTCCTAAAACTTTTGGAATTTTCTCAATAATATGGGATTAAAATTAACAATATTCATTTCGTATATAAAACTTTCCTGATAAAATTCAGAAGAAGCATGCTTGGAATAAAAGATGTTATACTGTGCAAACATAATACAATCCACCTTACTTACCGGGAGAAATAACTGAAGTAAACATTCACCTTAATAAAGAACATTGTCAAAATCTTATCGTGCCACAGTGACGAACGTTACGCACACCCGCACCTAGAGCGACAGTTGAGTCCCCAGCGTTTTGTCCCCAATTTCAACACGGGCAGTGGGTGGCAAATAGTGCTGGCATGCGGAGTCTCGCCTCCGAGTAATTGAATCGGAGCTTGCGACTACAGCGCTCCTCGGGTTATCTCGGATTCAACCGACGGAGGAAACAACAGAATCGGAGGAACCGGAGGTCCGGTTGTACTCGTTCAAGCGGCGAGACTTGTTCAGATTACGGGGCCACACGAAATGTGGATACGTATATGTTGCTTGCCGATTTGAGCTTGATGTGTGACACGTGGGAAATAAAATGCGAAGCAATTTAGACGATGCGTTTGTGTGCTTTCCTTCTCCAGTTTACATCTTTTACTACAATGTAATCATAATACGAAGTAAAATAAGTCGCATGGTACAGCGCAAGTCATGAATAACAAGTTGAATTAAATAATTTCACTTGTTACTAAAGGTAATTTTATGATATTTAACAAAATGTAGCCTCAGTGCTGGAAAGCATATCCTCGGGAAGTGAGATAAAGGCCATGAACATGTGTAGGAGTCAATTTTTCGGGCGACGACGCTCGACGGGCAACGAGAGCTACATCGTCTCAGAAGGTTATTTTCTTCATACTACATCGAATGAGTTGGAACAGAAATTACTGCTAATTTTATGAGCCTGTCGCATTATGAACGTATCATCTGGTTCAAGGAAATACACGACCTAGGAAAATGTGCGATATTTGGATTTCGCGGTCAGAAACCAATCGGAGGTCACTCGGAGGCCCCCATCGAAAGAGCGGGAAAGAATCGGAGAGAAATCTATCAATCTACAAATCTATTTTTCGCTAATCTAAAGCGTATTTTATAGGCTATTCTGACATAAATTGGTATTTATTGATTTCTGTTAACGAGTGTTTTATGTGTTAGAAATGTAAAAGATATTATAAGTATTGTATATTATTATGTTGTAGGTAAAAATGTTTATCCATATTTGTCTGAATATGACTGTGAGTGAATACGTGCAGGATGGTGTGTATGCGAGTGTTCCTATGTCTTTGTATGATATGAATGTAAGCGTGTATGTTTGTATGTATGAATGTTGAATATGTAAGTTTATTTACTTAAATGTTAGTGTATATGTACTTTGATTTATTGTACATGTATGTAAATGCATTTGCATGTTCTAGGTGATGACGAAGATAATTTGTTTTTTTATATTGTTTTTAATTGTTAATTGTGTTTTGTAATTGTAAATGTACTTTTATGTTTCTGTATTCTGCCACCGGACAACATCAGCCCAATTGTAGAATAAACCTTATATCTAATCAGCTGTCAGCACTAGTGCCAAAGGTCCCGGGCCGAAGCCCCACTGTGCTCGCGTCCGGGGCGCATCGGGTTCCGTTCCGGCGGCACCGCGTCACGTCGCGTGCTGATTAACGAGGAGGCGGGCGGGCCGGCGGACGGGCGCCGCCCGTGCGCGGGGCGTGGGCGGGTAGGAGTGGGGCGGGGAGGGGAGGGGGGCGCCGGAAGCGGCCGCTTTCACGCGCGCCACCGCGGCCCGCGCCGCCGCCGCCGCCGGCCGCGGAAAACCACGCGGCTCCTGCACCGCCTTCCTGCCGGCCCGCCGCGCCGGAGCGCGTCTTACGGAGGTGCAGCGGTAAGGGGACCCTGGGGAATGCCACATTGAATGAATCACTCAGAATACTGATCTTATCGAAATACATTCAATTATTATACTGCGATTTTCGTAACTTTGTCCCTGACAGAAGTCAACGGTTTCATCCAATCGGGAGCTTGAACGTCACCATAGTGACGTCATTGTCACGAAATATAAGCTGGTAGCGAAACAGCTGATATCTGTTACGAAAAGTTAAGAAAATCGCAGTATAGACAATTAGTCAATGACCCTCATCTGCCATTAGGTTTTTGTCCAGTTTCCCTGATCTTTTGAGCAAATGCTGAGAGGGCCCTTCGTTTTGCTTCTGGACGTAAATGTAACTTCATTGTCTATGCACGTCTTCTAAATTTCAATGGGAAATACAGTTATTCAAATTATCGTTCTCCATGTTGTCGCGACAAAAAGTATTATTCTTTCATGAAACACATGATGAGGGTTAAGAGCACAAATGTATAGCTAATTTACTTTTGAAAATAGATTTTATTACATAAGAGCGAATATTTTATTTATTTATTTATTCATTTGTCAAAAAAACAGTAAAAACTGTATATGACGTGTGGGGAAAGAAATTTATCTGCGCACATTTCCTTGAGGGCCAGAATTTTATTAAAAACAAAAAAATGAATTTAGAAAATAATTATTTTAGAAAAATAAAGATATTTGAAAAATGTTTTTTCCCGAGTTATAGGAAATCAATTTCAACTGTAAACGAACTACAAGCAAAACGAGTGCTCAACAAAACGTGCGCACAGTGAAGCTACATTTACGTCCAGAAGCAAAACAAGGGGCCATCTCAGCATTTGCTCAATGGATCAGGGAAACTGAACAAAAACCTGATCGAGATGGGTCAACAAAACTTAAAAAAAACGCTCTTTTTTCTGTATTCAAAATTCGACTAGAATATGGTTTAGAATAGAGATCACAGAACTATGAAAACGTGCACAGAATTCACTTCTCCCCGTAGCACGTCACACAGGTTTTAACCCGAGAGAGGTGGCGCGGGGTCCCTGTGACACCACGTATCTTTGCTTCGCTGCAATTGCCTCATTTTGCGAGTCAGAAGCTTTACATTTCATATACCTTTCACCATATTCTTCAGCTTTTGTTTGAAAGATACAAGCACTTCGCGACAGCGCGAGAGGTTCCTGGAAGAGCGATAAGAGTCGAGCTGCCGCGCAAAATGATCTGTCTGACCCCGCGCCACCACTTCCGTCGGCAATGCGAAGAGCTTGCAGCAGTGCTTCAGTCGTGCCGGTACCATGATAGGATGTGTCAGCGTGAAGTGTATTGTTTATTTATTTGACATTATGAATAATTTAAGGAAAACTAAACTTTTGTGCTAAATGCAGAACACAAGTTTGTAAAGATCATCGCGATATTTTGTATAAACAATGCGGAGTAATAGTAATAGATAGAGAAGAGTAATAAACATGCAACATGCTCCTTTCCAAATTTTAGATGCAATAATTCATTTATAAATATTTGTGACACCAATACAAACATCTTAAATTTCGTACTTTTTCTAAGTTGTGTCGATTGACTTAGAACCACTTACAATTAATTGTTTACTTATTTTTGTGTGAGACAATGTTAGAAAATGAAACTTATTGAATTTTGTTATACCTTTGTTATTGAAATATTCAGGAAAATGTAAATGGGGTCACTATAAAAAATTAAAGATAAATGATTATTTTGTCCTTTTATATTTTCAATTCTTCATTTGTATGTTTGTTTATAATAGTGCATTATGTTAATACTACCTTATAAATGATTGATTATTATTAAAATAAGTAATTTCATACTTATTTGTTGCTAAATATAATATTATAAAGAAATAACTTAAAGGGGTCAGAAAGGACCCCGCGCCACCTCTAATGTAACTCCGGCAACCGCCACCTCTCCAGGGTTAACCGTTTTGACGTAAAATAAATAGGGAGTTTTTACACCCTCGAACGTTAAGTACAATCGATCTTCTGCTCATGCGCAGTTCAAGTTTCGCATCACTTTAATGCATCTGCGCATGCGCAAAAGATCGATAGTGCTTCACGTTCGAGGATGCAAAAACTCTCTAATAAGAGAAGATATATTCTCGACCAATGGGTCAGAAAGTTTAAATGGAGCAAATGATGGTGCTGGGTTTATAGAATGATTCTTCACTTTTGCAGTTAGAAGTGTCGAATAATAAAAAAATAATCCAAATATGAACTTAATCTAATTGAACTATAGTAAGTCACGTTTTCTAAGCCAATGCTACGTTCCAAAAGCGTTGGACCTACTGGATCATTCTGCTGTGAATCCTTTCAATTGTTTTGCATTGTATCTTCGCGCGTTGGTCACTTTTACAGAACTTTCATTTCTTCTTCCTTTTCAATGAGCTTACAAAAGATAGCATCGTTGTGGTCCACTGCGTCGACTTCACGTTCAAGTCAAGATTTATTTTCATGGCGCACTTTAGTATTTCTTGTCTTTCTTTTTTGTTTCTTCCTTTCGCTCTTTATTGTATTCTTATTTTGCTCTTTTATTTACCTCTCATTTGTCTTAGGCTCCGCCATTGCATGTATATTAATAACGAACTGTTCACCTTTAAGAGGAAAATGGGAGATAAACATTAACAAATCTCATTCTGAACTTGGTGGGCCGATCATCAAATCTAGATCATCACCAGTGAGGTTACTTTTCAACACTGGCTATTTTCTTTTTTTCAATGTTCAGATTCTAGGGGTAATTTGTAGCGCAGGAAAATACGATTTCGATACTTTATTTATTTATATTCTCCTTTATTTTTCCGTGATTACATTCTTCGTGTCCTTGGTGCTTTCCCTGTTTCTGCTCTCTTTCATTTCTTTTCCGTTCCTGATAATTCATTTCGTATTAAACGTTAGCCGAAAGTTTGACACATACAAAATCTTATTGAGGTTCTTAATGCTTTGGCTCGCTACTCTATCGTCATGGGGAACGTTGCAGAAAACCGTTATTCTAGATGTAAAGCAAATCTGTCTGGATTAAGACCAAATAGTACAAATTCTGGGAAACTATTGTCTTCTCTATTTGAGTTGATAACAACGAATTTATGTAAACACAATTTTTTAGCATTTACTTATGTTTAAAAACAATAATCTTTCTTTGGGACAGACATCGACAGAAATTTCTCCCTTATTGAAGATTTGAACAAAAGTAAACAAATTTTCCACTAAGTTACAAACATATTATAATTATTGACACAATATTTTTGGCCATCTTTTTAAAAGATTTGTGTTTTTGAAGTCTTCACGTTAATTGAATTTCAAATGTTTCTTATTAATAATGTATTTTCGAGACATACCAGTTGAAAACCACTGGATTAATTTTTGTAGAACGAACATCGTTCGAATTGCTTCAAACACCTGTTTCGACTTTTTTACTAGCATATAATTTTCCTACTGGCATTAATTGAATTTTAAATTATCTTAATTGAAAATGTCAACCCTAAGAGGATTATTCTTAACACCATCATAATGACTTAATTTGATTATCAAAAGAAATTAAATTACGTTCTTTATGTATTTTTTAGAAGTTATTAGGCAGGAAGGGAAAGTGCAGTATTCGATCTTCATTATCTGCTTCGCTAAACGAAGTCTTATGAATGACCTTAAGTATTCAAACTATACGCAATGACAGAAAACGTTACACAAATTAAAGTACAAAAGTTCACACAGTTTTGCAAAAGGAAATTATGTAGTTAAAAGTTTAAATAAAAATAATATACTGTGTCAAGAATTTGATGAGAAGGTCTGGTTTAACGTTGCTGAATATTCATGGACTAAATATAGTTTAGGATATTGTGAATAAGTGATCAATGCATTGTACGATTACTTCGAAAATAGAGTATATCTAAGAAATAATTTTGAAAATTGATGTTAATGTCTTATGTTAGTGATCATTCTATTATTTGCATTCATTTTAAAAACAGTGTTAATATATTCTTTGTGTATTGTATACAACCAGAGGCTTCCAGCGACAAAAATGGTGCTGAACAAATCACAAAGTGGTTGTTCAAGAAGAAGCATGCACGTTGTTGAAGAACAACAAATTAAATACTCTTTTATAACACTGCAATAAATTAAACGTTTTAACAAAAATAGTATTTACAAATTCTGCAACACAACAGTTCTTTAAGCACCGTATTAAATTATTATTTTACTTCCTGTCAGTAGATTAACAACTTTGACAGACTGTATTCGGCATTTATTTTATATACAGAAAATTCAGAATTTCTGTCTATAAAATAAAGGCCAAATAGAGTCTGACAAGTTCTTTACGTACCAAAAATATAAAACAAAATTGCTGTTCCATTACGCAACACGGATATCGAAAATATTTAATAGCGGGCCACGGACCACGTGCGTTCTTTTCCTTGTGATATCCTCACCCCTTGCCTACACACACACACACACACACACACATACACATACTATGCTTCCATACATTTGTCGGGAGAGGAGTCCGGAGCTTAGAACTCGCTTCTGGTAGGGTGGCGCACCGTTTGGAGACACCTGGATGGGGAAAAACCCCGCAAGTCGATGTGAAGGTCGGCGACGGATTTCGATTCACCTCCTGTGATAAACACTAAACTTCTGCGACTAATCACCACAGCAGTTGACTCTCCCGGAAACACGACATAATTTGCCAACCCATCCTCAAGGACCGGCCGGGATATGAACCTCAGCGTGCAGGGGTAGAAATCTACCATGTCTTCCGCTACGAGTTGCCCGGAGCTCCGAAAAAAAAAAAGACCGAACGTTCTCCGGGACGTTGCATTTCCGACTTTCGGAACCATGTAGCGGAGCATCGGGATTATCCCGGAAGTGTGAAGTACCAGTTTAATGTATTACGAATTACGAGTTGTCGGTGTGTAACCGGGAGATGGACTGCTGATAGGGCCTGCCAGAGCGGCCACCGGTTTCAGGAAAAAAGATGGGACGCGACGTGGGGTGCTGGGCGCAATGTCATGTAACTGGTTCCTCTCTCGTGGAACCAAACGAGTTAAGCGGCTGTCCATTTCTCAGAACGAGTTTACACCGGAGCAGAGGAGAGTAGGGGAAGTGTCTCAAGTGCATTGAAACCAATTCCGATTCACCGATTCTTTCTTGAAATTTACAGAATAAAAAATACACAAGTGAGCCGAAAGTTACATTTCATTGTAATGGTTACTGAAAATCAGCGGCAAAGGTTGTTAGTAAACAGTGCGATTTGAATAAATTATATAATAGTATAAAATGTGTATATTTGAAGAAAAACGCCCATTAAAGTTTATTTAAGAAAGAATCAAATAAAATATTAATTTAAAATCGATTGGAAAACCACAAGAAAAGCATTTGAGCTATGGGCAGTAACTTTATGGTCCAACTATATATTTTGTACACTTTCTTAAATATTTAATATTTTTTAAATTTACTTGCTGGGGGTAGCGTGATCCGCCGAAAGCGACGCGCGACAGGTGGTCTTCTTTATTTCGCTCACTCGGAACCCATCTATAATCATAATGGACAAAGCAAAATACAATACGTGAAATTAACAAAATTAAATTTCCATCATTTCTGCCTTCAAATACATTAAAATACTAAAAACGTCCATATTCCATGTATTTAGTCTGATTCTTTAGAATATCTTAACTGAAAAGATATTAAAATTCATTATATTATGTATTTTGCTTTTTGATGAGAATATGAATAAAATATCAGTGCAGTCTGACCATGATATATCAATTTGCAGCAAAAGTTTTTTAACCTATTAAGAATATAATAATAATAATAATAATAATAATAATAATAATAATAATAATGGCAATGAATTACACGATAAGGACATAATGCGAAATCTCCTTCGGCGCGAGATGGAAAGAGTTAGTCAACTTCCGCTTGAATCTCGTGAACCGTTGAGGAGAATATACGAAACTGCCAAAGCTAAAAGAGTGATAGAAACAGTGAATTCTGTCTTAAATGAGGTGGTGGAGACCCCAGGCAGAGATCTAGATATTACTGAAATCAATCACATCATATATGCAACTGGATATCTAGTATCTCAGATAATTTTGGAGCCAGCCAAGAACACCGACGGCCGACAGCAAAACAGAGTAAACAGCTCTGTACCCCCATGGATGAACAGAATTATGAAACGGATAGCCGACACCCGGCGCGAAATATCACTCTTAGCTGAGGCATCTTCTAAATCAACGCACACCTCTAAAGTTCAACGAAAAATATTCAATGTTGAACAAAAATACCAAATTGAAAATGACACCAGCAGGCTAATGGTAGTTGAGAAGCTAAAAGAGAAAATTCAAGCATGGGCTCAAAGAATTAGACGTTACAAACGTAGAATAGATTTCCGTGTACAGAACCGGTTGTTTGAAACAGACGCGAAGAGATTCTATCGCAATCTGACTCAAAAACCGAATGGCAAAGCTGTTACTCCTTCAAAAGATGACGTCGAAGCATTTTGGGCAGGAATCTGGGAGGAGAGCAGATCCTACAACAAAGACGCATCTTGGCTTCAATCTGAAGTTGATGCTGCCGATGAACTTGTAGAAACAGTGGAAGATGTTCACCAATTCTCGGAAGAGGACCTCTTCCAATCAATTAAGAACATGGGAAACTGGAAGTCCCCCGGGATTGATAAGATCCAGATTTATTGGATTAAGAAATTAACAGCAATACATTCTCATCTAGCAAAGGCTGTTAATAAAATTTTTGAAAACCCAAAGGAAATCCCGGAATGGCTCACACGCGGCATCACGCATTTGCTACCCAAAGTGGGAGACAGCTCTTTGGCGAAGAACTACAGGCCAATTACTTGTCTGCCAGTCCTGTACAAAGTTATAACTTCAGCCATAGCTGACAAAATGTACAGACATCTAGAGAAGAATCATCTAATGAAAGCTGAACAAAAAGGATGTCGTAAAGGCTCTTATAGCTGTAAGGAAATCTTGCTACTGAATAAAGTCATCTTGAATGATGTAAAGAAACGCAAACGTAATTTGAGCATGGCTTGGATTGACTACCAAAAGGCCTTTGATAGTGTACCACACGATTGGA
Organism: Acheta domesticus; assembly: GCA_031308135.1. Lineage (NCBI taxonomy): Eukaryota > Metazoa > Arthropoda > Insecta > Orthoptera > Gryllidae > Acheta > Acheta domesticus. The sequence goes on from JAHLJT010005437.1 coordinate 70,687,893, forward strand.
TTTTGAAGACCCTGGAGATCTATCGATTTCATCCTAGACTTATTGAATTTTGCAAGGCTAGTATGAAGTCGTGGAGTACCAGGTTACTAATCCACAGCGGAAAGGAAGCAGTAGAAACCAGAAGTATTCAGATTAACAGGGGTATTTTTCAAGAAGATTCACTATCCCCTCTGCTTTTTTGCATTAGTTTGATCCCACTATCGAGACAGTTGTCGCAAGCTGACTTTGGTTTTAAGTTCCATGGTGATGAAAGGCCAGTATCACATTTGTTTTACATGGATGATCTGAAAGTGTTTGCTAAGAATGAAGCGATTCTCTCCCAAATGCTGTCGTCAATGACTTTAGCAATGACATCTGCATGAAGTTTGGTCTTGACAAATGTGCAAAAATCAATTTAAAAAGAGGGAAACTCACAACGTCTGAGAACATTGAAATTGACACGCACACTGTGATTCAGATCTTGAGCCAGGTAAAACGTACAAATATCTGGGCATTGAAGAATGTGAAACCATCTCGTATGACAGAATGAAAGAGAGAATTCGTAGGGAGTATTATAGGAGAGTGAGACTGATCCTGCAGTCCGCTCTGAATTCCAGGAATAAAATATATGCAATAGGTAGTTTGGCGGTACCTGTAGCCGAATACAGTTTTGGACTAGTACACTGGACTGGGCAAGAACTTCGCACCATGGATCGAAAAACCAGAAAACTGCTAACAATGCATCATGTTTCCCACCCTCGAGCTGATATACATAGACTTTATGTGTCACGTAAGGAAGGAGGAAGAGGCCTCAGACAAATTGAGGCCTCCTGGCACAACGCAATAGTCGGGCTGGGGAAGTATGTAGTCAGCCATCAAGATGACCCTCTAATGAGGCAGGTCATGAAATCTGACCGAAGAATGGGAAACAGAGGCATTGTTAGAGTAGCAAGAAGCATTGCGAAGAAAACTAGGCAAGACACGTCGAATAACACAGACACTGAACTTCTGATGCTGCTAAACATGAAGTGTGAGACACAAAAAATGTTAAAGAAATCATGGAGAGACAAACCACTCCACGGACAATCGCTAAAAAGAATGGACAAGGTGCAGATCAATGAAGATCAATCATTTATGTGGCTTAAAAGGAGAAGAATGAAGCCAGAATCGGAAGCACTTATAATAGCTGCCCAAGATCAGGCCTTGAGAACACGACATTATGATAAAGCGGTTCTCAAAATTTCCCAAGATGATAAATGCCGCATTTGCCTGGAGCAAGTAGAAACCATTGATCATATTGTCTCAGCTTGTCCAATCCTAGCAAAGACCGAATACCTGAAAAGACATGACAGGGTGTGTAGCTACCTCCACTGGCAGATCTGTACCTCCCTCGAAGTTCCAAAGTGGTACGCCCCATGCCCCAAGTGGTACGAACACTCACCAAAACCGGTGACGTCTGTTGGATTGTGTACGATATTGTACGACCAACAAATTCAAACTGATCGCACGATAGCGGCAAACAAACCGGATATAGTCATCCGGGATTTGGAGAACAAATCGTGTTTACTTATCGATGTTGCTGTATCTTGCGATCAAAACGTCGTTACCAAGGAGGCAGAGAAACGTCTTAAATACAAGAGTTTGGAAATCGAGATCAGCCGAATGTGGGGCGTAAAAGCACAGGTCGTCCCGATAGTTATCGGAGCTCTGGGATTTGTTCCGCAAAATTTGAGTAAGAACTTGTCTAAACTGCCCGGTAATTCAAAAGACTGGGAAGTGCAAGAAATTGCTTTATTTGGAACAGCCCACATTTTGCGTAAAGTATTGTAGAGGCACTGATAGTCACCGGATCTGCTCCTTAGGTAGCTGGTTGCAACCTGGAGTAGATTTTATATTCAGCCGACTCATAAGATCTTTAGTCGTGATGTAATGGAATAATAATAATAATAATAATAATAATAATAATAATGGCGAAAGAGAAATAGACCATATCTGTTTTTTAAGACGATGCTATTAGCTTAATTTAATATCGATAGGTCTGGCAAAGGACCATGTGCTCTGTGGAGGAAGGAAAACAATACATTTTGATTTCCCATCAGCCTGTAGCCATGGACACAATCATAACCACGCAGGCTTTCCTTATATAGAACATCGCATAATCACACCTCCGCTTTCCTTCCCTGAAACGAACTCTTGACTTTCGCGTTTGCTTCAGACACATTTTGATCGAGTACATTCCAGCTTTCAATCATTCTTGGGTGAATGTATTCCAAAGACTCCATCGGTACGACACCTCTCACTGGCATTAGTCGACAGGTTCCCCTCTCTCTTTCTTTTTTTTCACATATAGGACTGGTGAAGACATAAGGTGAATACACAGAAAATTTGCAATTTTGTTTTATTGTGGTGTTCCACTCCTGAGAATTTCATGTTTTAAATTTGTTTCGAATAACATTTTAAAAAACACATTACTGGTAACATTTTCCCAGCGATTATACAGCGGGAAAAGATTGAAAAAGTGCCCAAGCCTAATTCTGGTGTATAGAATACAAATATGCAAACCGTTTGTCTATATCATATCAGTTTTTGTGAAATAAAGACTACAATATAATTTTTATATTCTTTTTATTTTTACCTGTGTTGTAAATGCCTCTGCATTATGAACACACATATTCACATACTCGTGCGTGCCCCGCACGCACCCGCACATGCACACACCCACACAAACGCACCCACCTATACATCCATACACACCTCTGACCGCGAGGTCCCAGAGTTCGAGTCCCGACGGTGGAAGGATTTTCGACAGTATCTACGTAGCTAGGTCGAGTTCTGTCGCTGCCTGGAGGAGAATTCCACCGGTCAGCTGCTCTTATTGGTAGTTTCCAGAGGTTTCTCCGATCAATACCAGACAAATGGCGTAGCAGTATCTTACTAAACGGACCATGGACCGGGCGCGATCTTTCTTTCACAATCCTTGTCATAACCTCACCCCTTACTGATACGTACGTATATCCACTACACGACCACGCATACCGGGAGACCAGTCAGGAGCTTAGAGCTTGTCCCACCTGGGAGGGTGCCTTGCTGGTGGGAGATGCCTGGTTGGGGAAAACTCCGCTAGTAGGTCATCGCCGGATCTCGCCACCAGCACGGAAAGATCACCGCCACCACCACCCGAGGGTAAAAGCATGCACTGCACTGCAATTAATGACCTTAGCAGTTGACGTATACTCGGAATCACTAATAAGCAACCACCCACCCACCCACACACACACACACGCACCCGTACGTCCTCACCCACGCATACATCCATGCACACGCACCCACCGACACATCCATACACACAATCGCATCCACCCATACATCCACACACAAGAATTTCCGAAGAATGGAAAACAGTGTTTTACGACTCGCTTTAATATGATTCATTTTACTGATTTTCGTCAAAAACAGCAAACCTGTATGAGGAAGAAGTGTAAATTTGCACAAGTTTTCTTGACTTCTAGAACCCCTCTCCAACCATTTACTGCCTTTAGACGAATCAGGAATAAAAGTACCAACAAAACGAGATTAGTAACATTTCAACACAAAAAATTTTCTCTTCCAAAATTAAAGAACATTAGTAAACAAACATTTGCATTGGTAACAAACTACAGGTCTGATATAGTATTGCTCACAAAACATCAACCCAGGCCATCGAATAGACTCTTAAAACAACATCCAAATGTGGTTTAGATCAGCATCAAACAAAATGTTAGATAAGAAATAAATTCTTATTTTTACACCCTCTCCATACAATTAGGTAACAACAAACCACTCTTCTTCACCTGACAAGTGGTCCAACAAAATTAAATCAAGAGCATCAAACGAAGAACGATTCAAAATTATGTGATTTCCGATTTGTATAAAACAATCTTCTCTATCGCGCTCAAGCATACATCAACGCACTTGATACGCACACCCACACGTAGCGGACGCGCGCACCCACACGTAGCGGAGTGAGGACCGGAAGAAAGTGTGAGCCTGGGCAAACGCAGTAGGTGGGTTCGCAGCGGGTGACGCAGTGTGTAGCCGGGTTCGCTCACCTCTTACGCAACGGCCGCTGTGATTAAGAACGGCCTCTGGGCAAACGAGCCGAGTGGGCGTTTTAGCGTTCTGTTGCTTCGAGGCAGGTCCGCTCTCCTTTCACCTGCGGAGAATCAGCGCTCCGAGACCCAATTTACACGGTTTCTTCTTTTTTTTTTAACGAACGATTCTGGAGTTTTAGCGAACGAGATCATGTAATGCATCGGCTTCTGGAGCTCTGACAGGCTGAGTTCGCTCAGGGTAACAACAGTGGCCACTCCAGCGACTCTCACCGCGTGGTGCTGGTGTTCGAGTCTCGATGATGGTGATTTCCGACACTAAACACACACTTGTATTTGCATTTGTTATATATTGTAGTGATACCGAATATATTACAGTTAATTGCGCGCCTAAGAATTACTCCGCGTCGCACGACAGCGAGGGTCAGACGACGGCGCCAGGGCGGCAGCGGCCACTCGCCGCCCCCCCCTTCCCTTTGAATTTGTCATGGCCACGTGTCCCGGAGCTTGGGTGGTCGTTTCGTGCGCACGGCACCCCCGGTATTTTTCCGCGACGCTCAGAGCCCCCCCAGCCTCCCTTGAGATTTCCAGCCCCTCACACCCCCAGTCATTAATAACTGCCCCTATTTGACGCAAAATTGAAGCGAGAGGGAGCGATAGCCAGCTTCTCTCTCATTTCTCGGCCTCAAAAACACCCGACGATAGGGCAGAAATAGTTTGAGACGCACTACCCTTGCGCCAATAGCCGCCGGAATTAGGCAATGTTCTGGAAGGTTCCAGAATCTTAGGGATAATTTTGGTGGGGGAAAGAAGCTTCGAGGGACTTCGAGCAGACGACGCGAAGAGAGAAGCGAACGAGTGGCGTTCGGGGTAGGACGCGAGTAGCGGTCAAGGGGGGACAAGTTGCTTTTGTGGTGGCACTAGGCGCCGGAGACAGAGTTCGGTTCGTGTTGGATGGACTTATAAAAAACATTGAGTTTTTTGGGAGAATTTGTGCAAATCCCCTTTAACAATTGTAGACCGCGGGGCTGTGTGACGGACAATTGACAGTGAATTGTGCTGTGTTAATATCTGACTTGTGCTCGAATTCGGGACTTTTTCGTGAGATTATCAGATGATTCACGAACTCGCTTCGATCTCCAAAATACCGTGTGATAGATCGAGAGTGAGGAGATCATTCGTTCGAGCAAACATTACCTAATCATTCACAACAGTGAGCGGACGGCGCTGTGTGTTGGGCCAGCCCCAGCAGCCCCCTCACGTATACCTGGTTCAGTCCTGCGCACCCCACCCGGGCGGCGCCTCATCGCCCGTGACGACCCTCGCAGCCAGCTGACGGCCCGAGGTTATTCAACTTTGGTGGGTTGTGCAAGCCGCCTTGCGGAGGCAGTATTTATTTTGCTTTTGTGGTGCGCCCGTGATCGAAAGTCATAAACTGTGTGGCGAACAATTTTTGCTAATTACCTTTTGACCGGGCGACGAAGAGAGATTCCCCGGCCGCGCTTGGCCGCCAAGAGGGAATTTGCGCAAGGAGAAAATCTTTGTCATTGTAATTGTATTAATTTGTATTTCTTAATTTTAACTTGTGTGTGTGCATGACATGTTTTTTTGATTTGGGTAAAGGGGAGCATGCTCGCCGACATGATTGGTACCAGTTCATTCGTGATTTCTTACTGAATAAATCCCCATGTTGTTATATGAATGCAATGCTTCTCATTTGACCCCGACCGCCAGCTTCCTCCATCATCGCCATTTCAGGCCAGACTGTCTATCGACTGAGCGAGCCAGCTACCCGTCCGAGGCGCCCAACCGAAGACGAAGGGTAGTCGCAATATATAAACAAATATATTAATTTATTTTGTAAATAAACAATTTAAACATTTATGGAGTGTTTCTATGTTTGTACAATGCACATTGTTGCCTAGAAAGCTTATTTTGAAACCAACTTTTGAGTGCTTATTGCGGCTCATCCATTGGGAATCTCCATGTAGCTTATTAGACAAGATGTGCTTAAAATTGTCTTAAGAGCTTATTATCGAAGTTTCGACGTTTCCTCCCTGGACACCCTGCACATATATATATATATATATATATATATATATATATATATATATATATATATGTTGGTAATTGTAAATGTACTTTCATGTTTCTACATTCTAGCACCGGGCAACATCAGCCCAAATGTGAAATAAAGCTTTTATCTGTATATCTAGCTACAAAGCCACTTTCTGGAGGATATTTCCAGTGGCCGGCAGCTTTGATGGGTAGTTTTCCGATCAACAACAGACGAATGCCGGATCATTACCCTAGCGAGTGGACCATGGATTACGTGGGATGTTTCCTTCTTCCTTGTCCTATCCGTTCCCCTTAAACCCCCTTTCATGCTCTAAATATTGTACCACATATGTCGAGCCTTCAGTTGGGGTCTTAGTATATACACCGGCTGAGACAATGGCAATCTGTCGAAAATGCATGAAGGAGCCCGACCGCTCTTGCAAGCTGACGTGCCCTCATACAAGCCCGACCCCTCATTCGAGACAGCAACAGATGTCAAAATGTGCCTGGGAAGAAACAGTCACACTTTTCGCGAAATTTCATATACCACTCATGGGACAGACGATGCTAACAATTCGCTCCCCAGAAAACTCGATTAACCACTCAATCAATCTGTGGCAAAAATATCCGCACGTTTGGTAAAACACCACAATCGTTCTTCAGAAGAAAACGAAATTCGAATCTAAGATCCGAGAGGAGCTATGTCGGGCAGCAGTTAGCTTCCAAAACCCCGGATTTAAGGATTAAAGCCGGATACAGATAATATTTATAATAAGAAAAAATTGGGAAGGGTTTTGTAAAGCGTAAGAAGCGGGGCCTCTGGTAGCTCAGTTACCAGAGCGGTGAACTGTGGTATAGACACACGGAAATCTATACCTCGGTGGTTCAACTCTGGCCCGGAAGAGCGTTGTTTTTAAATAATATTTACAATAGAGAAGTATTGGAAATGGATTCGTAAAGCGCCACAAGCGGACGCCTCTGGTAGCTCAGTTGGTAGAGCGGTGGACTGTAGCGTAGATACACAGAAATCCATAGGTCGCTGGTTCAAATCCGGCCCGGAGGAGCGTTGTTTTAAATAATATTTATAATAGAGGAATATTGGAAAGGGTTTCCTAAAGCGCCACAAGCGGCGCCTCTGGTAGCTCAGTTGGTAGAAGCGGTGGACTGTAGCGTAGATACACAGAGAATCCATAGGTCGCTGGTTCAAATCCGGCCCGGAGGAGCGTTGTCTTTAAATAATATTTATAATAGAGAAATATTGGAAAGGGTTTCCTAAAGCGCCACAAGCGGCGCCTCTGGTAGCTCAGTTGGTAGAGCGGTGGACTGTAGCGTAGATACACAGAGATCCATAGGTCGCTGGTTCAAATCCGGCCCGGAGGAGCGTTGTCTTTAAATAATATTTATAATAGAGAAATATTGGAAAGGGTTTCCTAAAGCGGCACAAGCGGCGCCTCTGGTAGCTCAGTTGGTAGAGCGGTGGACTGTAGCGTAGATACACAGAAATCCATAGGTCGCTGGTTCAAATCCGGCCCGGAGGAGCGTTGTTTTTAAATAATATTTATAATAGAGAAATATTGGAAAGGGTTTCCTAAAGCGCCACAAGCGGCGCCTCTGGTAGCTCAGTTGGTAGATCGGTGGACTGTAGCGTAGATACACAGAAATCCATAGGTCGCTGGTTCAAATCCGGCCCGGAGGAGAGTGGTTTTTAAATAATATTTATAATAGAGAAATATTGGAAAGGGTTTCCTAAAGCGCCACAAGCGGCGCCTCTGGTAGCTCAGTTGGTAGAGCGGTGGACTGTAGCGTAGATACACAGAAATCCATAGGTCGCTGGTTCAAATCCGGCCCGGAGGAGCGTTGTTTTTAAATAATATTTATAATAGAGAAATATTGGAAAGGGTTTCCTAAAGCGCCACAAGCGGCGCCTCTGGTAGCTCAGTTGGTAGAGCGGTGGACTGTAGCGTAGATACACAGAAATCCAGTAGGTCGCTGATTCAAATCCGGCCGGGAAGAGCGAAGTTTTTAAATAATATAAGTAAATATGGGAAAATGTTTTAGAAAGCGCTACACAGTTAAGTAAACATATTTTGCCGGTAAATGACGTGTAAACGAAAAACGCTGTATAACTATAATGCTTAGAAATAAAGGTCCCCAAAAATTTGGAAAAAAATGTTGGACTGAAACATTGCTTAGTAATTAATTAATCACTTTTTTGACTTTTTCCATTTTTGCCCATAATGTTTCTGAAAACTATGGCTTACATTCATATAATTGATAGACAGAATTTTCGACGGTAATTGTAATGTTATGGAAAATAGGACTTTGCCACGATTTTTAACCAAGTGAGAGGAATTTTGAAGTTGCCGTTATGATCTTTGTACGTATCACTAAAAGTGATTAAAAGTAATGACTAAAAGTATGACAAAGTTTCAAAAGTATGACTAAAAGTGATTTGTTTCTTTTTCGAGATGCTACTTCTCTTATGGCTGCAGATAAACAAGATGCTCTTGACGGCCCTTGGATGCTGTTGTCACTTCCCAAATGTGACTTACACCACAATTGCATGCAGGGACATAAGCTACTTGTTGTCTACTTCTGCATTGTGCTAACCTCTAGCTAAGAAAGATTGAAGTGTGACACACCGTTTTAGCCCGTGAGGAACAATGTTCAAACCATCTATCACTGCTTCCAATCCAAATCTTCCAAATTTTGACTTACACTTCTTTTTCTCTTAACAGCTCAAATATGAATATTTGTGAGCATCTTTGATTTGTAAATGCCTTGATAAAATACCTATGTGTTAGCGACATCATCATTAATCAGTTTCCGAATTCCTTATACGTACTTAATTACAGCTGTATTCACTAGTCCGCGTTCCATCACTTGTCGGTCGATTTCGCAACACAACGTCAGTAAGAACGCCACTTCTCTGAACCGTCCATTTTCCACTCCATCACTGTCTCCCCTGGGACAAAACCTCTCGGGCCGGAAGAGCAGGCCCCGCAAATTCTCTGGAAGTGGACGGAATGGCGGCGAACCGAATACATCAAAGGCGCGGTGCCCGCCGCAACAAAACCACGAGGAAGCTGAGTGCACATGCCGTCCACATGTAACACCTGCGGCAGCGGCGAAAGCCCGTTTGCGACGCGGTTGTCGGAGCGGCTGGGAGGAACAGGAGAGAGGGAGTTCAAAAGCACTGCGACCGAATCCGCTGCGAGCCGATTTGCACAAACCGGGTCATCCGATCGATTCCACGCTAATTAATAACGTGTTTTAGTACGGCATTTCTTAAAACAATACGATGCAAGGTAGAGACTACGAAGTAACCTCTTTCGTGTGAAGTGTTAAAAGCGTACTGCATAACGTATTTTTCTTAGACTGCGAGAAGGTTACGCGGAGTTTAGATGATGCCCTGAGCCACCCACGGCTTAGGTGGCTCAGAGCGTGAACTGATGTCATTGCAGTGCCTCTGATTGGGAGGTTCGAATCCAGACAGTGGCAGGAATTTCTTTGCAAGCTTGATAGCGAGGTCGAATTCTGGTGGCCGGCTGCTCTGGTCGGTAGGTATATGTGGTCTAATCAACATCAGGCGAATGCCGGAGCAGTATCCTAAGAGACGGGTCACAGACCGCGGGATATTTTCCTCTTTCTTGTCCTATCCTCACTTATTACACACACTACACTATCTACGTGGAGGGAGCTTAGAGCTCGTCTCGGTTGGGGCGGTGCCCCGCTGGTGGGGAGATACCTGCTCGGGGAAACCCCAAATAGCTAAGGCAAGTGGACGTATATGACGGCATCGGATCTCGGCATCCTGCGGGGGTAAATCACCCCCATAAAAAAACCTCAATACACTTCCGAGACTAATAATGTCAGCAGGGGAGCTGCTACCGATATGTTCCCAAAATACCACATCTTGATTCATATTTGTATGATCAGACTTCCTCTTTTCCCCAAAGTTGTTGGTTCATCGGATTATACGGTTAGCCGCACACTGCGCCGCATATGCAAAGGCTCAAAAGTGAAATTCATATCGAACACTCCTTAGTTCTTAACGCTGTGAAAAATCTTTAGTGGCATACTACTGGTGTGTCGCGAAAAGTACCCCTTCTGCCGCGTCCACTGGATCCGTAAGTGTGCTTATGTGTATATACTACATGTATGTGTACGAGAGAGAGGATCAATGTCAACTTTCTACCTCCATTCAAAATAAGTGAAGGCTTCGTTGGGAATTGGGCTTCTTATATTTGAAACACCCTCTAATTTGGAATGTTTTGAGCATGTACGACATTGAAATTCCGAAAGAATATTACCAGAGTCGTTGCGTTCATGGAGTGAGAAATACAATTTCGATAAAACTTTGAATCATGTCAGTCCTGAACAAAACTTTGTGTCAAGTCATATCTTTTGATTTTGACGCATAATTTTCTTTAGGCTTCGGTCATTGGACATATTTTTTCGCTAATCCTGATGTTTTAGCCATTTTCGTTATCATTTCAAAAGACTTTCGATCACGTCAGCAAAACAGCCTACTCAATTCTTCCCCACAATTTGGAATACTCCTTTTGTATTGCAAATCATACCAAACAAGCAGTAATAAATCGGTTTAGAAAATGCACGGCTTCGAGAGTGTGCTACACATGTAACTTGATGTGACGTGAGAGAGCGGCAGTAATAAAGTGGCCATTAGGAGCAAGGGGAGCGGGAGGGGGAGGGGGTTAATAAGAACAAGAGAGAGGAAGAACAAGGCGCGACGGGTTGGGCAACGAGGGCGAAAGTGCTCGCAAAAGACGTCCCTCCGACTTTCTTACGATCGTACGAGGACTATGACGCTACAAAGCAGGCGAACATTTCTAATTGAGGGGTTGGAAGGAAGTACGACTTACCACGTGTTATGCCGGTTTGGATTTTCTTGGATTATGATTTGCATTGAACCGGCATTATGTGAATTACTCGAATTTCAAAGAAATTGCACTACGACATATGATAATATCGAGAACAAGAGGTTGCCGTTGGGCCATCGAATTTGTAGGCCATCGAAAATTTATTGTATCGTTTGGACCCAACTGATTCCGCAGCTCATTTTCCTCAGTAGAACGGTCAATCTTTATTATTTCTGTTACTTTAACGTACAGGTTTTAAATTATTTCTTTCTTGTATTGCTTATATAGTGATAAATATAGTACCTCACTAAATGATGAGTGTCGAGAAAGACGTGCATTCTGAGAATTCTTGTTTTATTTTATGCCAATTTGGAATACTTTTATCGTACGCATTATATTGTTTATTTAAAACACTAAGGGATTTTCTTTAGAAAGAAGTTTGTCTTCTGAACCAAATTTCGTGATTTTCACTTCAAGTGAAAGGTAATGGACCCCAGAATGTGTTATCGCTTCCTGTTAAGTATTAAACGGGTTTATAATATACATAATAAATTTTAATATTATCTTAATATTAATAGAACGTTTATCTGTCACATGTTCATACTGTCCGCGATTTTTGGTCATTACATTCTTTAGTTATGTGAGCTGCAATCGGTCAAATATAAACATTCCATGTTTCGTTGTTTAGGGAGCAAGCGTCTGAGTGTCAGCTTAGAGTTAGTGAAGGGAAAACAGCAAGTGTTGTAAGTTTGAAAACTGAGTCTATTTTGACATACATATATTAATGAGTGTGTAACTAACAATATTTTGATACATATTTCCATTCTTAGCACCAAACATGTCCGCGATTATAACAATAAGAGTTGTATTATGTTTTTAAACTAATATGTATTGCAGACTTTCCTTAGGATGGGCAGATTAATAGAAAGCAGATTACTGCATCCAGGGAACGACATGAGAAATAAATAAATACGATTGAGATCGTCGTTGAGAACACCATTAGCAGCGGATATAGTATTTAAAAAGTGGTACTCTGGTGGCCCCATTGAACCCAAATGTGACTATGTTACACAATACACCTCACAGAGGGTATGTGCAACGGATAAGTATTCAGATCGCGAGCAACAACATTCCGAACTCAGCAATTCATTGTTTTCAATCAGAAAATGGCTTCATACGTACCCAAATTCAAAGTGTACTTTAAAAGAAATAAATCTGAAACTGCAAGAGTAAACATTCTGATATGGTTAAGCGTTTATAAACAACCAGGTGCGCAAATTGGGAATATTATTCCGGTTATCATGGTTTTGAGTCAAGACAAGAAATCTATTTTTAAATTTATAACATCAATTAGCTTCACTCACAAAAATTACGCTTAGAGGTAATTACACCGATAACGTTTGAACAATATGAAAACATTTCCCCAGTTTTGTCAATTAAAAAACAAACAAACAAACAAAACCCTATGGTCATCTACATTTTCGCGAAGTGAACTCTTCAGCTCACCTTCTTGAGAAGTACAGTCGACTCCGGATTTAGTGAACTCGGATACAGTGAACCCTCGATAATAGTGAACTTACGTCACTGGTCCTGTTTCACTTTCATTACAGTTAAACAAAAGAAGATTCGGCTATAGTGAACCTCAACCTCGGCTATAGTGAACGTAGGAAATACAACGTCCGGGAAATTAATTTCCTCCTAGAAAAGTATGAAGCAAACAATCGAAAATAATTGATAGTAAAGGACAAATAAAGATAATGAAATTTTCTGTTCGTGCTGTTAATTTATTTTGCTGTACCTCTATATTAATAAAATCAATCGTTATGGAGAAATTCTCTTTAATTTTGACATAATCCGATATAGTGAACCTCGGCTATAGTGAAGGAAAAATGTTGGTCCCCAGAAGGTCATTATAACCGGAGTCGACTGTATTTTCAAAGGCGCGTCTACGGGACGAGAGCAACGATGTGGAGTTTCACTCGTGTCTTCGTGACTCGCGTTTGTCGGGAATAAGCGGCACCTTGGCGCCGGTGCACTCCCGGGACGCACGAATCCTCGTTTGTAGAGAGCGCCTCCTCTCAAATGCAGATCGTGATGATCTCTCGCTCGCAGCCCAAGTGCCGAGGATTTACCTTTTCTCCACGTTGGAAATCAAGGGATTTTAATGGCGGGTATCAGTGATTGTTTTCATTAAAAAGTATAGAGTTGTTTTACATTAGCGGGCGATTATTCTGACAGATTGATCTAGTGGTGCTGCAATAGAACACAATTTCTCGCATTATTTTTAAGTTCGCAATTTTCGAAAATTCACAGAGTTCAACAAGAATGAGACCTGCACCATTCTTTTAAGCGTCCTTTGTTCTTCACGTGGAAAAAATCACGAAAAAGAGCCGTTGGGGGCGTTTTTTAAATAAATTACACTAACTTCTAGTCGAAATTTTCGTTGCCAGGGACCGGCAATAAGAGTTTTTTCTGTCAAAAATTCGCCATTTCTGGCAGACGATTACAATACTTTCTCTTCTTACGCAGTAACGCGAAAATTTAAAAATAGCTGAACATCGCTGAAGGCGAAGTGGATTTTTGATTGATTGTGATTCCGGGCGAGGCAACAGACAAGGTCATTAGACCCGAAAATGCAGTAAATGTTTTTCCCCTCTTGAGGTGATCTTTCCTCGCTGGATGGTGAGATCCGTCAACGGCCTACCGTCGGCTAGCGGGGTTTTCCTCAACCAGGTATCTCCCACAAGCGGGGCACCCACCTAGGCGGGACAAGCTCCAAGCTCCCGACCAGTCTCCCGGCATGTGTGGTAGTGTAGTGCATGTTAGTGTAAGTGTGTGTGTAAGAGGAGAGGATAGGGCAAGGAAGAGGAAGGAAAGATCGCGCGCGGTCCGTGTCTCGTTTGTTAGGGCACTGCACCGGCATGCGCCTGATGTTGATCGGAGAAACAATGGAAAACTACAGATCAGAGCAGCAGGCCACTATAATTCTCCTCCAGACAGCGACTGAATTCGACCTAGCTCTCTAGCGAGTGTCGACAACCGTGCCATCGTTGAGATTCGAACATAGGACCTCCCGGTCAGAGACACTACACTAACATCAGCTGATGTCCTGAGCCATCTCTCCCAATGTGGTCAAAACGGGTTGGCTAAGAGTTTTCACGGATACCCCGTATCTCCTATCTCTCGTTTCCCCGCTGCTCCATCATCATTCGAAATAATAGCCATCTAAAGCTAGCAGCGCCCAGAAACCAATCTCAACCAAACTATATCCAAAATTTTAGGCTAATTTTAGGCTAATTAAATGCTCTATTCCCGAATTTTAGGCTCCTCTAGATTTCCGAAAATCGTGGGCGCTGCTAGCTTTAGTCTAAAGCTAGCAGCGCCCACCCAGAATCTATCTCAAAATCAATTGTAAAATCTGAAACCCATCCCAAAATTTAAGAATAATTTTAGGCTCTTGGAAAAAAATTATCCCCGCCTTCAAATTCCAAAATTCAGGGCTGTACAAAGCGAAACAATTAACATTGGTTCTTATGGGCGAATAAACATCAAAATCAAAAAACCTTAGGAAAAATCTGAACCCCCCCCAAAAGTTAAGAATAATTTTAGGCACTTGGAGAAAAATCAACCCCGCCTTCAAATTCCAAAAATCAGGGCTGTACAAAGCGAAACAATTAACATTGGTTCTTACGGGTGAAATAACACCAAAATCAAAAAACCTTAGGAAAAATCTGAAACCCCTCCCAAAAGTTAAGAATAATTTTAGGCTCTTGGAAAAAATCATCCCCGAATTCAAATTCCAAAATTCAGGGCTGTACAAAGCGAAACAATTAACATTGGTTCTTACGGGTGAAATAACACCAAAATCAAAAAACCTTAGGAAAAATCTGAAACCCCTCCCAAAAGTTAAGAATAATTTTAGGCTCTTGGAAAAAAATCAACCCCGCCTTCAAATTCTAAAAATCAGGGCTGTACAAAGCGAAACAATTAACATTGGTTCTTACGGGTGAAATAACACCAAATCAAAAAACCTTAGGAAAATCTGAAACCCCTCTCAAAAGTTAAGAATAATTTTAGGCTCTTGGAAAAAAATCAACCCCGCCTTCAAATTCTAAAAATCAGGGCTGTACAAAGCGAAAGGATTAACATTGTTTCTTACGGGTGAAATAACACCAAAATCAAAAAACCTTAGGAAAAATCTGAAACCTCTCCCAAAAGTTAAGAATAATTTTAGGCTCTTGGAAAAAAATCATCCCCGTCTTCAAATTCCAAAATTCAGGGCTGTACAAAGCGAAACAATTAACATGGGTTCTTACGTGCGAATAAACACAACTCACCATGAAAGAACTCACTATGAAGAAAAAAATATATTTGAAGGAAAAATCTCCATCTGCAATTTTGTAGTTGGAGGAAGACGTTGAATAAAATTCAAAATTTTGCAATTTTCGAAAATTTAGAGTTTACCGTGAACATCGTACCTATGTCACCATAATATGTGCATTTTACTCTGTTCTTACAAGAAATTTAAAGAAAAATTTGGAGCAGTTTTTGAGAAAAGTTTAAAAACGTCCGGGGAGCTTCATGTAAAGTACCCCAAAATTTTATAGAATCTTTTTCCACATCTCAAAGCTTTCACTCAAACCAGATCGTGCGGGGAATATCCATTTTGGAAGAAATCGTACGTACGGTTTAGGTGCTAGCAGTGTTGACGGACGGATGGACGTTTTCCTTTCAGTTGGTTTTTGGGAATCAAGGACCAACAAAAAACGGGTTCTGGCTACACCACGTGTTAAGGGATTTTTTTTCTTAATTTAGCAACTGGATTTATCCAGTTTTTCGTGATCACGACCAGACAACTAATTTTTTGCTGGCGAAAATTCGCCATTTTCCCCGCAGCATTATATAACTTTCCCTATACTACTGTATATTACTCTGTATTTAAGTAGCGTTTATTGTCGACAGAACAATTTTTATACATGGTGGTAGTTTTGCACTACATAGCATGTATATATTGGATGGTTGGAGAGTTCAAGATTGCTTTGACCTCTCTTGCGTTATTTATAATAGTCTGAGGATTTTCCTCTCTTGTGTAACTGACGCACCTCTTTTGTTTTATTTACACTATCATTACTTCAACAACCTACATCTAATTACAATTACTTCATAAGCGACTTTGTCGCGTCCTTATTGCTTTTATCTTCGAAATTCTCTTATCCTGAAATGACCTAACACTAAGCACAGGTGTCACTGTCACGTCCTTGTTGTGCACTGATTACTATTTACACTATTTACATTTTAACTGCTCCATCACTGCACCATCTTCTTTGACAGGGTGTAGGTACATCGAGGGGCTCCGGGTGGTGGCGCGGGAGTTTTTAGGTGCGGATTGGCCTACGCCAGACGATGCCCGCGGCCGAGGCGGCCCCCGCCGGGCACAGTTTTATTTATTTACACACACGGCGGTATTCGGCAGGGACCAGGTCTGGACGGTGTGCTTGTAATAGCAGGCGCCACTACGTCGGTAAAGCTAGCACCCCCACTTTCTCAAAACTCAGAAATGCTTGCGCCATAATTTTGGGCTAATTTCAGCCCCCTTCTAAAAATTTTGGGCTACCTCCCAACACCTTGAAATTACGATTTCAAATTTTGGCCGGTAAAGCTAGCACCCCCACTTACTTAAAATTCAAATTTTTTTGCACGGTCAAAACAAGTGAATTTTGGGCTTCTGGGGGCCACTTTTCAACATTTCGAAACACACCCCTAAATACGAAAACAAAAAATCAAAACCACTCCTAATTCTCAAATTTCAAAATTTCTCCCACCATAAGTTCGGGATATTTTTGGGCTCTTCAGTGACACCAGAAACATTATTTGGTACCCTACAATCTCCGAAATTAAGGTTAAAAATTGTGGGTTGTTAATTGAACACCCACCCGTACTGAAAATTCGAAAATATTTGTGTGGTCGTAAACGTGCGAAATTTTTGTTCCTTATCAAAATTTCGAAACTCACCTCTACGTACGATAACAAATATTTAAAACCATCCCAATAGCAACTCAACTCAAAAAATCTTGGGCCATAATTTTGGGTTCTTTAGTGTCATCAAAAAACACCCCGAAATCAACTTAGCAAAAACGAGGATGGAGAAGCTAGAATCTCACTATCTCAAAACTAGGAAATCCGGAGAAACATCACATATATTCTGGGAGAATTATACCGTACACGTGTATTTCCAACATTAAAAAAGAAAAAAAATGTATTTGTTGAGAGTTGTACCATTTATTCGGACAGGATCAATATCAAGCCTTGAAATAATTACTTTAATTCATTCCTATGTAAATATCCAATATGGACTTATTAAATATTTCATACAAGAAAAATTCTCTCCAAAAAGCAGCGACGAATTAAAAGATAAAATAGTTATTTAACTTTACATCTACAATTCTAAAATCACAATCAATAATAGAGAAATCCAAAAATGGGAAAAGAATAATGCCTAGTATAAAAGGCAAACTACATTTTTTCTCAATCTTTCATTCGTCGAAAAAAAAAAAAAAAAAAAAAGAAAACAAACTTAACTAACAAATGTAAATATGGAATTTACTAGTAACAATTGAACACATACCAACAAATAAGATGCGATCTTGAAATAATTTGGGCATTGCCATGTTTTTCATGAAAAAGAAAAGCAAAGTAAAAAAAACTGTCCGAAATACTTACCGATCTCAAATATTTGTTGGGTTTTTTTCAAAACTAAACTACAGGTATTTCGCTTCAATCAATTCAATGTTCTACAAATAACATGCACATTATGGCAAAAAATCGCGACACGCATATCATTTTGGGGTAGATGCATTCTTTTTGAAAAGAATTGAATATTAATCAAAACACCCTATTTTCCTGCAAAATTCAATATTTGTGTTGTTATAAAACCTAAACTACAAGGATTTCGTTCCGGGCAATTTAATGTCATATACAACACATAATAGGGAATACGGCTATACTCTCTAATAATTTTGGACTACTCACTTTGTTTTAAAAAGATTGGAAAATTAGTGTAAAAACTATTATATAAATTTTGATCATATTTGGTTTATCACTAAATAAACTCCAAAATACTGTACTAATTCAGAAGAGGAATTTATTTAGAATTGCTCATACATTGGCCATCAATATGTCAACTTCAAATAATTTTGGACTAGATTCGTTCTTATTGAAAATGAAAGGAATATTAAACAAAATAGTCCCAACTTTTTTCCGATATTCAATATTTGTGTTACCTTAACTACAGGTATTTCGCGTTTGATAATGTCATTTTCAAATACATGATAAGGAATACGGCTGTACTCAGAAAAAATTTTAGGCTCCTCTCTTTGTTTACCAAAAAATGGAAAATTCTCGTGAAAACTACAATATACTTCTTGACCAATTTCTCATTCCTCACAAAATAAACTCCAAAATACTTTACTAATTCAAAAAGAGAATTTATTTACATTTGCACATACATTGCTTCTCAATTTGCTAATCTCAAATAATTTCGGGCTAGAAACGTTCTTATTGAAAAATAAAGGAATAATAATCAATAGCATAACTTTTGTTTTTGCTATCCAATATTTGCGATCTTATAAAACCTGAACTACAAGGATTTCGTTCCTGGCAATAAAGTGCCATATACAACACATGATAGAGAATACGGCTATACTCATGAATCATTTTGAACTTCGCGGTTTTCTCCAAGAAAAGAAAAATTCGCGTGAGAACTACAATATACATTTCACCACGTTTCCACTTCTGAAAAAGTAAACCACAAAATTCTGTACCAATTCAAATAAAGAATTTATTAACAATTGCACATAAATTAGCCAATAATATTCAAATCTCAAATAAATTTATGCTATATTAGTTCGTATTAAAAAAGGGATATTAGTCAAAACCAGTCCATATTTTTTTTTCGATATTCGACATTTCCGTTCTTATAAAACCGGAAGTACTAGGATATGGCTCATGGCAGTGGCGTGTGACATACAATACATATTAAGGAATACGATTATACCCACAAATAATTTTGGGCTTCTCTTTCTTTTCCAAAAAGTGGAAAATTCTCTTGAGAAATACAGTATAACTTTTAACTAATTTTTCATTCCTCACAAAATTATTTCTGAAATACTTTAATAATTCAAATGAGGAACTGATTCACAATTGCTCATGCATTACCTATCAAGATGCCAATCTCAAATAATTTTGGGCTAGCACCGTTCTTATTGGAAAAATTTGGAATATTCATCAAAACACACCCAATTTTTTTTTTTTTTGGATATTCAACATTTGCGTTCTTATAACACCTGAATTACAACGATTTGGCTCCTGGAAATTGAAGGCCATATACAACACATGATACGGAATACAGATATACTAACAAATGATTTTGGCTTCCCTCTTTCTTTTCCAAAAAAATGGAAAAATTCTCGTGAGAACTAGAATATACCTTTTTACTAATTTTTCATTCCTCACAAAAAATTGCTGAAATACTTTACTAATTTAAATGAGAAATTTATTAACGATTGCTCATACATTACCTATTAATATCACAATTTCAAAAAATTTTGGGCTAGAGCCGTTTTTATTGGAAAAAATTAATATTACTAAAAACTTTCCTAATTCTTTTCCAACATTTAATATTTCCGTTGTTATAAAACCTGAACTACAAGGATTTGGCTCCTTGGAAAGGCGCGTGACATACAACACATAATAAGAAATATGGTTATACTCACAAATAATTTTGGGCTTCTCTCTTTCATTTCCAAAAAATGGAATCTTCTCGTGAGAACTACAACATACCTTTCGATTAATTTTTCATTCCTCACAAAATAATCTCTGAAATACTTTACTAATTCAAATGAGAAATTTCTTAGCAATTGCCCATTTATTACCTATTAATATGCTAACCTCAAATAATTTTGGGCTAGCACCGTTCTGACTGAAAAAAATAGAACATTAATCAAAACACACCCACTTTTTTCGATATTCAATATTTGAGTTCTTATAACACCTGAACTACAACGACTTAGTTTCCGAAAATTGAACGTCATATTCCACACAATATAGGGAATAGTATTATAACCACAAATAATTTTGGGTTTCTCTCTTTCTTTTTCCAAAAAATGGGAAATTCTCGTGAGAACTACAACATACCTTCCGATTAATTTTTCATTTCTCACAAAATAATTTCTGAACTACTTTACTAATTCAAATGGGGAATTTATTAGCAATTGCTCATACATTACATATCAATATGCCAATCTCAAATAATTTTGGGCTAGCACCGTTCTGACTGAAAAAAAAGAATATTAATCGAAACACACCAACTTTTTTTCGATATTCAATATTTGAGTTCTTATAACACCTGAACTACAACGACTTAGCTTCTGAAAACTGAACTTCATATTCCACACATTATAGAGAATTCTATTAAAACCCACAAATAATTTTGACCTTCTCTCTTCCCTATCCAAAAAATGGAAATTTCCCGTTAGGAATACAACATACCCTATTCACCAGTAAGAACCAATGTTAATTGTTTCCCTTCGTACAGCCCTGATTTTCGGAATTTGAAGGCGGGGATGATTTTTTTCCAAGAGCCTAAAATTATTCTTAACTTTTGGAAGGAGTTTCGAATTTTTCATAAGGTTTTTTGATTTTGGTGTTTATTCGCCCGTAAGAACCAATGTTAATTGTTTCGCTTTGTACAGCCCTGATTTTTGGAATTTGAAGGCGGGGATGATTTTTCTCCAAGAGCCTAAAATTATTCTTAACTTTTGGGAAGGGTTTCAGATTTTTCCTAAGGTTTTTTATTTTGATGTTATTTCAGCCGTAACAACCAATGTTAATTGTTTCGCTTTGTACAGCCCCGAATTTTGGAATTTGAAGGCGGGGATGATTTTTTTCCAAGAGCCTAAAATTATTCTTAACTTTTGGGAGAGGTTTCAGATTTTTCCTAAGGTTTTTTGATTTTGGTGTTATTTCACCCGTAAGAACCAATGTTAATTGTTTCGCTTTGTACAGCCCTGATTTTTAGAATTTGAAGGCGGGGTTGATTTTTTTCCAAGAGCCTAAAATTATTCTTAACTTTTGGGTGGGGTTTCAGATTTTTCCTAAGGTTTTTTGATTTTGGTGTTATTTCACCCGTAAGAACCAATGTTAATCCTTTCGCTTTGTACAGCCCTGATTTTTAGAATTTGAAGGCGGGGTTGATTTTTTTCCAAGAGCCTAAAATTATTCTTAACTTTTGGGAGAGGTTTCAGATTTTTCCTAAGGTTTTTTATTTTGATGTTATTTCACTCGTAAGAACCAATGTTAATTGTTTCGCTTTGTACAGCCCTGATTTTTGGAATTTGAAGGCGGGGATGATTTTTTTCCAAGAGCCTAAAATTATTCTTAACTTTTGGGAGAGGTTTCAGATTTTTCCTAAGGTTTTTTGATTTTGGTGTTATTTCACCCGTAAGAACCAATGTTAAAGGTTTCGCTTTGTACAGCCCTGATTTTTGGAATTTGAAGGCGGGGATGATTTTTTTCCAAGAGCCTAAAATTATTCTTAACTTTTGGGTGGTGTTTCAGATTTTTCCTAAGGTTTTTTGATTTTGATGTTTATTCGCCCATAAGAACCAATGTTAATTGTTTCGCTTTGTACAGCCCTGAATTTTGGAATTTGAAGGCGGGGATAATTTTTTTCCAAGAGCCTAAAATTATTCTTAAATTTTGGGATGGGTTTCAGATTTTACAATTGATTTTGAGATAGATTCTGGGTGGGCGCTGCTAGCTTTAGACTAAAGCTAGCAGCGCCCACGATTTTCGGAAATTCAGAGGAGCCTAAAATTCGGGAATAGAGCATTTAATTAGCCTAAAATTAGCCTAAAATTTTGGATATAGTTTGGTTGAGATTGGTTTCTGGCGCTGCTAGCTTTAGATGGCTCGAAATAATTTCATCGACATAGTCATCAATCCATCCATCTTCGGCGTGCCCGACTGAGAATCATAATAAAGAACCAAGCCCTCGCTCTCCAATACAATCCCGTCGTTGCTGCAGCCATTAATAGTCGAGAAGGCGGACACACCCGTCGAAAGTAGGGAAACAACATGTCACGGATCGCGCCAAACCGGTCTGATGGTTCGGGAAACGAACCCGAGACAAAAGCGCGCGGACCACCCGTACTTCCCCTTTCTCCCGCGCTCCTCTTTTTCGCCTCCTTTCTCCTCCACCGCCTACAACACACACACACACACACACACACACACACACTCGAACCACGGAGGGGCTGGGCGATGCGTGGGTTTCATGCTACATTTCATTAAACTACAATTGGCCATGATTTAGTGGTAGTTAATTAAAATGATTTTAAATAAAGCACTAGAACACACCTAAAATTTAATACTGACTCTCATTTTATAAACGTAATAATTAGTTCGACTAATCAAATAATTGACGGAGCTAGCCGGGAAACGAATCCGGATTTTCTGGTACACGTCCAGTTGTTCTAACCACTCGAGCTATCGAGACAGTCAACTTTCCAGACAGCCTTAAAGATGATAAAGAGGCACTGAGGTATACATTATGCATTGCACCACCAAGTTGCTTTTGGTGGGTTTCGTGCACACATTTATTTCAACTGCAAGTGGGCATGTCTCGGTGGCAGTTAATTAAAGTGATTTGAAAAAAGAAGCAATCCAAAAGCAATTGAACAAATTTAAAATATAATACCTAAAATCACAATATCATAAACATAATACTTAGTTTTGACGATTCAAAGACTTGACTGGCCCAGCCGGGAATCGAATTCCGATCTTCCGATATACGTTCAGTTACTCTATTGAGCTAACGAGACAATCAAGTTTTCGGACAGTCTTAAGATAATAAGGACCTCTGAGGGGTACATTATACATTTCACCACAAGTCACAGTTGGAAGTTTAACAACATGATCATAGTTCGCAGGTCGAGGCGTTGACTGTCTCGGTGGTTCAAGGGGTTAGAGCAACTGGGCTTATATCAGGAAATCCAGGAGGGATTGCCTGCTGGGGCAGGAAATTTTTTGAACCGGGTTTAAAAAGAAAGTAAAACGCACAAATAGGAATTTATGTAATACAAACATTGTCGACGTAATAAAAACACGCCTCTATGAATGTGAACTGGGAAACATCACCTGACCAACTGGTATGACATTTATTATTTATTTTATTATTCATGCATTTCCAACCATGAGACGGATATAATGCTTTCAAGAAGTTAAAGCTTGTCAGTCGGCCCTACCAATGTTGGTGCACGGGAATAACAAGTCATCCCCTCGTTACATAAATCGATAAGGAAAAATGACGGTCATTTACGAGTACAAGTAACCGTCGATACAAAGCCCCGTAACTGTGCTACTGCAGGAGTGAAAAGTACCCCTCACAGTCTTACCTAAAACAGATTTAAAGTAAAATGCAGAAGTTCGCAGATTGTGAAGTATGGAGAACTGGAGACGCACGTGCAATCCACAATCCACGTTAGCATCGCGCATTCCTCGAAAACGATGCATCCTACGCACTTGAGACCCGTTTTTTGTGAACATTACGCAATGACCTATAGCAGTAACTTAGAAATGAGACCGTTTTGGCCAGTCTATTCCGTTTTTGGAAGGTTCCCTCACCCCATAACATGGGTTGCCAGAAACGCTGAAAGTTGGGTTATATTGTGAAGCAATTTTCACTAAAAAAAACAAAACCTTTAGAAAGTACGGAATCTTCGCACGGGAGCAACTAGCTGTTCTTATTCGTCTCATTTTTAATTATCTTATCTTCTTCTTTGTTCTTATTTGTTTTTATTACCATCTCCTCGAAGAACATGCTGACAACGCTCGTGGTAAGAGATAAGAGCCGACCCGTGGCCAGCCTCCCCGTTGACCTGGCGCGCGCACGAGTGTGTGTGTGTGTGTGTGTGTGAGAGAGAGAATGTGTCTGTGTGTGTGAGTGTGTGTGAGTGTGTGTGTGTGAGTGTGTGTGTGAGAATGTGTGTGAGTGAGTGTGTGTGTGAGTGTGTTTGTGTGAGTGTGTGTGAGTGTGTGTGTATGTGAGAATGTGTGTGTGAGTGTGTGTGTGTGTGAGTGTGTGTGTGTGTGTGAGAGAGTGTGTGTGTGTGTGTGTGAATGAGTGTGAGTGAGTGTGTGTGTGTGAGAGTGTATGTATGAGTGTGTATGTGAGTGTGTATGTGTGTGTGAGTGTATGTGTGAGTGTGTTTGTGTGAGTGTGTGTGTATGTGAGAATGTGTGTGAGTGAGTGTGTGTGTGAGTGTGTTTGTGTGAGTGTGTGTGTATGTGAGAATGTGTGTGTGAGTGTGAGTGTGTGTGTGTGTGTGAGTGTGTGTGTGTGTGAGTGTGTGTGTGTGAGTGTGTGTGTGTGAGAATGAGTGTGAGTGAGTGTGTGTGTGAGTGTGTGTGTGAGAGTGTATGTATGAGTGTGTATGTGTGTGTGAGTGTGTGTGTGTGAGAATGTGTGAGTGAGTGTGTATGAGTGTGTGTGTGTGTGAGAGAGTGTGTGTGTGTGAGTGTGTGTGTGTGAGAGTGTATGTGTGAGTGTGTATGTGTGTGTGAGTGTGTATGTGTGTGTGAGTGTGTATGTGTGTGTGAGAATGTGTGAGTGAGTGTGTGTGAGTGTGTGTGTGTGTGAGAGTGTGTGTGTGTGTGAGATGCGGAGCGTGTGGGCGGTTGGAGGCCGCGCCCAGAGCCCCGCCCGCCCGCTTTCCCCTCCGAATGCACAATGGGCAGCTGCGCGGGTGGGCGGAACCGGGCGAGACGAGACGAGCTATGCAGGGCAGGAACGAGCACTCCAGCATCGGCACCAGGCAACGAAACGGAAGGGAGCGAACCGGGGACGGACAGAATGGAATAAAACGAAACGGAACAAACAGAAAGGGGTGGAACGAATAGCAAGGAATGGAACAAAACGTAACGAAGAGGAATGAATGGAACGAAACGAAAGAGAACGGAACGGAGTAGAACAGAAGAAATGGAATAAAAGGAAATGAAACGAATAGGAAAGAATGAAATAAGACAGGACAAATAGAAAGGAATGAAAAGAAACGGGCCGGATATGAAGGAATGGAGCAAATCGAAACGAATATGAAAGAATGGAACGAAACGGAAGAGAACGAACGGGACGCAGCGGAACCAAAAGAATGGAATAAAAGGCAACAAAACGAATATGTGCTATTGCGAACAGGAATTTACCACCAGTAATGCAGCAGAGAGATAAGACAAAAATAGAAGTTCATAGATTACTGTATAGAGGAAAAAACAGGCACACATCCAGACATTGATGATTTACAAACTGCAGAATATTCGCCACGGACTAAGCTCAATGTCAAATGCAAACAGCAGGTTTCCCTGATTGTGGCTAGTGGGGCTACAGTGCTAATACTTTCTTGCATTATTTATAACTTTTACAACTTTTAAAAATTCAGTGTTCAACGAAAATCGAACTTGCGCCTTTTGGTATAAGCGTACTTTGTTGAATTCGACCAAAGTTTCTCAATTCGAGAGAAAAATTAAGACAAAATGTGGAGCTGTTTTTTACAAAATTTTGAAAAAACTT
Source organism: Acheta domesticus (assembly GCA_031308135.1). Lineage (NCBI taxonomy): Eukaryota > Metazoa > Arthropoda > Insecta > Orthoptera > Gryllidae > Acheta > Acheta domesticus. The sequence goes on from JAHLJT010005437.1 coordinate 70,713,521, forward strand.
TCATGTGAATTACCCCACATAATCAAAAATTCCATTTCAAATTCGCAGGGTCCCGCGTTCGGCGAGATCGATCGGGGAATATCGATTTTGGAGAAAATGGTTTGAACGGTTTAGGCGCTAGTGTCGACCACAGATGGATGCACGTACCTCTACGAAATACTTTTGCCGTTCTCCAGTATTTTAGCATCAAGGACTTACAACACGGGAATTCTAATTACACATGTTAATGCTAGTCATTTACTACAGACAGTATAAATATTTTTATCCACTTTTTCGATATCAGGACTCCATAATACATGTTTTTCTGACGCAAAATAGCCTCTTTCTGCCCGAGCATTACAATATTTTATCTTTACGTCTTAAATGCGAAAATCGCGAGAAAGTAAATATCCCTGCTGCCGGGACGAGCGCTCAGATGACTGTGCACGTCGACTAGCAACCAGAGAGGTGCGTAATACGTAATTGACATGCCAGGTGGGAGATGACCCTTACGATGCAGGTCGGGACAGGATGGCACGATAGAATCTTGGCGGTGCACGCCCGAGCGGAAAAGAATGCGATGACGCGGTGCGGAGCAAAGCGCAACCAGTCGCTACAGAAGAAAACCAGGCGGATAAAATTGAGAATGCAACGGGACAAATCGCAAGAAATAGCATCCCAACGACTGGAAATGGAATAAAACTCGACACTGAAAACGATCAGCTTTGGTGGATCAAATGCCGTCACTCAAGGGCCTCTGACCAGAAGGTCATAGGGCTCGAGCCACGGAGGCAGGAATTTCCACTATAGATAGCTAAGACGAATTGAGTCCTGTATAGATGAGATTTCTAGTGACTGGCTGCTCTGATTAGTAGTTTTTCGTGATTTCTTCGATCATCAATAAATGAATGCAGCACCCTTACAAACGGATCACGCCAGCGATCTTTCTCGCTGGGCAAACGAGCGATCTGTCTTTCCTCTTCCTTGTCTTCTTCAGTTACACGACACTCCCTTATCTTAAATGCACTACACTACCACACATTTCGGTAGACTTGTCGGACGCTTAGAACTTGTCTCGGCTTGGGCGGTGCCCCGCTGGTGGTGGGGTTCACCTAGTTGGGGAAAACCCGCAAGTCGTAAGTCAGCGTCGGTTCGCGCCATCCAGCGGGGGAAGATCAACGCCAAGTCCTGCGATATAACATGCACTACATTTACTGCACTGATGACGTTGCTGGAAGTTGACGCGCCTGGAAACATCAACCAATCAGAATAAAACATGCCGAAAAAACGGATAGAATGTGTCTTGACTGCGCTGAAGAGAACATATCGAATCGAAACGGAACAGAGTGATTCGAAATGCAACATGTTGAGTCGAAACAGAAGAGAATGAGTAGGAACAGGTAGAATCGAAATAAAAAAACGTAATGAAATGTAAGGCAATGGCAAAGAACAATTTGGAACAAATCGGGTCGAAACGAAAGCAAAGCCAAACTCATTGGATTGATGTTGATAGTGATTCCGGGCTCATCAACTGATAAGGTCATTAGTCCTGTAAGTATAGAACTTGTATTTTCCTCAGGAGGGACGATGATCTTCCCTCGCTGGATGAAGAGATCCGGCGCCGATCTACCGTCGTCTAGCGGAGTTTTCCCCCAACCAGGCATCTCCCCCGAGCGGGACACCGCCCCTGCTGGGACAAGCTCTAAGCTCCGGACCGGCCTCCCGGCATGTGTGGTGGTGTAGTGCATGTTATCGTGTATGTAAGTAAGGAGTGAGGATAGAACAAGGATGAGGCAGAAAAGATCGCGCGCGGTCCGTGGCCCGCTTGGGATTCACATAGTGTTAATCAGAGAAACCGGGGAAAACTACCGATGAAAGCAGCCGGCCGCTAGAATTCTCCTCCAGACAGCGACTGAATTGGACCTAGCTAAGTGGCTAGTGTAGAAAATCCTGCCACTTTTGAAACTTGAACCTAGGATCTCCCGTTCAGAGGTACTGCAGTGACATCAACTGAGCCACCTCTCCCGGTGAAACACATGGCAACGGACAAACGGATGAAACGGAACAAAACACGACGGAAAAGAACGGCACGAACCGGAGCAAAAGGAAACAACCGCGTGTTGAGTGCGGGGCAGGAGGGGTGCCGTTGTGCGCAGTGGCGGCGAAAGCGAGGGCGCGAGGTGGGCGTGGCCGCAGCCCCGAGCGGCGGCCTTTTTGCCCGCACTGGAGGACGCCACCCAGCGAGCGGGCGAGCGGCGCTGCGGGCATCGCCGCGGCTGAGTGCCTTCCGCTACCGCCCGCCCCGCCATTAATTTATTCATTCATTCATTCATTCACATTGCTCCAAGCCGTTCTGTTCCATCGAATTAATGCGCTAATAAACCGAGGAAAGGAAAGTCATACTTAACAGGCCACGTCCGTTAAACGCGTTCATTCACATTGCTCCAAACCGTTCTGCTCCATCGAATTAATGCGCTAATAAACAGAGGAAAGGAAAGTCATTCTTAACAGTCCGCGTCCGTTAAACTTTTAAACAATCCGCCGTCCGTTAAGAGCAGTCGAAACAAATGAGCTGTAGATAACGACGACCTCTGAGTGCTCCCTCATTGTTTTTGTATTTTGTGCCAGTTTTTCTGGATATCTAACGAATCCACCGAGACCGGGAGAGGTGGCTCAGGGCATCAGCTGATGTCAGTGCAGTGCCTCTGACCGGGAGGCCCTAGATTCGAGTTCCGACGATGGCAGGATTTTCGACACTAGCTAGAAAGGGTACTAGGACACTAGGTCGAGTTCTGTTGCTCTCTGGAGGAAAATTATAGCGGCCGGCTGCTCTGATCGGTAGTTTTCCGTGTTCTTCGATCAACACCAGGCGAATGCGGGAGCAGTACCCTAACAAACGGGCCACGGACCGCTGCGCGATGTCTTTCCTAATCCTTATCCTATCCTCCTCCCTTGCACACACACTTACGCATTACACTACCAAGCACGCCCGGTGTCCGGTCGGGAGCTTAAAGTTTGTCCCGGCTGGGGCGGTGTCCAGCTGATGGGAGATACTTGGTTGGGAATGCCCCTTTAGTTGACGGTAGGTCAGCGCCGGATCTCACCATCCACCCCTCCCGGGGAAACGGATGCACTGCACTTACGAGTATAATGACATTAGCAATTGACACGTCCGGAATCACCAATCAATAAAATAAGTTTTTGAATACCCACATAACCTCTCTATTGATCTCTCGATAGTCCAGAATCGGCATAGTTTTCCGTCATTTTATGCTTACTTTCGGTGTTAGAAATATAGATAATTATGTTGAGTGTTACTAAGTGGGATATTATGACGCCTTATTTCTTACGAGATATGCACGTACGATAATAAAAGACTGCACTGAAAATAGCATTGACGTTAAAGAAATAAAATTTCTCCATTAAAACACTGCCTTATTTTCTTCTAATGTACTTTTCTGTATTGAATTCATACACAATACGTCCTTAACCATAAAAATCTATACGGTCCATTAAAATCTCTGAAAGTTAATTGGTTGTCTTTGTTTCTGTACACTATTCCGTTGCCGAGATAACGAGAACCTCAGATAAACACCTGCTACTATACAAAAAAGGGAGCTTTGAATTTCCGTGCGAACAAATTTCAATTTTGTCTTCACGAAAATCTTCTAAACCTTAACTAACAGTTAACACCATTACTCTCCTCACTATGCGCGAACTTAAGGGAGAAAGACATTTGCTTCAGCTTCCCACTGTCACATTTACCGCTTATACTCCTTTTCCAGTAGTGATTGCAACGACAACTACTCAACCTTCCTCTCTTCCCGTCCATTAGATCCCTTAAAAGCCCACAGCGTTGAGTCCTTTCGCGAACACGGCTACCGTTTTACGGAAGGGAAGTTCGAGAGTAGAAGTACACCAAGTGAACAAGTTCACGCAGATGGAAACTTTGCGTTTCCACCGGGATGAAACTCAAATATTTCCCTATGAGAACCAGACAGACATTACAAGATTCCTTGTTTTCGTCACTTGTCTCTCTACGTGTACATAGACGCAAGATAGAAAGAAATTGGCCTCGGATCCATATTTTCATACTTGACACTACTGCTCCTTTAACTTAATAATTACACCAACATCTGCTTAACCCTTCAGCGGTCACGTAGATTACAATTATAATCGAATCTTATTCATTCGATTTTTTCAGTGAGAGTTGACATGTCTTGGTTTCGATTTGTCAATGCCTTTCCTAGGTGACTACATCTCTGACTTATCCTTATCCTACTATAATGAAAAGACTCTGAATTAGGAAAAAATACGTGTGTTCGCCAAGACGGGATTTCCACGGATATTCTAAAACTCGAAGGTGAAGCCATGATTCCGTACCAATTATGTTTAATGGACGACACATCAAACCACAATAGTTGTAGCGTCATAGCACTGGGCGCGACCGACCGCACAAGTCGTGCAAGGGGGAGGGGTTGGTCCTCTCGTGCCGCGCAGGGGCGGATGAACCCCCGGTGTCTCTCGAGGCTCTCTCCGCTGGGGGCGTGTCTGAGAAGGCGGCTGTCCGTTCGCACCAGTGATGTATGACGACAGAAATTGACTGCAGATGGACGGTACGCTCCATCTGCAGCCGGCCCAAATCTCGAGAGGAAATGACACTTTGTGCGTGGGAGGTCGGTCACGTGATGTCTCGCAAGGGAGGCGGGTGGAATAAGCTGCCAGGGAATTCGAGTTTGACCGTAGCGATGTGCGGAGGTGATCGCGAGCAGCGTCTTGCGAGGCGTGGCTTCTCGCCACGGGACAAGAGACCAGGAGCGGCGCTAGTGTAGCTAGCTGGGGTTCTCTTGGCAAATACTGAGGAGTCGGAGTGCTGAGGAGAGCAGCGTTCCTTAGGAGTGTACATACTGTAAATAAATATGTACAGTAAACTCCGTATGTGTTCATCCTCATCTCATGACGACGTCAATAGTATTCCGTTTGATTGGACAGAAGCTTTGGTAGGACCGATTTACAAGGAAGGAGTCCGTGCAAGCGTGGTAATGCACAAGCCTGTGAGCTTAACATCCGTCGTATGCAAACAAGTGGAGCTCTTAATGGTGGAGTAGTTATGGAATCTCTGGAATAAGTCGGGATGGCGTTTTGAAGGACAACATGGTTTTCGTCCGGGGTATTCTTGTGAAAGTCAAGTCACTACTGTGTGTCCGGACATTGCAGACAGTTTAGTCGCTAGTGAACTAATTCACGCAAGATTTTACCGAATCATTCCATTTAGTTCCACATGTTAAACTTCTCACGAAAACTTGCTGCAAAACGCGTGGATCACAGAATTATTTCTTAGATAAACGAGTTTCTTAAAGGGCGCTCTCAGAGACTGAAAATTAATGACAACACAGAGAGCAACATCGGGTGTCTCGCAGGGAAGTGTGCTAGGGTTTCTCTTATTCCTCACTTATGTAAAAGAATTAACTATTCGTTGAATTAACTATTCGTCTTTTTGCGGACGATTATATGATATACACGAATGTTAGGAACGAGAAAGACGTCTATATATTGCAAAAGGTTCTAGATCGTTTAGAAAAATGAGTACGGAAGAATAAGATAAAAATAAACCTATTGAAGTCGAAAAGTTTTTTTCTAGGTCTCAGCGAAGTATAAACGTAATTTACAAATTAAGTAGTTATTCGATTCCTGTTGTTACTAGCTGCGAGATCTTGGGTATCATTCTATGCAATGACATGAGTTGGGGAGATCAGATAAATCGCGCTGTGAAAACGTCGTGGAGAGCTCTACATTTGGTAATGCGTACAATGAAGAAGCCTATTGTAATGTTGAAACGCTGGCATACACTTCCCTTGTGCGCCCTATCTTGGAATATGGTGCCGTGTGCTGGGATCCTTTGAGACTAGGTCAAATTCACAATATAGACAAAATTCAGAAAAAAACCGCTAAATTCTCTGGTGACCGTGTTACTCAAAATGAATTAATACCGCTTTCAAATCGCAGAAAGGTAGCTGGCTTAGCGCTTTATATAAGACGCATGTAGGTTTCTCTACATGGAAGGGAATTGGGAATAGGCTACCGAAACCGAAGTATTTAAACAGAGGGGATCATAATTTCAAAATTCTTACATGGCTGCAACGATCTAATGCTGGGAAATTATCCTTTGTAAATAGAACAATAAATTACTGGAATAATTTACCTGCTGAAGCATTTGATTCTGACTGGGAAAGTGGACATACATTTAGAAAAATAAATAGTGATATAAAATATGTATCATGTATTTGTGTTGTGAGTCTTGTGTTGTAAAGTTTTTTTTCTTATGTTAATGTGTCTTACTGTAACAATATTCGTTTTATGTACATTGTAATACATGTTAGAAATCTACCACCGGGTGTTAAACCCTAGGTAGATCAAATACATCTATCTGCTTATCGTTTCGTGCATCGTAATGCATCGTGCTGTGCAAAGTGGTGGATCTCGCCTACGCGAGTGTTTTGTGTTGAATAGTCAGTGTAAGTGAAAAACTCGTAAGCCAGGGATTGGAAGAGGAGGCAGATGCATTGATGATTCGAAAGGCGAAGCCAACAGTGATGAAGCCTAATTACTAGAATTAGTGTCCTACAGTGAATGCGAACAAAAGGCGAGTACTAAAGGTGAAGAAATGTCTGATAAAAAAAGATACTTTGTGAACAAATTCGGTAGTAAATTGGAATAAATAAGCGCCGCGCCGATTGCCAAAATCCATGCCAAAAATTCCTGACTTCACTACCTTGCATTGTTTTTGTAGAATATTATCGAACGTATAAAGAAAAGATCACAATTCATTCTCGGTGAAAACGTGATACAATATTTACCGAAGAAGTAAAACTGTAAACACTGCTACGAATATTTTATTTTGCTGGAATATCGAAGTCGTCCAGACAGATCACCATCGACATCTCGAAAACTGACAGCAGTTGTATTGAAGAAATACATGTTATAAAACGACAACACTTTACAGAACTGCGTAAACTGTGCTATGGTTGTGCCAAAATCATGAAAAGAAAATCTGTGTTTCTTGCTCAACCGATGCGGACATTGAAACACGTTCAGAACATAGCCTCAAATTGTTAACACAAAGTTGAACTTATGCTTTAATATTTATATACAGGGCAAAGTTTATCAAGTGTACAATACGTGTATTTGAATGTGAAACACTTGAAAAACAAATCTACTCGCATATTTATGTATATTTTTAAACACATAATACATGAAACTTTGGGTAGCAATTGTAATAAGCAAGCGCGGATCCACGGGGAGGGAAATGAGGGAAATTTCCCCTCCCAAAATATTTCAGTAACTATTAATTTTAATTTGTCCCGAAACTTTCAAGCAAAAATATTTTCGTATAAGCATTAAAACAAATAACAATGTATTTCATGATGAGCTGAGTTTAGCCTGCGTCATTCTACATAATCTGTAATATGACACATTCGACCAAAACATTTTGAATAAAAAAATGTCCCCTCCCAAAATTCGTTTCTGGATCCGCCCCTGTAATAAGTCAGCAAGTTTATAAAGCATACTATATTTTGCACCTAATCCTGTTTTATATACCCCTTACCAGTCTATATATCTAGGTGAAGACGAATTGTTCATAACAGAATGTCTACACGATTTTTTTTCGAATTACGGTTGTAAGCCACGCGACCACTCCAATTACGATAACAAGCGCGACCACTGAAGGGTTAACACCACTGAAGATTCTCTTGCCAATTTAAACTTCTAAGAGGAAATCGCGTTATTTCCTTTTCTCTGCCATTGTACGGAAGAGAAGTTCGAGAGCAGGAAAACACGAGATGAACCTGTGCTTTCAGACAACACGAAAGAGATCTTTTAATTTGCGAAGTGCAAGAAGCGAGGAGAGTGGAAGAACGCGTTTTTGTGTCACTGTGTCCCGTTTGCTGACTCGACATTTCTAGCCCCTCCAGGGAATAGCACAAGTCAAAAACTTTGAAACCAATATTTAAAAATTAGCTTTCCCTTGAAAGGTGAGGATACGATTGCTAGGTTGGTCGTTAGAAAAGTATAAATAATAAAAGTAATTCGAAAGTATTTGTGATAGTGGTTTTGACATAAATGTTGTTTATTTGTCTGTTAATAGCTAAGGAACCCGTTTTTCTAACGGACATTTGTTCCCTACACCTGCACGTATGCAATAAATATTATGTAACTGGAATAATAGTGACAGCATGAAGGAGTCAGCAAATGTTTTTAGAAAGATAGTTGCTTTAAAAATAAGATATTAGACATTAAAACTGCATTACGAAATAACTCGCCTTTACTTTTATCTTATTTACGAGGAAACATATTCAGGAAATAAGTCAACAATATCATTTTCGAATGTGACTGACTATCCAGAAAGAGAAAATGCTTCATTAAATTAATATCCCTTCAATAAATTAATATAGGAAGAGAAAAATACTTCAAAGAAAATGCATTGAAAAACTCATCAAAATTCCTTAAAATCAGAAGCAAAAGTCTTCTCACTAAAACTTTTTGCATTCTCATCCCTTTGTGGCGTGCCACCATTACTCCACACCGAAGGTTAGCGGCTTGCATCGGCAAGCACAACATCTCGGAGGCACAACCTCTAAAAAGTGCTGCCGCATGCAAGCGGGGACCAATATATACGGGCCCCGCGGAGCCAGCAGGGACAGACGATACCATGTAGGGCAGACGTACCATGCGGAGCAGACGGAAGCGACGGTACCATGCAAGCAGACGGTACCATGCGGAGCAGACGGAAGCAGTCCGGGATCATGTGAGACACTGGAGTCAGAAGCGTGTGTGAGAGTTCGCAGAGTTCCGCCGCCGCCGCCGCTGCTGTCGTCTTCGCCGCGCCTGGACCACGGAGTGATGGGGTAAGAGGCCGCCACATCTGAGCTCGACTTCCCATATACTCCTTATCTGATTTATCGTTCCTCCCTCTCTCTCTCTCTCTCTCTCTTCATGCAACAGTAATAAATGGTGCATTATTTGGAACATGACTTCTTCTTGAGAAAACTGCCCTCCCTTTAAAATCCCCCAAGTCAACCACAGTGCTCCAAAGTGACGCGCTGCCTAAGGAATACGCTGAAGTCAGTCAGCTCCGAGGGTGGCACGTCACATCTGGTGGCAGCGGTTGGCCGCATGTCACATCTGGTGGCAGCGGTTAGCGTCAGATTCACCTCTGGCGCAACGAACCTACGCCTACATCGCCTCACAAACGATTGCGTAAACTATTTTCACGAGTACTGTGGCTGACATGCAAAATTTTTTCTATAGTTTGGTTTTTCACTTCCTACGATTTCTAATTTTTTTTCTGTGACATTTTATTTCGCACCCTGACTTTCCAAAATTTTAATTACACTTCGTATGACACTTGAAAATTTTCTCACCTAGTTTTCATTTTTTTTCCTTAGCTGTGGCTCCGCCAAAGATTCTGTAAATTTTTTATCCAATTTTATCCCATACGTATCAGAATTTTTAATACAGTACGCTATGTTTCCCTGATGTCGTAAAATACTACTCAACACCTTCTAATCTACCTTACGCAGTTAGGGTTCTCACTAGCTGAAATTTCAAAATTACTATGACCTACCGAATATTTAATATTATGCCACTTGCATAATTGCGATATTTGCGACAAGACACTTACATGAGACTACTTTCACCCTCCTTCGCTATTATTATTAATTAGTTATGTTCCGGAGACCTAGCGTTGCAAAAACAAGTAGATAATTAATGATAAAAATAACTCATCCTTTGTGAAATTCATTAGTAATGAAATGTACGCTATTTATGTATGATGTTAATAGTGAAAATAATAATGAGAGAATAATGATGATGATAATAGTCACAAAGATGAATAATGATAATATTGATTGAAACAATTGTATAAACAATAATACTTGTATGAATGATAATGTGCAATCAAATTGCGTATATTTTAATTCTCAATGGAACGACTAATGCAAATAATACGGAAATATGAATACGGATTATAATTAATTTTACAACGATCCCCAAACTCTATCGCAAAGAATATGGAAACATGAATATAGATTTTGAATACAATACTACTCCAAACACAACTACACAATATTACAATTACACAATCACAACTTACGTTCTCCGCTCGACGTACATTCAACTCTTCAAGGCCAGAACGCCCCCCCCCTCCCCCCGCACATCAGCCGCTTCAGCATTTCCGCGCAAGCAAACCTGTGCTGGCATCTACTGGCGTCAGCAAATTCCATGCTTCTTCCTCGGGATTACGCTCATTGAAATAGCTTCCGGGATGTCGCGTTGTTGACTCAGAGAAACCTTACCGTCTCGTGCGCCTTAAAAAAAATTAACCATTAAACCAATCCGCAGTAAACTTACTTGTAGAACAAATGTAGATCACATCCCCTCCACTTTAGCGGTACTCGAGCCGAAAGTACTACTTCCACGGCATCTTATGCGCGCGATTCCTAGTGAATATCACTGATAAAACGATCATCCCTACGCGTTTAATCAATGTCACTTCTGCGCCCATAATCGTGCCCCGCAACACAACTGTAGCACACTGTTTACCTGCGCAACTTAGTTTACCTAAGGAATCACTAGATTATCCTTGCAAAGACAGGACGATAATCAGCGATAAAAATAATAGTAATAATAATGATAATAATAATAATGATGATAATGATAATATTGATAACAATGAAATAAATGTATATGATGATGATAATGATGATATAGATAACAAGGAAAGAAAGATATATGATGATAATAATTATAATTATGAGAGCAATTGCATTAGTAATAATAAGAATAAGAATAGGAATAATAACATAGTTTACCTAAGGAATCACTAGATTATCCTTGCAAAGACAGGACGATAATCAGCGATAATAATAGCAATAATAATGATAGTAATAATAATAGAAATAAGAATAAGAATAATGTGTGAGCGAAAACACACAATAAAACTGCGCATTCTTCAATCAAAATAACAATCAATACAAAGAACACGGTAATTCCACAATCACAAGTGCCGCCCACTGCTCAAAGCACATTCAAATCTCCTCTAATCCCAGAACACCCCTCCCCCCGTACCTCAATCCAGAGCGCCGCCTCAGCACGTCTGTGCAAGCGCACAAGCATTGTTCTACGCGTATCAGCATTAGCAAATTCCATGCCACACTCGCTTCTTCTTTGGGATTACGCTAAATTAAACAGCTTCCGGGATGACGCATTGGCATATCTCTTAATCCAGAAAAACCTTATCCTCCGCCTTTTGAAAACAACCTGCGCCTTTGAAAACAACCACCACCACCATCACAACAACAAGAAACAATACAACCACCATCACAATTTTCCGCCTTCTTCTCCTCTGCATCTGTCAAGGAAAACATGACCGAAGCATATAAAAACAAACTATCACCACTCGTCACTCAACTTGTTCATCAACACAAAATAACAGCGTAATTTGCGTAAAACCGCGTAATATTCCTTGGATTTCAACAAAAGTAATTGAATATTCCGACAAAACATAGGAACTAAATCCACAATTAAAAATATACATTAGAGAAACCAAGCTATATTGCTTCCTACAAATCATCAATTTTGCACCTCTTTATTATTTACTATTGATGCACCTATTTATTGCTAACAGAATGAATCCACATGCTCCCAAAATTAGCAAACCTCTAAAATATCCACCACTTCCAAATATACCATTTCCCACGCCTTCTCAAAACTATGAACTTATCTCCCTCCCTGTCGAAGCCGGAAACAACGTTCTCCTAGCAATTCGAGCCCATCACTCCACCAGCCAGACGCCCACGGACAGGATCAGCAGCAGCGCTCCAGTCCAACGCATCCATCCCTGCTTCGACCGGACGATAACCACCGCAGAGAATCATCAGTGAATCATCAGAAACACGCAACAAGCACCAATGCAACCATCATGTAAATAAAAAACAAACATCGCCGAATTTCATACTCTATACCATGCATCATTCAGATCTCCAGTTTTTTGTAAATGTATCCAGAAATTTTTGTATGTATTATCCTTTACCCCCCCCAAAAAGAACGTACCCACCTTGTCGAGACATCACCAATTGGCTCAGCTTCCTTCAGTCGAAAAACACAGCCAAATGGCTATGTTTTTCTGGAAGGCATGGGAGCCATGTGGCGTGCCACCATTACTCCACACCGAAGGTTAGCGGCTTGCATCGGCAAGCACAACATCTCGGAGGCACAACCTCTAAAAAGTGCTGCCGCATGCAAGCGGGGACCAATATATACGGGCCCCGCGGAGCCAGCAGGGACAGACGATACCATGTAGGGCAGACGTACCATGCGGAGCAGACGGAAGCGACGGTACCATGCAAGCAGACGGTACCATGCGGAGCAGACGGAAGCAGTCCGGGATCATGTGAGACACTGGAGTCAGAAGCGTGTGTGAGAGTTCGCAGAGTTCCGCCGCCGCCGCCGCTGCTGTCGTCTTCGCCGCGCCTGGACCACGGAGTGATGGGGTAAGAGGCCGCCACATCTGAGCTCGACTTCCCATATACTCCTTATCTGATTTATCGTTCCTCCCTCTCTCTCTCTCTCTCTCTCTTCATGCAACAGTAATAAATGGTGCATTATTTGGAACATGACTTCTTCTTGAGAAAACTGCCCTCCCTTTAAAATCCCCCAAGTCAACCACAGTGCTCCAAAGTGACGCGCTGCCTAAGGAATACGCTGAAGTCAGTCAGCTCCGAGGGTGGCACGTCACACCTTCTACCCGTAAATAATACTGCTGTCAGTTCGACCTCAATCACAAAACCAATAAAATATTATGGATTCATTTTTGATGCAAAACTCAACTGGAAACAATAAAATAAAAACACAATAAGCCAATAAAAACACAATAAGCACGATTCCAAGCCTCTGACTTGTGTACCGAGCTCAAATACCACTAATCTACCTCATATTTACAGATATGAGATTACTTATTTACAAGTATTGAAAGAGTTTACAAAATTTTACAAGCTGTCTCTTTTTCATATTGAAAATCTTGTGAAATAAATCACCAAAATCCAGAATTTATACCGTTATTTATCAGTTTATGACCGCCTCAAAATGAACATAATATAAAACGAATGTGACCTTGCATACAGCTTTCAGTTGCTTGAAACTAATTATAATTCTCCAGATATCTAAAGTCCTGTCAATGTTATTCTCTACATAGGCCCCAGAACAGAAGGGAAATTCATAAAACATAGATGTAAAACGATCTCTCTTTTAAACACTTCTATTCAAATAATTACCTTCTGTTCAAGTAATTAACTGTTGTCGATCCTTGTAAAATTACTCATGTGAAACTACTTAGTTGCCTTAGAATAAAGCCAAATTAGAGCATGAAGAAATCAGATACACCACACTGTACTGATTCCATCAAAACATCATTACATTACTAACCAGTACATGTACTAGCTGAACAAACAATTGCTTCTAACATTTGAAGGGAAACTAATAAAGTTAAGAAGATAAGAAAGAAACATGTGTATCTTAAATCTTTAAAGAGAAATCATTCAAAATCTCGAGCAATTCTCCAGAGCTGCATTGATTTGCATTAGATATCGTAACCATCTTTACAGATGCTTCCTAATTTGTTTAACTGTTGCAATTTCTCAGAAACAATTTTTGTATTTACAACGAATATGAGATACCGGTAAATATGATGTCATATCTATTAAAAACTAAGTGCCATAAAATGGCATCATTCTGTAATCTCGTATTCCAAAGATTGACCATAAGATTGTATGGAACATTAATAATAATAATTATAATATTATTATTATTTTGTATAATTACTTTGTATAATTACTAATTTTGTATAATTATTATAATTAATTTTGTAATTTATTATATTTGTCACGTGAGTCACTTCTGGTTTAGAATATCACCATCAAGAAGTGCGGGACAATGTAATGATTTTGTAATAAACTTTTTATTGCTATTTTCCTGAGTCGTTATTTCATAAAAGTTCGTCGAAAAATTCAGTTGCTCCAAAACTTTGAGAAGTTTGGATAGAGGTGGGTCGAATGATTGGTATGCTTACTTTCGCCTCACACTGCAGAGCAACAGATATCAACCATTAACACAAATACTCGCTTCTCTTTAGTGGAGAGAATACAACACGAGGCAGCTCGCGCCTCACTTCACGCAAGAGACAAAAGCACAAGCATTCATGTTCACGGTGAGAATCGAGTCCGGAACCCTCTATATAAAGGAATGAATCAGTTACCAGCGGGGGCTAACCCTTGGCGAATGAACAAAACGTGATTGGCGCAATGGAATATTACAAGTGGCGCATTGCATCTTTGCACATACTCAGGTGTGCGCAACCAAAGAGGTTCAACATTTCTGAGCCTCTTTTTCCATTAAACTTTTTTATTCACATTTGGAATATCTTACTAGTAAATAAATAGCACTGCAAAGAGGATGACATAATAGATTTAATACAATTGATTTTAGCTTGAACTATTTACAGAGGATATCTTGGAAAGCCGCTTCCTCAAACTTATAATAATTCTCTAAATTGTTAGGTGAAAAGGGGGGAAACTGGTGTTGAACGTATTTCTGGAAATAAAATGTATTACGTAAGGCCACGGGGCACTTCCAAAATTTTCAGAGGTAACGGCCTCCTTTGTGAACACGCCAATGCATCTATTTATTCTTTTAAGTTTGCATCAATCTGTCTGTGACATTGTTTGTATTCGTTTTTCCCTTCTCGCCTTACGAAGCAACTTCGTAAGAACAGAAAGTTATGTAATTTTGCGCCGGAAAACTTCGAATTTTCGACAGAAAAACTCTTATTGCTAAAGATAACATCTTTGGAATTCTTTCTTCACATATAAAACAAAATATGTTCTTAAAATGAAAATAAAAGTTAACTAAAAAACTTGCAGTTTAAGTATTTAGTATTAAAAAATGCCCCATATTTATGAGGTAATACAAAGTTTTGTTCATCCTTGGGTCAGGCGTCTTAGATCGCTCGGCGACCTTGATATTCAAGTAGTAACTTTCAAATACGACCAACGCCTGGACGTGCACCCCAATCATCTAGTCTACTTGATAATAGCCAAGACATTTTTCGTCTCAATAGAATTTCCTCTCTTCATCACCCATACCGTACTGAAAATTTACATTTAATTGATTTGTGAAGAATACCAAGGTAAGTACCAATAGGTGGCTTTCTTACGTGTACTTCATTTCATATTGTTAATAACTCTCTTTATAGTCTATACTAATTATTTTACCTTGGAAATACATTGAAAATATTCTTTGAATAAATAAATGTTTAATAAATAGTCTTTGCCGATCCGGTGGCCTAGATCGCTAAGACTGTAGTGCAGTAGCGGTCTCGGACCAATGGTTCGTAGGTTCGAGTGCTGCCTCGGGCATGGTTGTGTTGTGTGTGTCTCTGTATGTTTGTGTGTTTCTACTGCATCATTCATCATCATCATCATCATCATAATTTCACTCTATCCCCCAGGGCTACCAATCCTGGGGTATAAAACTGGAATCAGCATTAAATAGCAGATTCTCTCTACAGAAAAAGTAACGTGCACATACCCCGATAATCAAGACTGAGCCCAGGTGTAATGCACGTATCGCATAGCCCCATGATGGCCGATTCGGAATCGAGGAAGGCAGACAAAACACACACTTCATCTTTTCTTTCCTACTCCTCGTAGCGTGTTCCTCACCGGCGCACCCATCAACTTACAAACGCCATTATGATCGCTTTCGCAGCACAATACCACTTGTATCTTAATTGCCTCGACTAGGGAAATCACGCACAATACCGCTCAAACTTGCTCTTACTTTCATCGACGATCGCATCTCCCTTCCAAATGCAACTGTTTCCTCCCTGAGGCAGAAGGCGCGAAAGCAAATCCCACAATGTCGTGTTGCGTGTGCAACGAGAGAAATCTACGCATGTTGCAACAAGTGCAAGGTACCGTCTTTTCATTACTGCATTTGAAGTTTCCGACTTATCGCTTCGTTTTCGAACTTTAGCACTGAACTAGGAAAACCCGGCAGACATTGTTCTGTCCTTCATCTCCCTCTTGCCCCTCCCATCTCCGTTTCTCACTGTCTCTCCCTCCCTCCCTCACCCTGTCCCTGTCTGTCTCTGTCTCGTTCACATTTACTTGCACATTCTGCACGTCTCAGAGCAGGTGAGGTAATATCGGGAAGATCCGTACCAGCAAAAATGTAATAGAATGTTCAGGAAGAGTTCATTCTGTAGATTACGGTGTGAGAAACTTTTCTTTGAGGCTTCAAAATTTTAATTTTTAAGGCCATAGCACACCTCTTTTAGGAGTTATTTAACAATATATATTCAAAATGCTGACGAGTGTGTTGCAGGTTGCATTTGACGTGAATATGTAGTGGATATGTAGTGAATATGTAGCGCCATGTAGTGGAGTTACAACAGAATTAACAGCACATAAACCTTCTCGGTGTAAAACCACGAAGAAGTGCCAACGTTCGTGGAGATCGGTTCGACGGTGTTGGAGTTTTGCTCTTATATACATACCAACATCCTGTTTTATATACATAGCTTATGAAAATCCATGCACAGAACCAAATATTCCAAAATTATGCTCGTTTAATAGGCATTTCCCGAGCACATTAAATGTGTTTCTAGTCCTTTATTGTTTAATGATTGCAGTTTTTTAGTTACTTATTTCTTATCCAAGTAACTGAGTCCTTCAATGGAATGCGATTTACAAGATCCCTAGGTAACTAAAGAAAAATACATGTTTATCTGCAATTTGAAAATAGGCAGTACATAAGACGAATATCTTGGATTCCTTGCAATTAGTCTGGATGAAATCCGAGAACAAACCAGTTTAAGAAAACCATTGCACATTTTCCAATTAACCTACATGGCTCTGGGTTCTTTGTAATTATTGCGAAATTATATCAGTCTAATTGGAAAAGGTTAGGTTATTTTCCAATACGACCGGCCTTTTGTAAAGAGATGACGCTCTTTGCAATAACCTGAATTAGCCTTCGCCTTATACATTTTTGTCACACAATAACCAAGTGATACTTTCTTCCTTTTAGAAATACGATGAGGCATCGCTTTCAGTATACAATGAAACAATTGCTTGAAGAAAATTTCACCAAACAAAATTACGAGGAAACTGTTATTTCCGCATAACGATGATTTGCTATTTTCTTTCTGGTCCTTGACAATACTGTTTTTCATGGGTAGGGTCAGTATTACAGAGGTCTTACCCTGTTACGAAAATTAGAAGATTAGTTAAAGGGATAGGGACGGTTTTTGCAAAGAAAAGTTTGATGATTTTTAAAATATCACATCTACTCATTGTTGATATCATTGCAAAGAAATTTCTGATATTTTCTATAAAAAATCTAAGTTAAGAAACTAAAGAAGTTAATTAAATTATATTGAAAGTTAATACGCTATATTGACCAACATAAATTCTGACAAATCATTCTGTGCCTTGAAAGTGGTAGACAATGATTTTCGGGGAAGTATGTTTCTGATGAACAACTACAGTCTTCATAAAATTTTTAAAATCATTTTTAAAATAATCTGAATCGTTTTCACTTTGAGCTAGATCAGCATCAATGTTATAGCTTAAGGTCATATTTACATATACTGGTTCAGGAAACTCTTCATTGTGTGTCTCTCTCACTGCAGATGGCAAATTATCATACTTCACTGTATATTTTGTTTTAGATATGATTCCTTTAATATTTGTTTAACAAAAATTACTAAAGAACTATCACTCAGATGATCCTTCAGCTCCCTCCAAATCTTGAGAATTGCAAATGGTGTAAAATGTGTAGAATTTTTCTAAACAGTCAACACAAAACAGAGCATTTGAGGCCCAACTCTTTTTCAAAATCACCAACTTGACAGTTAACCAGATAACAGTTTTTCGCAAGTGGCGTTAAATGTCGCTTCTAAGACTTGAAAGTAAGGACGCACAAAGACAGCACAAATTATCTGTATGATTCACTCACTTTCTGGACATAATAAAAAACAAAACACTAAAACACAGCTTACACAGTACACTTCTGAACACAAAGAAAGTAAATATTTCACTAGTGATATTCGTGCTAACAAGGTCACAGACACCTCAACAATGACACATCCCAATGCCAGATTAACTGGGCTGAGCATGTCAGATCACGAATGAACCTGTTGCTTGTTGATAGTTTAGCATGATATTACATGTAATGTCTTTAAATAGAGCTTCGATAAAATCGCTAGTACATGTAAAGGTTCTTATTGCAGGACAAAGTCATGCTAAAATCAGATTTCAATAGTATCTGACACACAAAAAAGAGCCTGATGGAAAAATTCTGAATAGATATCTCAATTCAGAATGAAAAAATGCGCTAGATTCACAAACTAGTGAAGAAAATCTTGTCAATCAGTGTTATTATCATTGGGATGCTGTGTGTTTGTTAATCATAATGACACATTATGCTTCAACAATGTTTACGAAAAGTTAACATTGTTCATCACTGATCTATTGTTAAACTATCAGATATTGCAAGGGACGATCTTGTTGTTTTTAGAATAAATCAGTGATATGCAAAAATGTCTTAAAAACGTTTGAAGCATAATGTTTCCGTATGGTTAATTCTACGAAAACAAATCAAAACAGATCTTTGCACGTCTGACTGCCTGTGTGTCTCGGTCCAAGTGCCTGTCTGTCTGTCTCTCCCTCTCTCTCTCTCTCTCACTCACTCTCTCTCCAAGGGAGGGCTCGCAAAGGACACATGGCGACGACACATCTCCTCGTGCGCGTAAGTGCGTGATCCGAAAGCGGGCACTTAGGGAGAACAGCCGTTGTTCGCGTGAGCATTGAGAGCGAAGCCGGTGGAAATGCATTGTGGCTCCCCCGGCCGTTCATTTCCGTGCTGCGCGCCGCCGCCTGTCTTTTTTCGCGTGCACAACCTGCGAGCACAATTCTCGTGTGTGTGTGTGTGTGTGTGTGTGTGTGTGTGTGTGTGTGTGTACAGGATGCAACGACTTCAGAGTGGCACGGCGGCGCTGCTTTCAAACTGACAACGAGACGGTTGCAGTGAAACGGTTTTTCGCTGCATGAGGCAAATTATTAAATCAACACTTCATGAATGACATGGAAAAATTTCTAGGAAAGATTCGAGCAATTAGGAAAAGGGTAATTAGTAACCGGGGAAGAAGTCAGCAAACTGGTTAATAGTAAGCAAAGCGTGAACCGGAAGAGGTAGCTCAGGGCATCAACACTTGTCACTGCAGTGCCTCTGTCCGGAAGGTCCTAAGCTAGAGCCCCGGCAGTGGCAGGGTTTTCGATACAGGCTAAATAGCTGGGTTGAGTTCTGTCGCTGTTTGGAGAATCCTAGTGACCGGCTGCTCTGAGTTTTTGTTTTAATCAGCAATAGGCGAGTGCCGGAGCAGTACTCTAACAAACGGACCGCGCGCGGTCTTTCCTTCCCCTTCCTTGTCCTATCCTACTCCTTACACACACTTACACTCACATGCACCTCGTTGCAGTAGGTACCTCGTTGGAGAGATACCTGATCGGGAAAGACCCCAGTAGCCGACGGTAGGTCGGCACGTAAAATCACCATCCAGCGGGGGAAGATTGCCACCACCTCCCGCAATAAAAACTAGCACTACGCTTGTGGGAATAATGACTTTAGCAGTTGACGCGACCGGAATCACAAGTCATTCAGCAAAACGGAGCAGATACTTGTTAAAAAATAAATAAATAATTTATTTATTATTGTATACATATGATTACGACCGCATTATTCCGTAAATGGAATTACGTGTAAGAGAAGTAAGTATAGAGGTGGGGTAATGCGTGACCTAATACAGCGATATTTTCTTTCCGGAACTGAGGAAGCCGAAGCGGCATTCAGAGGAGAAAACTCGTATCATCCACGCATGACAATATTTATTTATTTTATTTATTATGTCACGCTAATGAGCTTTCGCTCGGTGGCAGGGTTTGTACAGATCATATAAAGATGCAAATACAACTTAAATTAAATACAATACATATTAAAGGAAAACTACAACTAAGTAAGTGAGAAATAGAACACACATAAATATTTTGCATCACACGCAGTTCCCTAGACGATTCCGGAAGGAATGCACACTAGGGGGAAAAGTCGCTAGTGCTGCAGCAGGTAGACTGTTCCAGTCAGTTATTGTTTAGTAAGTCGAGTATTGTTTAATACGTCCAGTCAGTTTAGTTTAGTAAATATTGGTCTTTGGACGCTAGCTTTTACCCTTTAAAGGTTTTTTTCCTTGTCATATCATCTCCTTTTCAGCAATGTTGCGATGGAGACCATACGAGGTAAATATGAAGCTTTGGATAGTGAACATATTGATGAATGTAGGTTTAGTAATTACTTAGAGACCTTCTGTCTAATCGTAGAGTATCAGGTATGCAATTAAATTACTAAATATAAATGTAAATTGTTTCTTCTTGTCCTGTGACTGAACAAAATTGGATGTCTTTTTTATTTATCATGTAAATGCACGTTAACGTTGCTTTCATTTTCCAAGAGTCTGAGTGTAATGGTGGATAATCCTAGAGAAATGACCACGTAAATAATTACGTGTATCTAACTACCTTTAAGTACCAGGCAGGTGGTCATGGCAGTTAGAGACACGTACCAAGCCGGTTGGCTTGGTTGCAAATTGTTCTGCATTTCTGGCATCGTCGCTTTCACTTTTTTGATCTCTTTCAAGAAAAAGTAGTTTAAATTTCCTTTTGTTTTTCAATAGTTCATTAAACCAATAAATGTTCACGTTCGCATTTCCGCCCCCCCCCAAAAAAAAAGAAAGAAAGAAAAAAAACGTTTTGGGTGTCCATACATAAATACGATTTCCCTGGTCGAATTTCATTTCACTGCAAATACAATTAATGCTCTTTAAAATTTAATGGTTTGAGGGGGGCTGTTTGGCAGTATCTCAGTAAAACAATGCAATATGTGATCCGTTGCATTACATAACAGTGTATTTCGTTTCGTTTAAGAAGAGCAAATACCAATGAGATCTACCTTTTGAACTTTTAACCCTTCTCTACAATAATCATTATATATTTTGAAGCCTTTTTTGTAGTATCCGATTTCTTAGAGACTTTTCGTGATAGTGACTTGATAGACTTATTATGCTACCCAGAACCAAATGGATATATACTCAGTCGTATGCAATGATCTCCACACCATATATAGAATGCATCAATACTTCGTGATAGAAATCGCAACGAGGTATTTTTGAAGATGCCTACGGTAAATGTTGAAGTATTCTGCGTCACTATATCAAATTTAATGACATAGTCTTGAAGCATTTAAGACAAAAGTTTTAAAATTATTTCAGGAAAATTGCAATTTTAAACTATTAATTTCTGCTATCCTTTTATTAGGTTTGTGTGAACATAAAACAATAAATATTTCAGAATCGAATGAGACGGTCAATTTCCATTTTTTTCTTCCAAAGAATCGTACATCTCAAGAACACGATAAACGTCCATCATGATGGCGTACATGCGTACATAGGTATATCATGTTTTGTAAACGTCAAAGGCTACGATGATTAGTTCCGTAAGTGCCGTGCGCGTTCAATCCGGGAGATGGTGGTGTTCCTTCCTCACTATGATATAGTAAAATTCGGCGCCACCCAACAGATCACATTGCTATGTTAAGCCTTACGCATCTCCCCAAGCGGGTCACCGCCCCAGCCCGAACGAGCTCTAAGCTTCCGACTGGTCTCCAGACATGTGTGGTAGTGTAGTAAATGTAAGTGGAAGTATGTGTAAGTAATGGGTGAAGATCGGTACGTGTAAGGAAGGGGAAGGAAAGATCGCACGCGGTCCAAGACCCGTTTGTTAGGGTACTATTCCGGCATTTGGAGATAAAACACAGCATATTACTGATCAGAGAAACCGGCCGCTAGAGTTCTCTTCCAGACAGCGTCGCCGTCGCCATCACCGTCATTTTAAATGGCAAATTTCGAGGTGATAATATATTACTGCCACGGATCCCCACTATACCCACAGATGTGCCAACTCAATTTAAACGGGTCTGCCGGTCAAAAACGCTGCAGAAGAAACAGTTGCCACTCAGCCATTTCACCCGGTAGGCGCCTAGGTACCGCTTCGCTGTCTCAGTACAGTGTTTTGCCTTCAGTGTACACGAGAGGTAACGGGTTGCCAACGACAACGCCAGCAGTCATTTTTTTCAAATCATAATCCCGTCCAAGGCCCCCTCGGGAAGGCTGCGGAAACGCGGGAGGGAGGGCCGCGAGTAGACATTCGATTGTCTGAGAGCTTCCTGCGCCAGCCGAGAGAAGCGGGGCAAGGATGCACCGGCGCGGCGCGAACAGGCGGGATCCCAGCCCCACAGGTTTATGGCCCGCCCGGCGGGTGGCAGGAGGGGAAATGGGGAAGAAGGGAGTCAATAGCTGACGGGACGGGGTTCGCAGCTCGCGGATTAGCAACGGACGTGGCGTGAACGAAGAAAGAACGCGTGTTGAAAGAGGAAACGCAAGCAACGTAAGTTCTCCCAATGGTGAAAGATGACAAAGGAGTTAGCTCCTTGGAAAGTTGATACGACCGGGAGGTTGTAAATTCAAGTCCCAAGGTAGCGAATGTTCGCCACTGGTGAAAATGCTAAAAAATGTTCGCATTCCATTCGTGTTCGACCGAAGAAAACTTAGAGTGAGCCGATTTATTCTGTCCAACAATAATGGTCATATGGCATTCTACTGCACCTTCAATCTTTATTATAAATTTATATTTTCAAACTTTTATTATTATTCGAAATACAGACAACTCCAGTTAATGTGAACAAGTAGAGACGAACATGTTTAATTCCACTTAATCCAATGTCAAAACTACATAGAATTTCTACTTAACTATTGATTTTAATAATAAAACGAAACAGCAAAATAACAAAAATAGAACGCACGAAAAATTTCAATATCAAAAAATGCGTTCCTCCAGGACGGATTTGAACCAGAGGCACTGGGGATGATTTTTCCCCACCACCCATAATAGGCGTATTAACTTTCTTTTTTTAGTAATTATAAAACTTTCGCTCCTCCGGGCCGGATTTGAACCAGCGACCAATGGATTTCTGAGTATCTACGCTACAGTCCACCGCTCTACCAACTGAGCTACCAGAGGCGCCGGCGACTTATCTCCCTCAACCTCCCATAAGAGTCTTATTACCTTTTTTTAAGTAATTATAAAAACTGCGTTCCTCCGGGCAGGACTTGAACCAGCGACCTATTGTCTTCTGTGTATCTACAGTACAGTCCACCGCTCTAACAACTGAGCTACCAGAGGCACCGGCGATTTACCTCCCTCCAACTCCTTTGCTGGGTTTGAATCAGTTCGAAACCAGCCGGGTTTGAATCAGCGACCTACGGATTTCTGTGTATCTACGCTATAGTCCACCTCTGTACCAACTGAGCTGCCAGAGGCGCCGACGATTTACCGCTCTCCATCTCCCATAATAGGCGTATTACCTTTCTTTTCTTTAGTAATTATAAAAATTGTGGTCCTCCGGGCCGGATTTGAACCAGCGACCTATGGATTTCTGTGTGTCTACGCTACAGTCCACCGCTCTACCAACTGAGCTACCAGAGGCACCGGCGATTTTCCTCCCTCCATCTCCTTTGCTGGGTATGAATCAGTTTGAAACCAGCCGGGTTTGAATCAGCGACCTATGGATTTCTGTGTATCTACGCTATAGTCCACCTCTGTACCAACTGAGCTACCAGAGGCGCCGACGATTTACCTCTCTCCATCTCCCATAATAGGCGCATTACCTTTCTTTTTTTAGTAATTATAAAAATTGCTCTCCTCCGGGCCGGATTTGAACCAGCGACCTATGGATTTCTGAGTATCTACGCTACAGTCCACCGCTCTACCAACTGAGCTACCAGAGGCGCTGGCGATTTACGTCTCTCCATCTCCCATAATGGGCGTATTACCTTTCTTTTTTTTAGTAATTATAAAAATTGCGCTCCTCCGGGCCGGAGTTGAACCAGCGACCTATGGATTTCTGAGTATCTACGCTACAGTCCACCGCTCTACCAACTGAGCTACCAGAGGCACCGGCGATTTACCTCCCTCCATCTCCTTTGCTGGGTTTGAATCAGTTTGAAACCAGCCGGGTTTGAATCAGCGACCTATGGATTTCTGTGTATCTACGCTATAGTCCACCTCTGTACCAACTGAGCTACCAGAGGCGCCGACGATTTACCTCTCTCCATCTCGCATAATAGGCGCATTACCTTTCTTTTTTTTAGTAATTATAAAAATTGCTCTCCTCCGGGCCGGATTTGAACCAGCGACCTATGGATTTCTGAGTATCTACGCTACAGTCCACCGCTCTACCAACTGAGCTACCAGAGGCGAAGACGATTTACGTCTCTCCATCTCCCATAATAGGCGTATTACCTTTCTTTTTTAGTAATTATAAAAATTGCTCTCCTCCGGGCCGGATTTGAACCAGCGACCTATGGATTTCTGAGTATCTACGCTACAGTCCACCGCTCTACCAACTGAGCTACCAGAGGCGCCGCCGATTTACGTCTCTCCATCTCCCATAATAGGCGTATTACCTTTTTTTTAGTAATTATAAAAATTGCTCTCCTCCGGGCCGGATTTGAACCAGCGACCTATGGATTTCTGAGTATCTACGCTACAGTCCACCGCTCTACCAACTGAGCTACCAGAGGCGCCGACGATTTACGTCTCTCCATCTCCCATAATAGGCGCATTACCTTTCTTTTTTTAGTAATTATAAAAATTGCACTCCTCCGGGCCGGATTTGAACCAGCGACCTATGGATTTCTGAGTATCTACGCTACAGTCCACCGCTCTACCAACTGAGCTACCAGAGGCGCCGACTATTTACGTCTCTCCATCTCCCATAATAGGCGTATTACCTTTCTTTTTTTTAGTAATTATAAAAATTGCTCTCCTCCGGGCCGGATTTGAACCAGCGACCTATGGATTTCTGAGTATCTACGCTACAGTCCACCGCTCTACCAACTGAGCTACCAGAGGCGCCGACGACTTACGTCTCTCCATCTCCCATAATAGGCGTATAACCTTTCTTTTTTTTAGTAATTATAAAAATTGCGCTCCTCCGGGCCGGATTTGAACCAGCGACCTATGGATTTCTGAGTATCTACGCTACAGTCCACCGCTCTACCAACTGAGCTACCAGAGGCGCCGACGATTTACGTCTCTCCATCTCCCATAATAGGCGTATTACCTTTCTTTTTTAGTAATTATAAAAATTGCTCTCCTCCGGGCCGGATTTGAACCAGCGACCTATGGATTTCTGAGTATCTACGCTACAGTCCACCGCTCTACCAACTGAGCTACCAGAGGCGCCGACGATTTACGTCTCTCCATCTCCCATAATAGGCGTATTACCTTTCTTCTTTTTAGTAATTATAAAATTTGCTCTCCTCCGGCCCGGATTTGAACCAGCGACCTATGGATTTCTGAGTACCCACGCTACAGTCCACCGCTCTACCAACTGAGCTACCAGAGGCGCCGACGATTTACGTCTCTCCATCTCCCATAATAGGCGTATTACCTTTCTTTTTTTTAGTAATTATAAAAATTGCTCTCCTCCGGGCCGGATTTGAACCAGCGACCTATGGATTTCTGAGTATCTACGCTACAGTCCACCGCTCTACCAACTGAGCTACCAGAGGCGCCGACGATTTACGTCTCTCCATCTCCCATAATAGGCGCATTACCTTTCTTTTTTTAGTAATTATAAAAATTGCTCTCCTCCGGGCCGGATTTGAACCAGCGACCTATGGATTTCTGAGTATCTACGCTACAGTCCACCGCTCTACCAACTGAGCTACCAGAGGCGCCGGCGATTTACGTCTCTCCATCTCGCATAATAGGCGTATTATCTTTCTTTTTTAGTAATTATAAAAATTGCGCTCCTCCGGGCCGGATTTGAACCAGCGACCTATGGATTTCTGAGTATCTACGCTACAGTCCACCGCTCTACCAACTGAGCTACCAGAGGCGCCGTCGGTTTACGTCTCTCCATCTCCCATAATAGGCGTATTACCTTTCTTTTTTTTAGTAATTATAGAAATTGCGCTCCTCCGGGCCGGATTTGAACCAGCGACCTATGGATTTCTGAGTATCTACGCTACAGTCGACCGCTCTACCAACTGAGCTACCAGAGGCGCCGGCGTTTTACGTCTCTCCATCTCCCATAAGAGGCGTATTACCTTTCTTTTTTTTTAGTAATTATAAAATTGGGCTCCTCCGGGCCGGATTTGAACCAGCGACCTATGGATTTCTGAGTATCTACGCTACAGTCCACCGCTCTACCAACTGAGCTACCAGAGGCGCCGTCGGTTTACGTCTCTCCATCTCCCATAAGAGGCGTATTACCTTTCTTTTTTTTAGTAATTATAAAAATTGCGCTCCTCCGGGCCGGATTTGAACCAGCGACCTATGGATTTCTGAGTATCTACGCTACAGTCCACCGCTCTACCAACTGAGCTACCAGAGGCGCCGACGGTTTTCGTCTCTCCATCTCCCATAAGAGGCGTATTACCTTTCTTTTTTTTTAGTAATTATAAAAATTGCGCTCCTCCGGGCCGGATTTGAACCAGCGACCTATAGATTTCTGAGTATCTACGCTACAGTCGACCGCTCTACCAACTGAGCTACCAGAGGCGCTGGCGATTTATGTCTCTCCATCTCCCATAATAGGCGTATTACCTTTCTTTTTTTTTTTAGTAATTATAAAAATTACCTATGGGATTTCTGAGTATCTACGCTACAGTCGCACCGCTCTACCAACTGAGCTACCAGAGGCGCTGGCGATTTACGTCTCTCCATCTCCCATAATAGGCGTATTACCTTTCTTTTTTTTTAGTAATTATAAAAATTGCGCTCCCTCCGGGCCGGATTGATGAACCAGCGACCTATGGAATTTCTGAGTATCTACGCTACAGTCCACCTGCTCTACCAACTGAGCTACCAGAGGCGCCGGCGATTTACGTCTCTTCATCTCCCATAATGGCGTATTCACTTCTTTTTTTAGTAATTATAAAATTGGCGCTCCTCCGGGCCGGATTTGAACCAGCGACCTAGGATTTCTGATGTATCTACGCTACAGTCCACCGCTCTACCAACTGAGCTACCAGAGGCGCCGGCGATTTACGTCTCTCCATCTCCCATAATAGGCGTATTACCTTTCTTTTTTTTAGTAATTATAAAAATTGCGCTCCTCCGGGCCGGATTTGAACCAGCGACCTATGGATTTCTGAGTATCTACGCTACAGTCCACCGCTCTACCAACTGAGCTACCAGAGGCGCCGGCGATTTACGTCTCTCCATCTCCCATAATAGGCGTATTACCTTTCTTTTTTTTAGTAATTATAAAAATTGCGCTCCTCCGGGCCGGATTTGAACCAGCGACCTATGGATTTCTGTGTATCTACGCTACAGTCCACCGCTCTACCAACTGAGCTACCAGAGGCGCCGTCGACTTACGTCTCTCCATCTCCCATAATAGGCGTATTACCTTTCTTTTTTTTAGTAATTATAAAAATTGCGCTCCTCCGGGCCGGATTTGAACCAGCGACCTATGGATTTCTGATGTATCTACGCTACAGTCCACCGCTCTACCAACTGAGCTACCAGAGGCGCCGGCGATTTACGTCTCTCCATCTCCATAATAGGCGTATTACCTTCTTTTTTTTTAGTAATTATAAAAATTGCGCTCCTCCGGGCCGGATTTGAACCAGCGACCTATGGATTTCTGAGTATCTACGCTACAGTCCACCGCTCTACCAACTGAGCTACCAGAGGCGCCGGCGATTTACGTCTCTCCATCTCCCATAATAGGCGTATTACCTTTCTTTTTTTAGTAATTATAAAAATTGCGCTCCTCCGGGCCGGATTTGAACCAGCGACCTATGGATTTCTGAGTATCTACGCTACAGTCCACCGCTCTACCAACTGAGCTACCAGAGGCGCCGTCGTTTTACGTCTCTCCATCTCCCATAATAGGCGTATTACCTTTCTTTTTTTTAGTAATTATAAAAATTGCGCTCCTCCGGGCCGGATTTGAACCAGCGACCTATGGATTTCTGAGTATCTACGCTACAGTCGACCGCTCTACCAACTGAGCTACCAGAGGCGCCGGCGTTTACGTCTCTCCATCTCCCATAAGAGGCGTATTACCTTTCTTTTTTTTTAGTAATTATAAAAATTGCGCTCCTCCGGGCCGGATTTGAACCAGCGACCTATGGATTTCTGAGTATCTCTACGCTACAGTCCACCGCTCTACCAACTGAGCTACCAGAGGCGCGTCGGATTTACGTCTCTCCATCTCCCATAAGAGGCGTATTACCTTTCTTTTTTTTAGTAATTATAAAAATTGCGCTCCTCCGGGCCGGATTTGAACCAGCGACCTATGGATTTCTGAGTATCTACGCTACAGTCCACCGCTCTACCAACTGAGCTACCAGAGGCGCCGCGGTTTACGTCTCTCCATCTCCCATAAGAGGCGTATTACCTTTCTTTTTTTTTAGTAATTATAAAAATTGCGCTCCTCCGGCCGGATTTGAACCAGCGACCTATGGATTTCTGAGTATCTACGCTACAGTCCACCGCTCTACCAACTGAGCTACCAGAGGCGCTGGCGATTTACGTCTCTCCATCTCCCATAATAGGCGTATTACCTTTCTTTTTTTTAGTAATTATAAAATTGCGCTCCTCCGGGCCGGATTTGAACCAGCGACCTATGGATTTCTGAGTATCTACGCTACAGTCCACCGCTCTACCAACTGAGCTACCAGAGGCGCCGGCGATTTACGTCTCTCCATCTCCCATAATAGGCGTATTACCTTTCTTTTTTTTAGTAATTATAAAAATTGCGCTCCTCCGGGCCGGATTTGAACCAGCGACCTATGGATTTCTGATGTATCTACGCTACAGTCCACCGCTCTACCAACTGAGCTACCAGAGGCGCCGGCGATTTACGTCTCTCCATCTCCCATAATAGGCGTATTACCTTTCTTTTTTTTAGTAATTATAAAAATTGCGCTCCTCCGGGCCGGATTTGAACCAGCGACCTATGGATTTCTGATGTATCTACGCTACAGTCCACCGCTCTACCAACTGAGATACCAGAGGCGCCGGCGATTTACGTCTCTCCATCTCCCATAATAGGCGTATTACCTTTCTTTTTTTTAGTAATTATAAAAATTGCGCTCCTCCGGGCCGGATTTGAACCAGCGACCTATGGATTTCTGAGTATCTACGCTACAGTCCACCGCTCTACCAACTGAGCTACCAGAGGCGCCGGCGATTTACGTCTCTCCATCTCCCATAATAGGCGTATTACCTTTCTTTTTTTTAGTAATTATAAAAATTGCGCTCCTCCGGGCCGGATTTGAACCAGCGACCTATGGATTTCTGTAGTATCTACGCTACAGTCCACCGCTCTACCAACTGAGCTACCAGAGGCGCCGGCGATTTACGTCTCTCCATCTCCCATAATAGGCGTATTACCTTATCTTTTTTTAGTAATTATAAAAATTGCGCTCCTCCGGGCCGGATTTGAACCAGCGACCTATGGATTTCTGAGTATCTACGCTACAGTCCACCGCTCTACCAACTGAGCTACCAGAGGCGCCGGCGATTTACGTCTCTCCATCTCCCATAATGAGGCGTATTACCTTTCTTTTTTTAGTAATTATAAAAATTGCGCTCCTCCGGGCCGGATTTGAACCAGCGACCTATGGATTTCTGAGTATCTACGCTACAGTCCACCGCTCTACCAACTGAGCTACCAGAGGCGCCGGCGATTTACGTCTCTCCATCTCCCATAATAGGCGTATTACCTTTCTTTTTTTTAGTAATTATAAAAATTGCGCTCCTCCGGGCCGGATTTGAACCAGCGACCTATGGATTTCTGAGTATCTACGCTACAGTCCACCGCTCTACCAACTGAGCTACCAGAGGCGCCGGCGATTTACGTCTCTCCATCTCCCATAATAGGCGTATTACCTTTCTTTTTTTAGTAATTATAAAAATTGCGCTCCTCCGGGCCGGATTTGAACCAGCGACCTATGGATTTCTGAGTATCTACGCTACAGTCCACCGCTCTACCAACTGAGCTACCAGAGGCGCCGGCGATTTACTTCTCTCCATCTCCCATAATAGGCGTATTACCTTTCTTTTTTTTTAGTAATTATAAAAATTGCGCTCCTCCGGGCCGGATTTGAACCAGCGACCTATGGATTTCTGAGTATCTACGCTACAGTCCCACGCTCTACCAACTGAGCTACCAGAGGCGCCGGCGATTTTACGTCTCTCCATCTCCCATAAGAGGCGTATTACCTTTCTTTTTTTAGTAATTATAAAAATTGCGCTCCTCCGGGGCCGGATTTGAACCAGCGACCTATGGATTTCTGAGTATCTACGCTACAGTCCACCGCTCTACCAACTGAGCTACCAGAGGCGCCGAGCGTTTTACCTTCTCCATCTCCCATAAGAGGCGTATTACCGTTTCTTTTTTAGTAATTATAAAAATTGCGCCTCCTCCGGGCCGGATTTGAACCAGCGACCTATGGATTTCTGAGTATCTACGCTACTAGTCCACCGCTCTACCAACTGAGCTACCAGAGGCGCTGGCGATTTACGTCTCTCCATCTCCCATAATAGGCGTATTACCTTTCTTTTTTTTAGTAATTATAAAAATTGCGCTCCTCCGGGCCGGATTTGAACCAGCGACCTATGGATTTCTGAGTATCTACGCTACAGTCCACCGCTCTACCAACTGAGCTACAGAGGCGCCCGGCGTTTTACGTCTCTCCATCTCCCATAAGAGGCGTATTACCTTTCTTTTTTTAGTAATTATAAAAATTGCGCTCCTCCGGGCCGGATTTGAACCAGCGACCTATGGATTTCTGAGTATCTACGCTACAGTCCACCGCTCTACCAACTGAGCTACCAGAGGCGCCGACGATTTACTTCTCTCCATCTCCCATAATAGGCGTATTACAGTTCTTTTTTTAGTAATTATAAAAATTGCGCTCCTCCGGGCCGGATTTGAACCAGCGACCTATGGATTTCTGATGTATCTACGCTACGGTCCACCGCTCTACCAACTGAGCTACCAGAGGCGCCCGACGGTTTACTCTCTCCATCTCCCATAAGAGGCGTTATTACCTTTCTTTTTTTAGTAATTATAAAAATTGCTCTCCTCCGGCCGGATTTGAACCAGCGACCTATGGATTTCTGAGTATCTACGCTACAGTCCACGCTCTACCAACTGAGCTACCAGAGGCACCGGCGATTTACTTCTCTCCATCTCCCATAATAGGCGTATTACCTTTCTTTTTTTTAGTAATTATAAAAATTGCGCTCCTCCGGGCCGGATTTGAACCAGCGACCTATGGATTTCTGAGTATCTACGCTACAGTCCACCGCTCTACCAACTGAGCTAGCCAGAGGCGCGACGTTTACCTCTCTCCATCTCCCATAAGAGGCGTTATTACCGTTCTTTTTTTAGTAATTATAAAAATTGCGCTCCTCCGGGCCGGATTTGAACCAGCGCCTCTATGGATTTTCTGTAGTATCTACGCTACAGTCCACCGGCTCTACCAACTGAGCTACCAGAGGCAGCCGGACGATTTACTTCTCTCCATCTCCCATAATAGGCGTATTACCTTTCTTTTTTTTAGTAATTATAAAAATTGCTCTCCTCCGGGCCGGATTTGAACCAGCGACCTATGGATTTCTGAGTATCTACGCTACAGTCCACCGCTCTACCAACTGAGCTACCAGAGGCACCGGCGATTTACTTCTCTCCATCTCCCATAATAGGCGTATTACCTTTCTTTTTTTAGTAATTATAAAATTGCGCTCCTCCGGGCCGGATTTGAACCAGCGACCTATGGATTTCTGAGTATCTACGCTACAGTCCACCGCTCTACCAACTGAGCTACCAGAGGCGCCGGCGATTTACGTCTCTCCATCTCCCATAATAGGCGTATTACCTTTCTTTTTTTTAGTAATTATAAAAATTGCGCTCCTCCGGGCCGGATTTGAACCAGCGACCTATGGATTTCTGAGTATCTACGCTACAGTCCACCGCTCTACCAACTGAGCTACCAGAGGCGCCGGCGATTTACGTCTCTCCATCTCCCATAATAGGCGTATTACCTTTCTTTTTTTTAGTAATTATAAAAATTGCGCTCCTCCGGGCCGGATTTGAACCAGCGACCTATGGATTTCTGAGTATCTACGCTACAGTCCACCGCTCTACCAACTGAGCTACCAGAGGCGCCGGCGATTTACGTCTCTCCATCTCCCATAATAGGCGTATTACCTTTCTTTTTTTAGTAATTATAAAAATTGCGCTCCTCCGGGCCGGATTTGAACCAGCGACCTATGGATTTCTGAGTATCTACGCTACAGTCCACCGCTCTACCAACTGAGCTACCAGAGGCGCCGGACGATTTACGTCTCTCCATCTCCCATAATAGGCGTATTACCTTTCTTTTTTTAGTAATTATAAAAATTGCGCTCCTCCGGGCCGGATTTGAACCAGCGACCTATGGATTTCTGAGTATCTACGCTACAGTCCACCGCTCTACCAACTGAGCTACCAGAGGCGCTGGCGATTTACGTCTCTCCATCTCCCATAATAGGCGTATTACCTTTCTTTTTTTAGTAATTATAAAAATTGCGCTCCTCCGGGCCGGATTTGAACCAGCGACCTATGGATTTCTGAGTATCTACGCTACAGTCCACCGCTCTACCAACTGAGCTACCAGAGGCGCTGGCGATTTACGTCTCTCCATCTCCCATAATAGGCGTATTACCTTTCTTTTTTTTAGTAATTATAAAAATTGCTCTCCTCCGGGCCGGATTTGAACCAGCGACCTATGGATTTCTGAGTATCTACGCTACAGTCCACCGCTCTACCAACTGAGCTACCAGAGGCGCTGGCGATTTACGTCTCTCCATCTCCCATAATGGCGTATTACCTTTCTTTTTTTTTTAGTAATTATAAAAATTGCGCTCCTCCGGGCCGGATTTGAACCAGCGACCTATGGATTTCTGAGTATCTACGCTACAGTCCACCGCTCTACCAACTGAGCTACCAGAGGCGCTGGCGATTTACGTCTCTCCATCTCCCATAATGGGCGTATTACCTTTCTTTTTTTTTAGTAATTATAAAAATTGCGCTCCTCCGGGCCGGATTTGAACCAGCGACCTATGGATTTCTGAGTATCTACGCTACAGTCCACCGCTCTACCAACTGAGATACCAGAGGCGCCGGCAATTTACGTCTCTCCATCTCCCATAATGGGCGTATTACCTTTCTTTTTTTTAGTAATTATAAAAATTGCGCTCCTCCGGGCCGGATTTGAACCAGCGACCTATGGATTTCTGAGTATCTACGCTACAGTCCACCGCTCTACCAACTGAGATACCAGAGGCGCCGGCAATTTACGTCTCTCCATCTCCCATAATAGGGCGTATTACCTTTCTTTTTTTTAGTAATTATAAAAATTGCGCTCCTCCGGGCCGGATTTGAACCAGCGACCTATGGATTTCTGAGTATCTACGCTACAGTCCACCGCTCTTACCAACTGAGCTACCAGAGGCGCTGGCGATTTACGTCTCTCCATCTCCCATAATAGGCGTATTACCTTTCTTTTTTTTTAGTAATTATAAAATTGCGCTCCTCCGGGCCGGATTTGAACCAGCGACCTATGGATTTCTGAGTATCTACGCTACAGTCCACCGCTCTACCAACTGAGCTACCAGAGGCGCTGGCGATTTACGTCTCTCCATCTCCCATAATTGGCGTATTACCTTTCTTTTTTATTAGTAATTATAAAAATTGCGCTCCTCCGGGCCGGATTTGAACCAGCGACCTATGGATTTCTGAGTATCTACGCTACAGTCCACCGCTCTACCAACTGAGATACCAGAGGCGCCTGGCGATTTACGTCTCTCCATCTCCCATAATGGGCGTATTACCTTTCTTTTTTTTTTAGTAATTATAAAAATTGCGCTCCTCCGGGCCGGATTTGAACCAGCGACCTATGGATTTCTGAGTATCTATGCTACAGTCCACCGCTCTACCAACTGAGATACCAGAGGCGCCGGCAAT
Source organism: Acheta domesticus (assembly GCA_031308135.1). Taxonomy (NCBI): domain Eukaryota; kingdom Metazoa; phylum Arthropoda; class Insecta; order Orthoptera; family Gryllidae; genus Acheta; species Acheta domesticus. Next base: position 70,747,760 of record JAHLJT010005437.1, read on the forward strand.
TTACGTCTCTCCATCTCCCATAATGGGCGTATTACCTTTCTTTTTTTTTAGTAATTATAAAAATTGCGCTCCTCCGGGCCGGATTTGAACCAGCGACCTATGGATTTCTGAGTATCTACGCTACAGTCCACCGCTCTACCAACTGAGATACCAGAGGCGCCGGCAATTTACGTCTCTCCATCTCCCATAATGGGCGTATTACCTTTCTTTTTTTTAGTAATTATAAAAATTGCGCTCCTCCGGGCCGGATTTGAACCAGCGACCTATGGATTTCTGAGTATCTACGCTACAGTCCACCGCTCTACCAACTGAGATACCAGAGGCGCCGGCAATTTACGTCTCTCCATCTCCCATAATGGGCGTATTACCTTTCTTTTTTTTAGTAATTATAAAAATTGCGCTCCTCCGGGCCGGATTTGAACCAGCGACCTATGGATTTCTGAGTATCTACGCTACAGTCCACCGCTCTACCAACTGAGATACCAGAGGCGCCGGCAATTTACGTCTCTCCATCTCCCATAATGGGCGTATTACCTTTCTTTTTTTTAGTAATTATAAAAATTGCGCTCCTCCGGGCCGGATTTGAACCAGCGACCTATGGATTTCTGAGTATCTACGCTACAGTCCACCGCTCTACCAACTGAGATACCAGAGGCGCTGGCGATTTACGTCTCTCCATCTCCCATAATGGGCGTATTACCTTTCTTTTTTTTAGTAATTATAAAAATTGCGCTCCTCCGGGCCGGATTTGAACCAGCGACCTATGGATTTCTGAGTATCTACGCTACAGTCCACCGCTCTACCAACTGAGATACCAGAGGCGCCGGCAATTTACGTCTCTCCATCTCCCATAATGGGCGTATTACCTTTCTTTTTTTTAGTAATTATAAAAATTGCTCTCCTCCGGGCCGGATTTGAACCGGCGACCTATGGATTTCTGAGTATCTACGCTACAGTCCACCGCTCTACCAACTGAGCTACCAGAGGCGCCGCGAGTGTTCCCTCTCTACTCCTCTCACAGTAGACGTATTACGTTTCTGAATTTTAATTATAAAAAGAATCGCTCTGGATTAGAACGAGTTGCCTATGAATTGCTGAGTGTTTACGCTACAGTCCTTTTCTCTGTCTATTGAGCTTCACTTCGACTACATGCGTACTGACGTTGCCCTTCACTTACTAGAGATGAGATAAATTTAACAAACTGTTCCTGTGACAGTCTATCAAATACAGAGGCTCCAGAGCGGGTTTTCAAGATACTGTAGTTGTATTGTTGTATGTTTGATTACATTGCTTAACTAAAAACCCTTTTTTTCACTTACCCAAGATTTTGCAATGAATTTACCGTAAATTGGTTATGCTGAATTCAGATATGTCATTAGTTGCATCGAATTGGCTCTAGTGTTTGTGCAATGAACATTGTAATGCATGATGCTATCACCAAACTGGCAGCATTTAATGCAAATATCTTTTGACTTACACTTTTTTTCTATTTTAAACATATAATATCGCCATATTTTCACGATACTTTATTTGAGCTTAGTAAGGGAGTTCGTTTTATTAATACATCTTCTTTTGTTAGAAAACAATGAGTTCTTCAGGAAGACGTCTGAACGACTATAATATATTTTAGTACGTTTGTGGGGAATTTATACTACAAAAACAGAAAAATATTAGAAATTTTATAGAGAAAATGTATGACACATATTTTGGTATAAAACTGGGTGATCAAGATGAATCGTTGGATACCCACATGGTATCGAAAACTTGTATGGAGTGTCTCCGTCAGTGGAAAACTGGAATATGAAGAGTTTAAAATTTGGTGTACTGATGTTATGGCGAAAGTCGTAAAATCATCATGATGATTGTTAATTTTACTCTGCAAAAGTAAAAGGCTTCAATTATTACAAGAGAAATAACTGGGAGTACCCTGATTTGGAATAAGCAAGGCGACCTGTGCCACATGGACTTGATGTCCCCATGCCATGCCCCTGAAATCCCAGTGTCAGCTAATGAGGATTTGTACAGATTTGAGGGTGAACTACAGAAATCAGCAGTGGCAGGGAATAATGGATGGAAGTGTTAGAACAAAAGAGCACTTTTCTTAAGATTAGCTTAGTGGTTTAATACGCGATCCTAATATCCCAAACCAAGCAGCTGAACTGTTAGCACCCAGACCAAAAGAAAAATGTCTGACATCAGAAGTGAAAGAGGCGCTTTACTGGTTACTGTTACAGCTTTGTCATTGCTGTCAAGAAGTTTTTGGGTAATCATAAAGGATAAAATTATGAAGAACTGGTGAGAGACTTGCTTTTAAACTTTGTGAATTTGGTTGCAACCATGACCATTAAGGTATACTATCTCCATAGCCATCTAGACAAATTTCCAGAAAATCTTGGCAACATTTGTGAGGCACAAAGCAAGCGGTTCCATCAAGAAATGAAGGTAATGGAAGATAGATATCAGGGCAGATGGGACAGACACATAAAGGCAGAATACTACTGGAGCCTTCAACAAGATTGTCCTGTCTTGCCACATAAAAGGATATCATACAAAGCTTTTCAAACAATTAATTGCGATTCGTTTAGGGCTGTAAACATTAATATATTAACATTACTTATTTCGAGAGTTTCATTTTGTATAAATAGACATATTTAGTTACAGTTAGTTTAGTGTTTATGTAATTTACGAATAGCCTGTACTCGATAAAATAAAATAATACTTTACGATGAGATTTTCACTATCTCAAAAACAAGAACTAATCTACCGAAAGAAATTCCATATTTGGAATCTGTGCATCAATCATATCCTAAAATGGCTATAAATTGTTTGGCAAGAAAATGTGTGTTGACCAGTGTCATATTTCGCTATGTACCGAATTGAGAAGGTCGGAAAATACACGTTACACAAAATACACTGTTTCTTCATCCTATAACTTCTTACATAACATGCTCGTCGTTTTTCCAATTTAAATATTTTTTGGTCAGATTTCCGGGCCGGATTTGAACGAGCGACTAACGAAAACAACAGAATCCGTATTTTTTGTCGTCGTTTTCGCGCTGCCGGTGCGGCGTCTCCTCTCTCATTTTGTGTCAATATACGTTACACAAAATACACTGTTTCTTCATCCTATAACTTCTTACATAACATGCTCGCCGTTTTTCCAATTTAAATATTTTTTGGTCAGATTTCCGGGCTGGATTTGAAAGAGCGACTAACGGAAACTACAGCATCCGGATTTTTTGTCGTCGTTTTCGCGCTGCCGGTGCGGCGTCTCCTCTCTCATTATGTGTCAATACACTTTACACAAAATACACTGTTTCTTCATCCTATAACTTCTTACATAACATGTTCGTCGTTTTTCCAATTTAAGTATTTTTTAGTCAGATTTCCGGGCTGGATTTGAAAGAGCGACTAACGGAAACTACAGCATCCGTATTTTTTGTCTTCGTTTTCGCGCTGCGGGTGCGGCGTCTCCTCTCTCTCTCTGTTCTTCTCCGCGTGCCGCGCGTCCGTGTGTGTGGGGGGGGGGGCGCGGCGGGGGCCTTTCTCCGGCGAAAGGCGGTCGGGGCGCGGCGCCGCGCCGAGTGCGTCACCTCGGACAGCGCGAGGGGTCACCGGATCAGATCACCGCCGCCGCGTCCGCGGCCCCACCGGCGCGGGCGGCCGCACAGTGCTCCTTGTTCAACGACACGCGGACCTATACACTGCGACTTTTGTAACTTTGTCCCTGACAGAAATCAGCTGTTCACGGTTTCATCCGATCAGGAGCTTAAATGTCACCATAGTGACGTCACTGTCGCGAAATGTAAGCTCCTGATTGGATGGCACAGCTGATTCCTGTCAGGGACAAAGTTACGCAAATCGCAGTATGTACTGCGATTGTTCTGACTTTGCCCCTCAAGGCCCGTCTTCATGATGGAATATGTCACGGTATTTCGCGACATTCTCAGCCAGATATCGCATGATCACGTCCTTTTCAAGCATTTCTTGCGATCACGCGACTTCTAGTGGTACGACGGAGAAAGGCGCGAAATGCCGTGTGGTATTCCATCGTGGCCATAGGGGCCTGAGGGCCACAGGGGCAGAGTTAGAAAAATCGCACACCGTCGATCGCGTCGTACTAGTAGCTCCGGGGCAAATTTCGGTAGATCGCGAACATTTTCAAGGTTGGCTAACTTGGACTTGTTTTTCTGTGCCCAGTCAGATGTATGGCTGTTATTTTACCTGTATACAGCTTTATTAAAATTTGTTTCATATTTAATAGCAATGTATGTTTACAGACAATGAATAAATGTAAAGATTTGAAAAAAATTCCGTCTTGGTTTCCTGGTAGCTTACAGTAGGATTGAAAACGGTATGGTTGCTCACAAGCTACCCAAGTTTGGCGACCACTGTTGTCGAGTAGTTCGACATGAACGTTGACAGCGGCTCAATCAGTGATTTTCTCTGGACTGTGGTTGTATTGATTATTTCCTTATTCTGGGCATGTGAAATGTTATGATTACTAGGTCCCCTAAGTTTAATACATGTTTTGGAGTGTAGTGCACGGGAGATGGAAGGCTTCTTTTCGCTTTGGACGGCGGAATCCGATTCCGACTTACTCGTTTGCTTGCTGGGGTTTCCCCATCCAGGCGTCTCCCACCAGCGGAACACCGCCCCACACGGGACAACTTCTAACGTCCGGTGAGAGCATAGGCTTCCGCGACCGGAGTTAGTATTTACATGGCTAACCGGGAGATGCCGCGTCTAAGGCACAGGTGCCAACGTTTCGGCCACCATGCTGCGACCTTCATCAGGGCGTTCTAACGTCCGGACTGCTCTGTCGTCTTGTGTGATATTTTAGTGCATGTTTACTGCGATTTTCGTAACTCTGCCCCTGACACAAATCAGCTTTTTTGTAGCCATCCAATCAGGGACTTATATTTCGCCACAGTGACGTCACTGTGGTGACGTTCGAGCTCTCGACTGTATGAAACCGTCAACAGCTGATTCCTGTCAGGGGCAGAGTTACGAAAATTGCAGTACAAGTGTAAATGAGTGTAAGTAAGGGTTGAGGAGAGGACAATGAAGAGAAAGGAAAGATCGCGCGAGGTCCTTCACTCGTTTGTCAAGTTACTACACTGGCAATTGCCTGGTATTGATCGTAGAAACCACAGAAAACTACCGAACAGAGGATGCGTCCGCTAGAATTCTCCTCCAGACAGCGGAATCCGATCAATCTAGCTAGTGGCGAAAATACCTTCCACTATGGGACTCTAGGACCCCGCTACCAGAGACACCGCATTGAGATGAGTGATACGAGTTCCGAAAAATAATTTTTTCTACTTTTCGGTAACTTCGGATGGAACCTTATGGCCGGATGTGACCCTCGGGCCGTAGTTTTCCCATACAATTCGACACAGTCACCTAGCATTATCGCTTTGTGTGAACTCCAGTGTTCTCTAAAAAGCAAACCTACCTACAAACGCATTGCAATATCTGTCGATGAAGAGAACTGTTGTGAAATCAAAGCAACTCTGTGAATGTTGAACAGTAGTTCTTCACAGGAGCCGCAAAAATGTTTCTGAAGTACATAAAATGATCCATATATCCTTTCCGCGGGTCGCCGATAGCCAATACAATGAGATATATTGGCACTCTAATCTTTTTTTTTTTTTTTTTTTGGCGTTAGCCACATTAATTCATGGTCAACGCAGTCAACGCCTTTGAGTAATTCACAAAACACATGTATATTTCTTTTTGAAATTCCCGAGTTTCTTCCATGATCATTAGCAGAATAGCTATTTGATCTCTTGTACCTTGTACTTTTCTAAACCCAACTTGTTCTATTGCCAGTTCTCTTTCGAGATTGGGTTCTAATCGTTTATTATTTTGAGGATTATCTTTGTTTGTATATATCTTGTATGCATTCTATATACAGTATATATTACTTCACAGCGTAGACTTGTATGATAATGAATTTATGATGTTTCCCGGATTATCTCTCTCTCACATACGTGTGTGTGCGTATGTCAATGTGCTTATACTTGTCATAAACATTGAGATACCTCCCGGGAACCGGAACCGTATTGGCCTGCGAGTGTTAACAGGAACATGTGACACGATATCAAGGAAACCTCGCTAACGGCGCCGAGTTCTCTCCTCCCGCGCTTCGCTCTATTCGACATATTCCACCGCGAAGATGGGATTTGAGTGGCCTTGAGAGCTCTTCCTACAAAAATCGCAGTATAAGCCACAAGATATTGCGCCGCGTTTGGCGCAGAAAGCGCTCACCCCCATTTCTCTCGCGTGGGCGCGGCACCGGACCCCGGCCAGACGGTGCCGCTGATTACGCGCCAGACGCAGGATTTACTGGCTACAAAATCAACTATTTTAGTTCGCTAAAATAGGCTCTAAAAAGTCGGAAGAATGCAGAACACATTATTAGAGTTAGAAAAAAATACGAAGTATCGTGACCTCCCAGTATACTCCGGGCGACTCGAAAAATCAATATTTTTTCATCTTTTTAGTTTTATTCTGTAACTCATTAACGCTATGACCTGAAAATATTGAAACCAATTGATAATAGGGTGCAATTTCGTACTACTTGGGTTTTAAATCATTCTTTTCTTACACCTATCCACCAAATGCACTATATATTCATTTACCGTGGATTTTTAAGAGCGAAACAAATCTCTTAGTTCGTCCTTCCTTCGGCGAGGGAGTAAAGCCGAACTGTCCCATGATGTAGATTTAGCTACACTGTAAAAGATCCTCAAGGCCTAAAAGAAGCCTCTGAACTAAATTCAAAATCGCCTGTTTCGTCACCCAAGCTAATACCTTCCTTCGCCGCTACATGATGAAAGGAGCGTAGCGAAATTTTTGTGGTCAGACGGAGTGGACCAGATGGCCCAGTCTCGCCACGTAAAATAGGCATTAACTAACTTACGAAACTATGTTCACATTGTCTCACAAATGCATACATTATCCAAAATACGAACAAAAACAGCATATTTTATTATAAAAAAATGTGTTGTAATAATCTATGTGATAATCGCCAAACGTCTATTTGAAGGGTTTCTAACGTGAAACAAACGAAACTAACGTCCTAGATTTTTTAGGAGGTACCCAAAACTTCATTGTGTAGACTTACATCGTAATGAATTTATGATTTCTCCTGCCGAAAGAAAATGTCCCAGCAGATAGCGCCAGTAGTAGGGAATTACACGGTGAAATCTGTCAAAATATGGAATTTTGAACTTGTTTGGTTCTTGTAAAAAACCCTTAACTTCCTTTACTTAAATCTGTTGGTTCGAGGACTGGGAAGTAATTCCCTATCAAGCAGTAGCAAACTTATCGGGTTTGTGCCGACGGTTTCTTATAGATTGCCAAAAATTCGTGCAGAGAGAGAGAGAGAGAGAGAGAGAGAGAAGAAATTGGGCGCAGATACAACTGCAAATAGAAAAAGTATATTATAGGAATAATTACAATGGGCTAATTACTTCGAGACACGTTAGATATTTAAAGTTTATGAATTCTTAAAACAGTCTTCACTATCTACAGTATACACATGTGATTGTCAGCGTGAATAATAGTTTTAGAAAGCGCAGAAGTATCCTTCTATTGGTGTATCACTTTTAGCTTTGTTGTCACAGTTTAAACCGTTGGAACAAGATACCGCAGCAAGTTGGGAGTCAAAGAGCAGAGGTCGTCGTTTCTTTCAGACGAAACTTCATTTTCCAACAATTCTAAAACAATTTCTATTCCTAGGACCACCTAAAACAATAAGGCACAAACTGGGAGAACTGGCTCATGGCGACGGCAGCAGAGATAGCTGCAGCTGAATCAATAACCCCAACTCGATCAGGCTTTTCGTCCCGTTCCCGTGATTCTTTGATTGATTGATTGATTGATTGATCAACTGTTAGTGATTCCGGACGCGTCAACAACTGTGGTCATTAGTCTCGTGAATATAGTGCATGTGTTCAATCGGGAGCTGGCGATGATCTTTTTCCCCGCTGGACGGCGAGATCTGGCGCCGACCTACCGGCGACTAGCGGGGTTTTCCCCTCAACCAGGTGTCTCCCACCAGTGGGGCACCGCTCCAGCCGGGACAAGCTCTAAGCCCCCGGCTGGTCTCCCGACATGTGTGGTAGTGTAGTGCATGTTAGGTGTAAGTGTGTGTGTAAGGGGTGAGGAGAGAACAAGGAAGAGGAAGGAGGAAGGAAATATCGCGCGCGGTCCACGGCCCGTTTGTTACGGTACTGCTCGCCTGGTGTTGCCTGATTCTTTGAGGAAATGCTGAGATGGCACATTAATTTGCTTCTGGACATAAATGTAACTTCATTATCTCTCCACGTCTTCTAAAGTTCAGTGGGAAATATAGTCATTCAAATTGTCGCGGCAGGAAGTATATTCCTTCACGAAAGACATGATGAGGGATAAGATCCCAAATGTATAGTTGATTTACCTTTGAGAATAGATTTCATTTCATCGTAGCGAATATTTAGTTAACAATTCTTGCCAAAAACGCTCATTTGTTTGTGTAATCACAATTCAATTTCTAAATGGCTTAGAGTGGGAATCCCAGAATTAAGAAAAGCACAGAATACACTTCTCCCCCTAGTCCGTCACACAGTTTCTGTTTTTGAAGTAAAAAAAAAATTAAAAGCACTGCAGTGTATCTGATCGGGAGGTCCTACGGACGATACACAGCTAGGTCGAATTCAGCCGTTGGCGGAGAAGTTAAGAGGGCGGCTGCTCTTATTGGTAGTTTTCCCTGTACTCTCCTATGAGTACTAAGCGAACGCCAACAAACGGCCCAGCTGTAGAGGAGGAGGGGAAAAAACCCTAAGTCGACGAGTTAAGTTGGAGCTATTATATACGAGGGAGCAACACCACCACTTCCGAGCATAAAAACCGGGAGAGGTGGCTCAGGGCATCGGCTGATGACACTGCAGTGCCTCTGACCGGGAGGTTATACATCAACACCAGGCGAATGCCGGAGCAGTACCTAGCCAGATGTCGCATGATCACGTCCTTTTCAAGCATTTCTTGCGATCACGCGACTTCTAGCGGTACGACGGAGAAAGGCGCGAAATGCCGGGTGGTATTCCATCGTGGCCATAGGGGCCTGAGGGCCATAGGGGCAGAGTTAGAAAAATCGCACTATAAGGCCTTTAATATATAACTTTATACATGCCTATAATATATAACTTTTTTAATGATTTTTGAACAGTGATCGCCAAACCGTCGATCGCGTCGTACTAGTAGCTCCGGGGCAAATTTCGGTAGATCGCGGGCAACGCGCGAACTTTCCTTACACTTTATCCTATCCTCACCCCTTACACACGCACACTAACATGCACTACACTAGCACATATATACTGATGAGCTCGTAAATACAAACTAATTAACATATAGACAACATTCAGCAGACGTGCCGTGAAGCGATGTGAAATTGCACGTCGTGTTAATCACGTCACAGCACCGCGCTGCGCTGCATCGCTTTTAACACTTTACAATATTACAAGTTAATTGTGGTTATTTTGACAGCTTGTTCAAATGTTACATTTTTTAGGGTTAGGTCAAGAAAATGCAATGCGGTTTATGCCTAATTAATATTAATATTACAAGTTGAAATTTAAATTAAACAGGGGATATGAAAAATCACTGAGAAGGATGAGCTTGTATTTTTAACCAGATTCCCTGTCCTTCGTTGAATATCAGAAAGTGCATAACGTAAATCATTAGCGATGTCAAGTTTTCCCTGATACTTTGTTTTAATTGCAACTAGTGCTGAAAACGCTTTCTCGCACAAATTGCTCAATAGTACATAGCAAATAAGACACTGAGGATGTTCGACGCCATCCTTAAGCATGCAAATGAACCCATATTTAATATAATCATCGTTATACTTGTGGTTTTTGCTAGCGCTCATCTTGAACGATATCTTATCGCAAATCACCCAATGCAACAAGGCAACTCTGACAAATTGTATGTCTTCCTACAGTGACAAGCCCTCGTGAACGTTCGGGTATACCACGGTTCGATGGGACCCGCGCCACCTTCACTTGTCTCTATGCCTTGGGAATCATTGGCTGAGAAGAATATGAAATTAGGATAATCTGAGTCAATTAATACAGTACAAAAGGAGATGATAAATATTTAAAACTTGTATCAACTATTGTTACAGGGCCTGATGATGAAAGAAAAATCATTTCTTTCCAAACATCGCATTTTGTATACGATGTGCAAATAAATGAGAAACAAGTTTTAAATGTTTGTTTCAAGTCTTCAATTTCCCGTCCTATCTATATGAAACCTATTTATCAATGATTAATTGAAACAGTCAATATGACAGTATTATAATTAAAACAGTATAAGTAAAAATACGGACAAAACGTCAGTTCACCAATTTATGAGGGATACATATTTGTTTTCTCTTTTGGTCTAACAAGCATATGTAAGCTCTGAATAATTCCAGTGATGTACGTTTTTAGACCTATATTTGTAAGACAAAAATAAAATGATATTTTTTAAAACTTTTGCGATCAATTAGTGAACTTAAGTATTTCCTTTTGAAAATTTTTGAAGTATACTCGTTTTACTAATTTACTGCGTTAGACCGGATCAAATAACAGCTGTGGGTTAAGCTTGTAAAGTGAGGTATGCAACCAAGAAAGTTAGTCGTTGTGACACTGTCCACGTGTCAATGCTTTTTGTACAATTCTTATAAAAAGTCATAAAAGCATGAAATGTCTTTTTTAGTTAGCTACTAGCGAATGCGATTCTTGCAGGGCGTACATATCGTGTTAAAAATTGCTAAAGTGCAACTTCAGCACTAGTGCTGAGAGTGAGATTGATGCTCAAGTGTTCAATTAAAACTGTGGATGCAACAAAGAAGACAAAATACTTTCGCCTGACCGCATGAACTACTGATGGCCTTAAAATGTCATTAAGTGATTTGTATACTTGAATAAAAGTAAAATGAGTCAGTAAGGCTGAAAAAAGTAGTGTAAGACACACATGGTAAAAGTGATTTGATTCTGCTGGCAGGATTGCACCACTCAGACTATCGACCTCGCGTCTCGACCTTTCTACTCAGAAAATAAAATCACTATTGCCATTCATATTATATGCTTCTGAACCTTACGGTTCGTTTTGGCTGACCTTACGGCACTGGCGATATCTCGTGACTATGAACAGTCCACCCACTTTCAATTTTGTATTCGTGGTATAGGTATTCCTTTGCTTTCGCTGGACCGTGTTGCGTCCTATCTGATAGTACTGTAACCCTTCCTGAATCAGCACTATAACATTTCAAACTTGCGTAACATTTTAAACCATGATGAATGCTTACTGCTGCTTCAACCCCATTATTGCTCGTATCAACGGTAACAATTGTTCCATTATAACCGTTCTACTACCAGAGTACAAATGCCTAAAAAAAACTAAACTAACTGGTTGTGGTAAATAGCAAAATTTTAGTTTCGTTTTGTGGTTTGGCTAGTACTTGCTTATTATTTAATAAAGCTAATTACTTGTATTCTTTTGTGATTTAGTTTGTGGTTAAGTTTTTAATAAAGAATTGTTTTGATTTTTCTCATTACACACATTAAGAGAATGGTTAAATAATCAAATAAAATAGAATATATTCAGAATACAAGAATGATTTTGGTTTTTCGTCTTTTTCTGAGTAAATTTATAATTTTCTACAAAGGTAATATATTTATTATTTGCGTGATCTATTTATTACTTGCATTTTCAGACACAAGTATCCATCTCTTGCTAGTTGTAAATACTTTCATTTAAAAATGGAAAATGTGTGAACGAATATATCTTAGGGTTTCACTTCCTCTCACTGATTTGCATTGTGTCTTTTGTCCACATGGTTAAAAAGGAGGGCTGAACCTGATGCCCGGCAAGACGCAAGGAATCGTATTCATAATGACTAGAGACGGGATTCTTTTGTCTGTAATTATATGCTTCTGCCTTTCTATGTTCAGATTTCCATATTGTGATCTTGGCGAAACATGGCAACTCTAATATAATATCGTGCTTTCTGTTATTCGTTTCCATATTTTGACACATTTTTTACTATATTATATATTTTGCTTATATTTTTATACTTTGCAAAACTTTTTTATTTAACTAATTTTATTAAAATTTATTTCTTAAAAAACTCTTAATGAAATTTTCAATAATTTTTTTATTTAAGAAAATTGGCATATTTCTCCTTCAGAATTGTGTACTGATAACGCGATGTGCCCAAATGATTGATTCATTGATTATTAGTGATTCTGGTACATCAACTGCTGTCATTAGTCCTGTAAGCATACTGCAGGTTTTTTGTTCGGGAGGTGTCGGTGATCTTGCCCCGCTGGATGGCAAGATCCCGCGCCGCCCTACTAGACTAGTGGTTTCCCTCAACCAGGTATCTCCCACCAGCGGGGCACTGCCCCAGCCGGAACAAGCTCTAAGCTCCGGATTGGCCTTCCGGTATGTGTAGTGAAGTGCATGTAAGTGCAAGTGAATGTAAGTAAGGGGTGAGGATACGACAAGGAAGAGGAAGGAAAGATCGCGCGCGGTCCGTGGTCCGTTGGTTAGAGTACTGCTCCAGTATTCGCCTGGTGTTGATCGGAGAAACCAGGGAAAATACCGATCAGAGCAGCCGGCCGCTAGAATTCATCTCCAGACAGTGATGTGCCTGAAGAAGACGCGGATAGATGCACGCCGTCTATGTGAGTTAACTCTCCTCTCCTCTGCATGCACTTTGCGACAAGTGCGCGTGAGTGCTGAGAAAATACTATCTTTAGGTGTGGAAAGTTCCAGTGAGTTTCTTGATCTTTATATCAAATTTCTGATAACCATTGTTCAGGTCGTTAGCCTAACGTGTACGCAGTGAGCAGGCGATGCTAAGCTACTGGTTGACGGTTCAACCCGGCAACCCACCAGTTGGGCCCCTGGCGCGTCGACCTCATGGCAGGATTGGGTGCAGGAGACCCCTCGGGGTGCTTTGAATCCCACAATTAGAAGTTCGGCGGTTGAATCGACTATCCGCCAGGTTGCGTTGGTCACGGTTCACCCAGATCGAGAGCCTGAAGGTGCAAGGCAGTGGGTAGACGGGATGGGAGCCGATACTCTGGGCATAGAGGAGGGACTTGGTGTCCCGGCGCATGTGAGTGTCGCGTCGTCATACGGGCGATATTGACTCCGGCAATAGCCCGGATAGCTAGTAGCTCTGAGCTGGCAGAGCGGCCCTAGGTCCACGCATTGTATGGGCAGGTTGCCGCGACGGCTAACTGCGTTCCGGCGGGATCCGGATGTTGGTCGGAAGGTGTCCTTGTACATCCGACGAGGGTGCGGATTAGGGGCTAACGCCTAGGTGCCCACCCTGGGGCTTCGGTCCTCTAATAAAGTACAAGTGTTGGGGTGCCTATTTAGGTAAGCACGTTTACATACATAACCACTGTTTGCCACAGACGTGAAGCATTATGAAGACAATACTGAAGTGATTCTTTACCTGTCTTTGACTTCCCAAGTTTATTCGATGGCCAGCAATTCACAAGATAAAAATGTACTCCTAAAAAATCCAGTAGCTAGTCCAAGAACTATTTAGTTTTACATTCGTTTATAAAATAGTTCGTTCATGTAATTTCAAATTGAGTAAATTTATTTTGTTTGTAAATATTCTACTCGTAAGAGTGCATTTTCATATTTAAAAATAAGAATTGGATTCCAGTAGGATTTTAGACAATCAAATATATTAGTACTTTCGCTTTAAATTGGCAATTGAATGTGGAATATAGGTGGGTATAACTTTCAGTACGCGATTCTGAACTGGGCCACGAAACGTTGCAACCCTCTATATTCCACACGAAATTGGCGAGTTAATGTGAAAATACCAAAATATTTGATTGTCTGCATTCTTACTGGAATCCAAATTCTCATTTTAAAATATTAGGACAGTCATTAGGAATAATAATTAAGAATTTTGATACGGCGTATTATGTCCCTTTTTACATATTTTTATCGTTTTCGTTACACATTTATGTACATATTTTATTGTTTCATGCTACATATTATCCGGACTCCAAAAATGACCATCAAGTGAGTCCGACACGAGTTTCTCTCGGGTACGATCTCCTTGGCCGCGCGTTTCTCCTGGATTTATGACAGCGCCCGAGATTCGCAGGGGGCACTTAACCGTTCAAAGCGTGCTTGGCAATTTCGAGATGGTTCGCCACTGGTCGACAGTAGGCGCACGCAAATGGCCGGAGAACCTGAATGTACGCCCAGCTAGGCTCAATTTCGCTTCAACCTTGCAAAACACTGTTGAACACACTTATAAGGAATATAATGTATAAAAGTTTACTAACTTTTACGTGGTTATGAATGTTCCTTGTTTTGATAGGGTTGTAGCCTCTAATCCTCAACAAAAGTTTAGGGAGGAAAAATTAGGGATGAAACGACTGCACACACACACACCGACATGCATGAGGCGGGACTCAAACCGTGATCCTTTCGTCCGAGAACGCTACAGCACTACTGCCATAGCGATCTCGGCTATCGGGACCTGCAATGTAAATATTATATTTGTATTTCTTATTTTTACTTCCTCTTTGCCAAATAATTCAAACGTAAGCATGTCGAATTACAATAAATGTAACATAAAGAACGCATAAAAACTTATAGTTCGAGCATCCTCTACCTCTAATACAGAACCTGACACAAACGATTTCCATAAAAAACACAATTCGCCATCATACTACCAAAATTGATATCGTGAGCTCACTTTTAAATTACCATCCAACTTTCTCTCCGTGAAATTTTAGCAAACGACTTGCGTCAATGGCCGCGTGATAAGACTAGAGAAAGGATGTAGATGCCCCATTTAATGACGAGGTGAGGGGAAGAATCAGAAACAGATATCGGATGACCCACGAGCAGTGAAAGGTATACGAGATTTAATGACCCTCTTGGAAATGCCGCCCCAGTGTGCTGATGCCTTTCGGTCAGATTAAATCGCATTCCGATGCTGCCGATTCATTTCAGTTTCTTTCCTCTGCCGAAAGCACGACTCGAGCGCTGGTCTCAGCTTGATTAGTTTATTTCCTTATTTATTTTTTATTCTTTTCATTTATTTTTATTTTATTTTTATTATTTTATTGTTTATTCTTTTCATTTATTTTATTATTTATTATTTAAATTTCTTCTATTTTTTAATGTTAATACGTAAGTTTGGATTATAAGTGCAGCAGTGAACCTTTTGAGCTCGGTGTTTACAAATTGGAAACGTTCCTACGTTAACTCCAGAAATTTGATTAAAAGTCCGTTTGCTATCTTCACTTATTACAGGTGACAAGGTTAAGTTTTTTTTAACCGTAGCCATTTTGTCATCAAATAAATTTTGTACCAAATGAATAGTCATAATAATTGTAAAACCTAGAAATGACATACTGTATATTATATGATTTAAAAAAGTGCTTTAAAAAGTTTGTAAAAAATTTTAAACATAAGTACGGCAGTTTTCTAATTAAAATTAGGAAATACAAATTGATTATTTTAAAACTAATTGACATAAATTATATACGAATTATGTAGCATAGTCATCATTATAATGAATATCATATATGTGCTGTATAATATCTAATGTGTAATGTATAATAATATTAGTTATATTTAATTTATATTTTTAGAATATTGTACACCTGATGATAGGAAAAAGGTAGCCCCCGAAACGTCGTAAAGACAGAATGAAAATGACAAAACATTACATATTTTTTATTTGATGACAAACTGGCTACTATTAAAAAAATGGACGTTAACCTTGTAGCCACTAGAAATTAGAATTTATTAATTCTGTAATTAAGTGTCGAACATTGGTTGAAGAATACCTAGAGTTAATATTCGTTACTAGAAACAGCAAAAATATGTAGTATTAAATGTCAAAAAATGTACATAAATATGTAATGAAAACCGTAAGAATATGTACGAAATATGTAAAATCGGATATATGTAATATTAAAATTCTCTAATTAAAAACCATTTACATAGAAAGAAATTGCATTTAGTAAAACTGCTTACTTTACATCATACAACTTTCTCGCCAGTAGTAAAAGATTAATCTATTGTAATCCAAGACCGTAGTTTAGCAGGCGGACGAATCGCAATAGTAAGCCATCGCACAAACGGGCGCGATCTACGACCAGCAAACATACACTGTAGCATCTCCATCGAAGTGTTACACGTCGGCTATCGCAAATTTATTCTCGGAAATTAAGGTTACAGATCACAAAAACGTGGTGTCGATGATATTTTGGACACCTAGATTTCGCCAATTATGTAGGAAAGATGCTGATTTAAAAACAACATCTTTTCATAAAAAAATATGGAATTAAATTGCAGAAAATCGATAAAATAAGAAAATAAATTATGAAAACAGAAAAATATGTAAAATATGTAATATAGCGCTAAATATGTAAAAATATGTAACGAAAAACTTCGATGTGTTAGGAGGGCTATGATTCGCCAAGATTACAATTTTGAGAACGGTAAGTAGAAAGACAAACAAATATGTAATTACATAAAAATCCGGTATCTATTCATTACGTTTTCACTGGCCTAGGGGCGTTTGCCCCTCCGGGTGATGAGTAGTGCTGCGTGGAAAACCAGCGACGTGTGTGTGTGTGTGTGTGTGTGTGTGTGTGTGTGTGTGTGTGTGTGTGTGTGTGCGTGTGTCGGCGGCGCTCAACAAGTGGCGCGAGTTGGGCTGGCAGACTGCAAAGACCAGACCATTCGTTATTAGGATTAGAGCCAAGCTCAAAATGAATTGGAAGTTAGAACCTATATTAGTGTTTATTTCCTTATTTATTTTTTATTCTTTTCATTTATTTTTATTTTATTTTTATTATTTTTATTGCTTATTCTATTCATTTATTTTTATTTATTTTTAAATTTCTTCAATTTTTTAATGTTAATATGTAAGTACCTATAGTTAATATGTTAATACCTATATTAGTACCTATATTAGTGATTATTTCCTTATTCATTTTTTATTCTTTTCATTTATTTTTATTTCATTTTTATTATTTTATTGTTTATTCTTTTCATTTATTTTTATTTTATTTTTATTATTTTACTGTTTATTCTTTTCATTTATTTTTATTTATTTATTTTTTAAATTTTTTCTATTTTTTAATGTTAATATGTAAGTTTGGATTATAAGTGCAACAGTAAATAAGTAATGTAAACAAGTAGCATAAAATGTAAATAGTAGTTTGTAAGTTTAGTATAAGATTAGGTTTAATATCTAGGTTAGCGGCCCCAGCCACATAATAGTACACGTAATATAAATAAATGTCAATACATAAAATAGTTAATACAATAAAGTATGCGCAATCCTTCACAGTACTCCACCTCACCCCACTGCTCTACATTGAAGTGTTACGTTTTTCTTACACATAACTATCACTCCACTTAACAACACTGCACATTAATAATAATAATAATAATAATAATAATAATAGTAACAATAATACACAGTAGATACGTAGATGGTTCGATTAAATATGTATGAACCATATAGGATCAATCTAAGTTGATATCAGGAATTAAAACTTTTGTATTATATAATTTATTGTGAGCTCCACGTTTCGCACATTCATCATATGCCTTGTCAAGAGCAATACAAGTGTAGAAACGGTTGACAATGGCATAGATAATAAAAATTGACATAAAAACAATGGAATACAAAATTATTGAAATCAATATTTACATTTGGCGTTACATCAGAGCACAACATATTACAAGTTATCAAAAAAACGTTGAAGGCTTGTCAAACCTAGTGGTTACAATTCGTCAATTGTGGAAGGCAGCACAAGATTAGATACGTTAATGGCAGAAATTATAAAGATTGCAAATCATGGATCAAACAGTGGGATTGGCAAAAAATAATTACGGATGTTGGTTCATTAGCAACCTTCTAAAGTTGGTTCTTAAATAAATATCTAAATTTGGTCTTATAAATTTGGTTCCGTTTTTGTAATAAATTGCGGAATCTACAAGATTGTATATCATGCCTATTTCTTTATTTTGGAATGCTCGGACAGATAATTTAGAACTCTTTCTGAAAAGGTTGGTTTTTGATACCAGTCTATTATAATTTTATTTTGCTCAACCATTAATTTAAGATTTAAAAAACTAATTTCTCTGTTGTCGATTTCAAATTCTGTAGTAAAGATTAATCTGGGTGGAATTTATTACGAATGTCGATGTAGGAAAAAACATACTAACAATTTCAGTAACAATAATAATCAAAATACAACTTATTCTTTAATAAGATAATAACCCTAACCTTCTGATACGGATAGCTGTTGTAAAATGTTATTATTTTTGGTATAATAGCAAACACAACTATTTAATATTTATTAATGACATTTCAATTGCTGAATTTCTTTACTTAAATGTTCAATTGATGTTTAGAATTTTCGATATATGAAGAAAGCGCTTCTTACTTCATTTGTCAGCTGATTCATTTTGTTCGTTTTACAATTATTTATTGTAAGTAAATATGACATCGATGCGTTGAACCATCGCTAGATTTTCAGCATGCTGAAAGTGTCCGTAAATCTAAATTAACCAAGCACAAGAAACGTCCAAAATGTCCACTTGGCACTTTTCTTTATTCTTCAAACTATTCTTCTCTTTTCTAGATTCTCAAGTAGACAAACAATTGATCACACGCCAAGAACCGCTAGAGTGAAAACAAAGTTCGATGTTAGGGTGTCTAGATGATAAGTCATTTGGAATTTTAAAATTACATACAAAGGTGTTGTGAGAGTTGCCAGAATCCCGAGATTTCAGAGTAGAGAACAGCACAATACTTTATCAGTAACCGTCTTCTCTTTCAGTATCAAATTTCCAGTTTCCACTTTCCGTTTTCTCATCAGATCTCTGGCTTAATTGGTCACTGTGCCCTCTCTCTCTCATCAGATGCTTAACTGGTTTAATTGATTCTCCATTGACTTACATCGCCAAATATTAAATGAGATGTGCTTCAAAACTGCTTTACTGAGGCTCATGATTATCTCTCACTGACCCTTTCATATTTGTTTATGCCAACGTTTCAGAATTTATATCACCTTCATCATGGAATATAAGATATGATGCAAATGTATAATTAAACATAAAACAGTAATTCACAAACTTCACGATAATGATATAAAACAATGTATTCACTTTCAATGCAGTGTCGGCGATTCAGCGTCAGTGTCCAATACAGTAATAATAGATATTCAGATTCTGTAATAAACAATGACTGTTAACAACAATAATCAGATTAATAATGTAAGTAATATTCGGAGTAATTCATGGCTTTCTATAAACTATCAACATCAGAATGACATCTTTTGCAGAAATCGTACAATTTAAACAAAAATTGTAGTTTAATTGAAGTTTTACAAAATGGATAAATTTTTGTACGGCGTTCATATCGTAACAACTTAAAACACTTATGTTGTAAATAACTATAATGAAAGCCCATCAGTACAAATAATTTCAAACCATAATTATATCGAATTTTGTGCAGCCTAATACTCTAAACACGTTGTCAGTTGTAATGAATGTCAACATACAAGATATACTGATGTAGCAAATTTCAAAATCACCACCAATGTATTAACGAACATTGACTGTGGTACCAAGTAACCAAGGCAAAAAAGAGAAAAGATTTCGACAAGATTACGTAAACTATGGAGTAAAAAGACTACAAATTGCCACAATTAAGACATGTTGGTAGTTTTCTCAAACTTCTGGAGCTTCGGAACTAAATTCTTTACGTGAAACTTAATGGGCCATTAAAATACTTGTTTTTTGAATAAAATTCCCTTTTTTATATTGGCTCAATATTTTATTTGTGCATTTATTGTTTCCAAATCCCGATTTTGTTCTATTACTGGGCACTTCAATGATCCAATATATTTTGTTTATTTAAGATCGCAATAACTATGAGGTCAATAGCGACCACCATTGATTTAATATTAGAGGTATCTGTACTTACTGAATAAAATGATACAGTGATCAAGGGTGAAAGGACGAACACAAATACAAACATGCTCGAGGTGGGACTAGAACCTGCGATCCTTCGGCTCACACTACTGATTTAAAGTTCTCGACCACCCGGATCAATCATATCTTTGTCAAAATCAAATCAATCAAAAACTTGTTTTGATTGATTGATTAGTGATTCCGGGTCCGTCAACTGCCAAGGTCATTGATCTCGTAAGTGTGCATTTTTTATTGCGGGAGGTGGCGGTGATCTTCACCAGCTGAATGGCGAGATCAGGCGACGACCCACACATCACTTTGCTAGTGTTTCCCCATCCAGGTATCTCTCACCAGCGAAGCAACGCCCCGGTTGGAACAAGTTCTAAGCTCCAGCCTGTATGGTAGACTGCCAGTTCTAAGCTACCGGACATGTATGGTAGTGTGGTGCATACAAGTGTAAGTAAGGGGGAGGATGGGATAAAGAAGAAGAAGGGAATACCGCGCACAGCCCGTGGCCCGTTTCTTAGGGTACTGCTCCGGCATTCGCCTGGAATTTATGGGGAAAACCACAGAAAGCTCCCGATCGGAAGAACTGTCCGCTCGAATCCCCCCCCCCAGACAGCAGATGAATTCGACCTAGCTAGTTCAGAAAAATGGACCACCGTGGGAACCTGAAAAGCTAGGACCGCCCGATCAGAGCAGCTGCATAGACAGCGGCAATGCTCCGATCTGCACTCAGCCGAATCGGGTCTCGAAGCTAGTACCTCCCGAGCAACGACGCTTCAGTAACGGTCTCGCAACCCTGTACGTACGCTTTCACTCAGAATCGCCGCAGCAAATTGCTACGTGAGTGTATACACAGCGTTGGTGGAGTCCCCCATCGCTTACTTGAATTCTCTCTCTCTCTCTGAAGAGCCACTCAGATTGACGGACGGCGCGGCAGAGAGAGGAGGTAAGCGCTTTGTGGGAGGGATCCGGGGCGCAGAAATGACCAGGTCATTCGCTTCCACGCTTCAAGGGTGCGCGTGAATGCCTGAGCTTGTTAAGCGCGCATACCTTTCTCCGCGCTACCACCCTGACTGGCTGACGCACCTCCGGTCGTTACACTGTGTGGTTGGTTACCTCTCATTACAATGTTTCTTCCATGAGGCGTGGCGTCCTTGTAAGCGGAGGAATTATAAATTTCAAAATTGACTATATTTAAATACGTAATTCGGCCTTCGTTAACTTATGCATGCCCCATTTGGGGTGGTGCAGTGAAATCTCATATTTAAAAATTAAAAAGTTATACAAAATAAATATTTAAGAAAGGCGGTGAAAGCAATCTGGGTCATAAGAAACGAATAAATATTACACGAACTCAGTATTCTTCCTCTAAAATCCTCGATCCTTCGTCTCTCAAATAAATAATTTGCTTGCCTTTCCTTTTCTCCAGCTTATGCATATTTTCAACTAGGAAAAACTGTTATTCCCTGTCCCCGAATTAAATCACGTTTCTCAGAAGATCTCCTTACATCCTCCTTAGTTATTTTTTCTCCCTATATTTATTATTTATTATATAAAAAATTCTTGTGTTATGTTGTATTTATAAATATTGTTTATTTTTAACATATAAAAAAATACTTTCACAAGACACTACCATGTTTAGAGGTTGCTTTCAGGTTTATCCTCTTATTATATTGAGGTTATTGTAATTGCTAATGCCCTTAAAAGGCAAAGTTTTTGTCGAACTACGATCAATAAATATAAAAAAATTGGGGTGCAACAAAAGCATAACTTCTGACATATGCAATTTTCCAAAATTTAGAGTTCAACAAACATGAGACCTGTGCAATTCTTTAAGCGCCCTTTACTCTATCCGAGACTAGCAATAGGACAAAATTTCATTGGTTGATTTAATAGTAAAAGAGGCGCGACATTTGCTAAGGTAATTCGCGTAGGATTGCTATAGGTTTTAACGTGAAAGGTGGCGATCATCAGGCAGGCGAGATCCGCCGCCGACCTACGTCGGTACGTCCGTACTACGCTTTTCCTCAACCAGGTCTCTCTCATCACTGGAACCCCACACGTGTAGTGGAGTGCATACGAAGGCAGCGTGGCAAGCGATCATTCTACCACTGAACCACCGATGGTCTTCGGCCTCCCCTCCGTCACCTCTACTCAATATAGGTGTGATCCTTTAATCCATAAAATGCTAATGCATCGGCCGGGAATCGAACCCGGGCCGCCCGCGTGGCAGGCGAGCATTCTACCACTGAACCACCGATGCACTTCTGCTGCCTCCCCCGTCACCTCTACTCAATGTAGATGTGATCCTCTAATCCATTAAACGTCAATGCATCGGCCGGGAATCGAACCCGGGCCGCCCGCGTGGCAGGCGAGCATTCTACCACTGAACCACCGATGCTCGTCCACAGCTGCCTCCATGACTGCTTCTGAATGTTGAAGTGTTCCTTCAATCCGCAAGACAATACTGCATCGGCCGGGAATCGAACCCGGGCCGCCCGCGTGGCAGGCGAGCATTCTACCACTGAACCACCGATGCTCGACTAGCGGTGCCTCCATGACCGCTTCTGAATTTTGAAGTGTTCCTTCAATCCGCAAAACAATACTGCATCGGCCGGGAATCGAACCCGGGCCGCCCGCGTGGCAGGCGAGCATTCTACCACTGAACCACCGATGCTCGACTTCAGCAGCCTCCATGAACGCTTCTGAATGTTGAAGTGTTCCTTCAATCCGCAAAACAATACTGCATCGGCCGGGAATCGAACCCGGGCCGCCCGCGTGGCAGGCGAGCATTCTACCACTGAACCACCGATACCCTCCAGCTGCCCCTCCGTCACCTCTACTCAATGTAGATGTGATCGTCTGTTTAATAAAACGTCAATGCATCGGCCGGGAATCGAACCCGGGCGGCCCGCGTGGCAGGCGAGCATTCTACCACTGAACCACCGATGCCCTCCAGCTGCCCCTCCGTCACCTCTACTCAATGTAGATGTGATCGTCTGTTTAATAAAACGTCAATGCATCGGCCGGGAATCGAAGCCGGGCCGCCCGAGTGGCAGGCGAGCATTCTACCACTGAACCACCGATGCACTCCTGTCGCCTTGCCGTCACCTCTACTCCAATGTAGATGTGATCGTCTGATTAATAAAACGGCAATGCATCGGCCGGGAATCGAACCCGGGCCGCCCGCGTGGCAGGCGAGCATTCTACCACTGAACCACCGATGCTCTCCTGTCCGCCTTGCCGTCACCTCTACTCAATGTAGATGTGATCGTCTGATTAATAAAACTTCAATGCATCGGCCGGGAATCGAACCCGGGCCGCCCGCGTGGAAGGCGAGCATTCTACCACTGAACCACCATGCTCTTCTGCCGCCCCGCCGACACCTCTACTCAATGTAGATGTGATCGTCTGATTAATAAAACGGCAATGCATCGGCCGGGAATCGAACCCGGGCCGCCCGCGTGGCAGGCGAGCATTCTAGCACTGAACCACCGATGCTCTCCTGTCGCCCCTCCGTCACCTCTACTCAATGTAGATGTGATCGTCTGATTAATAAAACTTCAATGCATCGGCCGGGAATCGAACCCGGGCCGCCCGCGTGGAAGGCGAGCATTCTACCACTGAACCACCAATGCCCTTCTGCCGCCCCGCCGACACCTCTACTCAATGTAGATGTGATCGTCTGATTAATAAAACTTCAATCCATCGGCCGGGAATCGAACCCGGGCCGCCCGCGTGGAAGGCGAGCATTCTACCACTGAACCACCAATGCTATTCTGCCGCCCCGCAGGACACCTCTACTCAATGTAGATGTGATCGTCTGATTAATAAACATTCAATGCATCGGCCGGAATCGAACCCGGGCCGCCCGCGTGGCAGGCGAGCATTCTACCACTGAACCACCGATGCTCTTCTACCGCCCCTCCGTCACCTCTACTTAATGTAGATGTGATCCACGTGTCGTGCACGCCTTAACGGACAGCAATTCGATTGCGATATCGATCTTCAGTGCGTGCCCAGAAGCCCAAAAGCGGTGCAAAATGCCGAACTGCGCGTGCGCCGATGATTGATGGTGCTATCGAGCGCTTTAACGTTGGAGAGTGCAAAAACTCATTATTTGAGTGCTTTTGCTCGAGGGGAGTTTTTGCAACCTTGAACGTGAAGCACTATTGATCTTCTGCTTATGCGCAGTTCAAGTTTCGCATTACTTTAGTGCATCTGCGCACGCGCCGAAGATCGATAGTGCTCAACGTTCGAGGTGGCAAAAACTCCCTAATTGTTTCCAAACCTCGACATCAGTGTCGCATTCCTATCGTCTACTGTTTATTCTTCTCCCCACCTTCGCAGCCCGTCTTTTCTCTCAGCCAGATCTTCCCCTCCTCTGGTCGCTCTGTCCAGGAGACCGGATCTGCCTCGAACGCCATTTGCCCTCGATCCGGTCCCGGGCTTCGAGTGCGCGAGGTCGACAGCCCTCGCAATTACGCTCTGGACGCGCTGTGACGAAGCTTTAAATACGCTCATTCGGACGCGAGGCAGCAACGCAGCTAGTCATTTATTCCGCGAGATGCTTTCTTAATAGTCGTGGAAGTAATCCGATGTGGAGAGCTTCTTTGTTTGTTTTTTATTTGCGTTTCTCCTTTTTTCTGAAGGAGGGTTTTGTGTCGATCTAACCGCATTCTTCTGTTGCGTTAATGACCTATTCAGTTCTCATCCTCATTTTATAAATATTCTAGCGTGTCCAGAATTCACTTAACGAGCACTTAATTCTATGTCTATGTCAACTAGTAGTACATGTGCACTATACTACTAGTTATGTTAGAAATGTTGCTGTTTCTGTTTGCTAGTTTTTAAAAAAAGTTATATGAATGGCGTTGTCACAGTTGGAATTTGAATCTCTTGCGTTCTATTGTGGGAACATTTTCGGCTTAACTTGGATGAACATTTAACTGAAGATTGATGTCATCGAATATATATATTCAAAAACATATTATATTAGAAACAATCTTGCTTCTGTTCGCTAGCTTTAAAATAATGATATGACGAAATTCTTCGTTTTCTTCTAAGTAGTGAATATGATTAAAAAGTAATGATATTTGCCGTTTTTGTGGGTCTATAACTATTGCATACGAGTTTTTGTAGAGGATTTCTTTTCAAATTTCATTTCAGCCACATTACCTATCAAGCTGTTTGAAAACTGAATTTTGAGGAAACTACAAGAGCCTAAAATGTTGGGTAGAACATGTAATTACCCTAAAATTATGAGCTATCTTTCTTTGTGTGCTGTATTGTTTCAGTCAGCTTTATGGATGTTTCTTTCATTCCCAAGTATTTTAATAAGGAATTTAAAAATATTTAACGACTCTCAACAAAGTAGGAACAAACGAAAGTCTTTTGTCTTTGTGTTGTGTACTTATTAACTTTTATTATAACTTCAGAATATATAAACTATTTATATCCTATTGTTTCTCATAACAACCTGGACGAATGTGTTCGACTTGGATATGCACATCAATGGTACAGAAAAAAATTTTGATAGATAAGTAATTATTCAGTCGATTACATCATATGAATAAATCAACTTTATAATTCAATTTCTTTGACATTTTCTATTGTAATATCGCTATTTTTAATGATCACCTATATAGCTCAGCTATACCTGGGACATATGTGCAGGTGTTAATGATGTACATGTAAAGTGTTGTTTCGATAAGCGAATATGTAGAATTTCAGAAGCCAACAGGTAGTGTCATCGAGAACAATTGAAGATACCGATTGAAAGTCATAACGCAGAGTCCAAGTAGTCAACATTATCATTTATTTAGTCAGCTTTCTTTGCAGCCACGGCTGATACATATTCACACATATTAATACATTCTTCTTAAACTCCACAATGAGGACACAATTGTGAACATTTATTGTGGAAACATTTTCCGAAGTTATCCACCTCTCTTAGTTTCTGTATCCTCATTCCTCTCTCCCTTCTTCCATCGTCACATAATATTCTAATCTATTTCATTTTATCCTCTCCATTCAGTATCCCTTCTGCAACTTCTCTCGTATTCTTAAAACACATGTGCCCTCTGCATCACCTGCACAAATCCTACATCTGTCTTTTCTTTTCTCCAGTAGAATCTACTTCCACGTTCCCAACTGTAAACTTCAATACACTATTGCTACTGTCCTCGTATATCTTTAAGATACCTCATATCTCCGTTTACATAATCCTGCGACTTCCTTAAAGAACTTATTGTACCAAGTGTATCAAGTCTGAAAATTCCGAACTTCTCTTTAAGTATATTCGAGAAGTCTTCATACATCCTTGGTATGGCATTCTCAAATAAAGGAAATATGTATACAAAAACTAAAATAAACTAACCTGTAAAACTAATTGGACTTTCATTAATTTTAATCTTGTAGACGTTTAAATACAATAACGTGTAAACTATGGGAACATTGGCATTTATTTACTTTTCAATAAATGTTTCTCTATTCTCATTCAAATAATTGTTAGTTTTGTATGTTTCAAAATTCATCTGAGAGAGCATATCGAACACAATTTCTGAGATCTTAAGCGACATGCTGAATATTTAAATAATGCTGATTCTTTAGAAGTTTTGTATGCAAGCACTCCCTAGCAGTGTGACATGATGAATTATCAACAAGCACAATAGCTGTTTAGCACAATCACTGGTCAACGAACACAAAAAACATACAAATATAATATTGGAGAATATTCCCACTTCAGAACCGGGAGAGGTGGCTCAGGGCATCAGCCAGATGTCACTACATTGCTCTGACAGGGAGGTACCAGGATCGAGTCCCGACTGGTAGCAGGATTTCTCGACAATAGATTGTCAGCTAGGTCGAATTCAGTCGCTGTCTGGAGGAGAAATTTAGCGGCAGCTGCTCTGATCGGTAGTTTTTAAGTTTCTCCTATCAACACCAGCCGAATGCCGGAGAAGAATCCTAAAAAACGGGCCACCGACCGCGCGATATATACTTCCTCTTCCCTATCCTGTCCCTTCCTTACACACACTTACGCTAACATGCACTACCCTTCCACACATGCCGGGAGATTGGCCGGGAGCTTAGAGTTTGTTCCGGCTGTGGCGGTGCCCCGCTTGTGGGAGATACCTGGTTGAGGGAAACCCCGCTAGCCGACGGGAGGTCGGTGCCGGATCACGCCACTCAGCGGGGCAAAATTACTGGCCAATGAAAAATAGGCACTATACTTACAGGAGTAATGACCTTAGCATTCAACGCGCACGGAATCACGAACAATCAATCCAAGTTCAGAAATAACAATTCCATATCAACGAATGAAAATGCCTTTTATGTGAATAAGAGGAGAATCAGTGGGTGGCGGTTTGTTTATAGTAAGGAAAGACACATTTGATCTTGTAATGTTAAATTAGCAATTATTATTAAACACTGAATATAAACCAAACAAATACGTTTAGAAAGATACAAATTTACTAATCCCACACGTTTCATCTAGAAATGGAGAAGAGACGGGTGTAATCATGCCCATTGCGTATATGCTTCCCCCCTTCGGGCGACATCTTTGTTACGCGTAGGTCGATTCGTAGATTAGCTAACATAAGTTATTATAAAACTCTATAATAGTACATTACGAAACGATAATGAAATGATGGATATTAATACACGAGTATGATATTACGATATGAGCAAGGAATGAGCGAGAATGTAAACTTAACACTAGTGTATTAATACCCATTCCATCGAGTTAACATACTGTACTTTTTCTACGACTTACGGTAACTTTTACATTGAATCGTTTTGTCGCAGTCGACATGCAGGATTTAGCCAAGGTCACCTAGCGTATGGCTCCCTCCTTAGGCTACCGCAGGTGGCTTTGCTTTACTGCGCTAGCGAAAAGTATCAAAGTGAAATTACAATCCAATTTATTTTAAATAATATTTCTTGTAAAAATACTAATAATAGGAATTAAAAGTGACAAGCGCAATATAATATTAAATATAATTTTACTGTACACAATCGAATGCTACATTTACTAGAATGATTCTCAATGATTAATGAAGTGCCCATACTTGGTTTGTTAAGTTCCCTGTAATTGGTCAAGGACCTGTATAATAGTTTGTTTGCATAATGAAACCTGAGTTTCATTATGCACCGGTTGCAGCCATCAAATGACAGAATTATACAATGGCAGAAAAATAAACTAACGAAACCCATTTTAAAGACTATAATCTCACCAATCAGGCATTCTTCTCGTAAATTATGATCGGAGACGAAACTACTGTAATCATACTGTCATAAAGTATGTATTGTCTGCACACGGTTTCTTGAGCCTTCATTTCGCTCAATGCGAAAGGAGTGGGAAGCTTAGTTATTTCGATGACGGCACAAATACGAGGGTTATTTTTTAAATCAGGTCGTTTGTTAATAAAAAGGGAAAAATTGAACATATATTTTTTGTTTCAATAACCTACAGAAGTTTTTGAACTCAGACGAAATTGAATTTCCCATATTAGTTTTCTATTTCCTTGGGTCTCGGCTAGGTATTCATACTTGCCACATAATTCCGTTAGCTGCCATCAATCGCCGCCCACACTACATTTTTTTTGTCATTTTCTTTGATTTTTCTCTTTCCTAGAGGTAGAACGAAAAATTAATTTTAGAATATTAAAGAACACTAAAACCTCGGCCTAAGTGGCAATTTTCTTTGAAATATTTGGAGCCGTTTTTGAGAAAATGGCGTTTAAGCGCTACTAAAAATTGGAAATTTGATGCTTTTTTTACAGAAAATTTGAGTTTTCGAAAAACTTCAATTGAAGTCATTTGACACACTTTAACTTATAAATACAATAGTGTTAAAAATTGCTGGAAATGTGCACATTAACGGTGTGAAAGATCTTTAAAAAATTACATTTCTGTTGTTACAGAAAATGGTTGAGTTTTTGAGAAACGTTGTATGACATTATTTAAAGCACATGTACTTGTAAGTACAATAATGTGAACAAATCGCCACTAATGTAAATATAAACGACGTGATACACAAGAAAAAAAGTTAATTTTTGTAATTTTTGAAAAAAACAAATGAACAGAGCAACATGGCGTTTATGTCATCTCATAGAGCACTATTTTAAGCACTATCCTTACCAAAAGTTTAAAGAAAAACTTTTGAAGTCGTTTTAGAGAAAATCTTGTTTTCGTAATATTTTAAAATTACACACGTTGCTCGCAACATTGCGCGGAAACTAGTAAACTTTGCAAAAAAAAGTACATGACCCTAAAGAAAGAACTCACTTCGGAGAACAATTTTATTTGAAGGAAAACTCTTTATCTTCAATTTTGTAGTTGGAGGAAGATGCTGAAAAAAATTCAAATTTCTGCAATTTTCGAAAATTCAGAGTTAACCGTGAAAATCGGACCCATGCTTCCTTAATATGTGTATTTTACTTTATTCTTACAAGAAATTTTAAAAAAATTGGAGCCGTTTTGGAGAAAATTTCGAAAATGTCCGGGGGGGGGCTTCATGTAAACTACCCTCAAATTTTGGAGAAGTATTTCAAAATTTCAAAGCTTCGACGAAGATTGACGGGGGTTTCCTCAATTTGAAAAAAATCCTACGTGTGTTGTAGGCGATAGTTGTGTTCACAGACGGACGGAAGGACGGACGGACGTTTTCCTTTCCATTGTTTTTTCGGTATCGAGGAGTTACAAAAGAGGAATTCTAGGCTACACCACGAATTAGGGGATTTTTTCCTCGTAATTTAGCAACAGGTTTTATCCATTTTTTCGTTATCAGGGCCCGGCAGTGAATTTTTTCAGCTGAAAAGTTGCCGTTTTTTCGCGCAGCATTTCATAACTTTTCCTATATTACTTACGTGTATATACGTATGTAAAGGGGAAAGTAAAAATTAAATGCTCACGCTCGTATTCTTTCTTGTTTTGTGGGATAACAATGTTTCTTTAGCAGCATTTATTGCTAATTCTATTTCCGAATCAGAAGTATATTCACTCATGTGAAAAATGAGGCGCTCATAGAACTCTTGCGGTATAGGTGGGCGCTCATAGGACTGTTTCGGAATAGGGGGGGGGTCCCGTAGGTCTCAAGGGGCATAGGGGTGGGCTCAAAGGACGTAACGGCATAGGTGGGCGTCATAGGACTGTTTGGGAATAGGAGTGGTCTCAAAGGACTCATGGGGCACATAGACGCGCCTGTACCACTGACTGGCATAGGGCGGGCTCATAGGACTGTTGTGGCATAGAGGCGAGCTCATAGGATTGTTGCGGCATAGGGGCGGGCTCATCAGATTGATGGGGCCTAGAGACGGGCTTATACCACTGACGGAGCATAGGGGCGGGATCATAGGACTTTTGCGGCATAAGGACGGGCACATAGGGCTGCTGGGGCCGCCACATTGGGCGGAGAAGTGGGCGTTTTGAATTCGGGCGGAACTTCGGGCGCGGGCGGGCAGTCGGACGTGGGCGGTTCTTCGGCTCATTGGACTGTTGCGGCATAGGAGCGGGCTCATTCGACTGTTGCGGCATATGGACGGGCTCATAGGACTGCTGGGGCCACCACATTGGGGGGATAAAGGGCGGATAAATGGGCGCATAAATGGGGGGAATCGAATTCCGGCGAAACTTCAGGCGCGGGCGGGCTGTTGGACTTGGGCGATTCTTCGAAGACGCAATCGGGCGACGAATCGGTTTTGGATTCGGGCCGTTCATCATCCCGGGTCGATTCTTGTTTGTCCCTACCCCGTCCTCCGAGGGCGGGTCTACTACGCTGGCAGACTTCTTCAGCTGCTTCACCACCTGTTAGCAGCGCAGAAATGCATTACGCACACATATCTCGACATAGGAGAGATTGCAGTTGGAGTACTTTCACGCTGTTCTATAAAGAAAAGAACTAAACGGACTAGGTTGAAACTGTAATGCATAAGGGTTAAAAGAAAAAGAGAGACAATAATATAAACTAGACGAATATTATTTATTTTCATATTCACGATCTCCATCTAGAATGTTAATTATAACCCCAATTCATCATCATAAGATCACCTACATGCAAGACATACAATCTCTTCCTACCAATCATTGCCTTGAATGGCGGCTTGGAAAAAACCAGATGCAGGGGCGCGCACATAGGACTGTTGCGGTATAGGATGGCTGTTCATAGGATTGTTGCGGTAAAGGTACTTGGTCATAGGAGTGTTTCGCTATAGGTAACTGTTCATAGGATTGTTGCTGTATTGGTGGCTGCTCATAGGACTGTTGCGGTATAGGTGGCTGCACATAGGACTGTTGCAGCGGAGGTGGGCGCTCGTAGGATTGTTGCGGCGTAGGGGCAGGCACATAGGACTGTTGGGGCATAGGGGCGGGCACAAAGGACTGCTGGATCTTCCAGACCGGGTGGCGAATAATCGCAGGTGGGCGGGTCTGTTTCGGGCGAGGCATCGGGCGCATTTGGTGCCAGTTCTTCGGAGCCGCATTCGGGAGCCGATTCTTCACCCGCTGTCGATTCTTGTTTGACCCTATCCCGTCCTTCGTGGGCGGGTCTTCTACGCTGGTAGACTTCTTCAGCTGCTTCACGACCTGTTATCAGCGCAGCAACACATTACCCATACATTTCGCGACAGAGGATTGATTAGACTGACCTAATGAGACAGTCAATGGTTACTGATTACACAATACCCACACTTTTCGGAACAGATGGTCGATTAAATTCACCTTCTAGATTGACTGCTCCAATAAAAGAGTCAATGATTACATTACCCGCACATCTATCAAGAGAGGATAGATTAGACTGATCTTTCTAATAAGAGAGTGTGTCAGTGGTTACTGATTACACAATACCCACACATCTTGAGACAGAGGATGGATTGGACTGAACTTCTAGATTGACCGCCCTAGTAAGAGAGTAATTACTGATTCAACATTACACACACATCTATCAACAGATTGACAGTTTTAATAAGAGAGTCAGTGGTCAGCCATACATCTTGCGACACAGGATCGATTAGATTGTCCGTTCTAAGAAGGGAGTTTGTAAGTGATTTGTGATTATCTTCAAAGTCTAGTGGGATAATTATATTTTATGTAATCATTGGAGCTCAGACTTTTAGGTAAATACAAATTTTTCCCTTAATTGAGCGTTCAACGTTTAGTAGAAATTCAAATAGCGCCCCTTAGCTTCCCTTTATCAAATTGCACAACAACTAAATATAAATATTTTTATTAAGTTGCATAAAAATAAATAATTCGACGAAGCAAATATCACGTATGTGAAACAAGATGTTGCTATGTATATAAGAGCAAAACTCCAACAATGTTGGACAGATCGCCATGAAAGTTGGCACTTTTACGTGTTTTTTCACCGGGACGTTTTATGTGTTGTTAATTCCGTTAACTCCACTATATGGCGCTACTTATTCACTACATATTCACGTCAAATGCAACCTGCAACACACTCGGCAGTATTTTGCATTCCATATCGTTAAATAACTCCAGAATGAGGCATTCTAGGGCCTTAACAACTACCGTAATCTACAGAATGAACTCTTCTTGAAATATTCTATTACATTTTTACTGGTACGGCATTTCCTGATATTACCCCACCTGCTCTGAGACGTGCAGAATCTGCAAGTAAATGTGAATGAGTGGGACAGAGAGCGACAGAAACACACAGAGACAGACAGGGACAGGGCGAGGTAGGGAGGGAGAAACAGTAAGAAACGGTAGATGGGAGGGGAAAGACGGAGATGAAGGGCAGAACGTCTGCCAGGTTTTCCTAGTATTACATATTTCGTTAAATTTCATTTCAATAAATGATTATTTTAAGTAATTTCAAGGTTATTGCTTTGGAGTTTATGGGTGTGTGGTGAAAGAGTCCCACTTTGGAATGCAGTAGTTGGTCACACTTCTCATTTTCCTGTGGGACTTGCCCGATTTAGTGGAGTGAATCTGGTTGACGTCATATCAGAACGCCTAAGAGACATTTCTAACACTGCTAACGTGTCAAGCAATGAGCTACGAGCGATAACATGCACTTATAAAACGAGCAGCTCCCAATCTTTCTCATACGCAAACGAAATATGCAGGGTGATAATGAGAATTACGTCTCGTTTTACTTCCATTTTTCTCTCGGCCTTCGTTACTGGATTTTGTAAGTATTAAATAGGTTGGAAAACATAAAAATCTCCTATGTCACCCTTACAATTTATTGATGATAGAATCTCGTATGTGATACCTACTCTACAAAACCTACCACATGGCTCTTGCAATGTGGTAGGTTTTGTAGAGTGCTTTCAGAAATATGTGTTACAATAAATGAATTTGTAATACTATTATACAGAAAGTGCAGAATGTCTAAACGTACCAAATTGTACATTATTAACACCAAAAGTGTTTTACCTACATCCTATTATTTTTTCCACCTAGGAGGTTGTCTATCAATGACGACATATTTTTCACTTTTGAAGGAACGGTCGGACATGGTGAGGAGTTTGATATTTGCATCATTGAAAATAGATTTCAGGGATTGTTGTACTTCACTTTAGAATAGTACATTTATCATTTCATGTACTCTTGATTCAAAATTATGCTTAATTCTAAATTCATTTATAATAATATTCTGTGATAGGTCATTTTTATTTGCAATTTACATGTATCGTTATAATTTTTGTAACACTGAAGATGGCTGCAATGCGACCGAAAACGTTTTATACCAAAATAAACCGTACGACAAAACAAGACCTCAAATCTAATTCTTTTTCAGCAAATAAAAAATAAATCTTTTCCCGGGTTTTAGCGCCTATAAGCCCGAGACCTATTGTCATTTTCAGTAAAACGTACTTGAGTCACCATATCAATTAACAAATAAGGACAACAAAAATTCGTGATGAAAATGTATAGCATTGCAAAGAAAACCGAAAAATCGAAGTTCCATAGAGCATAAAGGTAAAACAGCCGTAATCACTATACCAGTACCGGCTGAGTTAGGTCAGAGCGAGTATTGTCGCTGTATCTGCAGCGTCTCTGGCCGTTCGGTTGTAGGCGTCAAATACCGACGTTACCAGATTTTCGTCACTAGCTACATAGCTAGGTCGAGTTCTATTGCTGTCTGGAGGAGAATTCTAGCGGCCGGCTTGCTCTGATCGGTTGTATCCCGCGGTTTCTCTGATGTAATTCCAGGCGTATGTCAGAGCACAATCCTTACAAATGGGCCACGATCCGCGTGCGATCTTTCCTTCCTCTTCCTTATTCTATCCTCATCCCTTACTCATACTCACTTACACTAGCCTCACTACACTACCACTACATGCCGGGAAGCCGGTCGGGAGCTTAGAGCTTGTTCCGGTTGGGGCGGCAGTGCCACGCTGGGGGGAGATACCTGAAGAGGATAGCTGGATGGGATATTAACTAAAGGCGGATTTTACTGACCTAAAGTATCGCCAAAATATGATCAATAAAATGCCCTTAAAATGTTTTAAAAATTCCCTAAAAGTAAAGAAAATTTACGTAAACTATTTGACGAAAATTACTTCAGATGAACAACTCAAGCAACTGGATATGCTACTGACGAAATTGATGCTTCTTTCTTTCGTTCAAGTGAACTCGTCTTACAAACATTTGGTTTGGTTTGGACTACACGACGAAATCTTTCTAAAGTTATCACAAAATCGGCTATACCGACAAGAGCGCAGATAAACATCACGGAACCTTACATTTCGCAATAACAAAGGCTGACTTTACAATTTCTGAGCGAAGAAATCGAATAAGCTTGTTCCGAATTTTGTGGAGAATATATTGCCTCTCAAATATTTTTTGAGGCAAGTAGCATTAATAATGTTATGACTATCGGTTAAATCAGCAAAAAATGCTTTAAAAATTACGAGGAAAGGTAAAAACTGTTTTATTAGTCGGAATCGCCGAAAAATGCAAACAAAGTTATATAAAAATTGGTAATTTCCTTTTGTCATAACACAAAATTAATATCTGTATTAAAGACATCGTTCAAAGTGAAAACAAAAAAACAGACATTTCATTAAAATCTGCCCCTAATAAAAACATTTTCATGATATTATTTCAAGATCTAATTTTGAAGAACAGATTTAATTAGAATATATATCTTAAAAATTGTAGTCGTAGGAAAACGCCTGGAAACTTTTAAACTTTTGGAATTTTTAAAAGTTTATAGAATTTAACGAAAGAAGGGCATACATCAATTTTATGCTCTTTCTCTCAATTTTATACTTCGCCCTATCCAGAAAACAATAATAAAAAAGTCCCTTGCTAAGAAGAACAAGTAAAAATTTGGAGCCAATTCAGTATACAAGTTGAAAACGTTGAGGCTTCATGTATAGTACCCCCCCAAAGCTATGTTTCAAAGAGCCGCGGCCGAGAATATTAAGCGGAAAATCCTATGAACTGTTTCGGCGCCGGTGGTGTCCACACACACAGACCAATTATTCGGTATCATTAAAGGACCATACAAAATGTGAATTCTGACTGCACAACTTACAAGAGGAAGTAATTTACTACACATAGCAGCACCAATTATTTTCGTTTTTCCTAGCCAGGGACCCTCAATACGAGATTTTATGCCAAAAAATTGCCATTGCTCCTGTGTTAGATTAGTGTGCGATCTGGCTGTGACTGGGGAATTGTGTCTGTTCGCTCAGTTTTCTGGCTGAAATAATGTATTAGTAATAATCTAGTAATAATGATAGTAATATATAGAAATGATAATAATGCATAATTTGCTAACCAAATGCCCGTTTGTTAGAGCATGGATAATTTGACACGCAAAATAGACAAATTTTAAACAACGAAACTTATAATTAAAGACAGGATTTTCGTGCAGTAAAACTCTCCAAAACGTGCAGTAAAAACACCAAAACGTGCAAAAACGTGCAATATAAGATCAAAAATGTGAAAAAAGTTATGTAGCCAAAAAACTCCAGTTAATCCATTTATCAACTTACTTTATATTTGGGATGTGATATTTAGGGTGATTGAAATATGATTTTAGTGTTTTTATTATAACTTTTTACATATTGTTTAATCAAACCATATTTGACATTTTAAACATTATGCGCACAACCAATAAGTTTAGCATAAAAATACAAGAAAGTAAATGCAAAAATTGAAAAAAACAAATAAACCTCAGAATAAAAAATAATTACGATACAGAAGAAATGTTCTGAATTGTTTTCAATATAATTTACAATTATGGTTGTACTTGGCGCGACAGCCCTCATATCAGCCATGGCCTTTCAGCAGTGTCCTCGCCTCGCGGCCATGGGATAAGGGGGTACATGTGGTTAGCACGAAGACATCCCTACGCCGTATTCTGGTCTTTTCAACCTGAGAAGCGAGTTTACTCATTGTCACGCAGCAACAGTCACTGGGACATTGCAAGGAAAACGTATACTATTAACGTGCCCGACCGGGAATCGAACCCAAAGTCGCGTCATGGAAAGCGTGCAAGCTGACCAATGAGGCTAACCCGCCTCGCACAATTATGTATATTTCCACATTATTTTCTGAGAAATTATTATATCATCTATCAATCTTATGTTTCAGACAGGGAAAGTTTCGTTCTACATTTACAATTGTCTGTGCCCAGCCACATTCTGGCGTAGTAGTGCACGCAGCTAAAACCTATCAAAACTGCGTTTATACTCTTTTGATTTCTCAGGGTATAATCTGTTCCGAGAATTTCGATGAATTTGAAACGCAGTGCTCTTGACACCAAGCTTTGTACCCGAACTTAAGGTCAAATGTGACTCGCGCATGCAGTCTCGTGTTGGTAAGTTCAGCGAAGACTGACACAACGGATATATGATCCGATAGGGAAGATAGACCCCGAAAATGGCATTGATTGAGCTGCCGCATCTAAGGGCCGCGGGACCTAGTTCTCGGTAACACCGCATATCCGAGCCGCAGTAGCTCAGTTTCAGAAATTTTAATTAGACAATAGGCATCATGAAATGTATAGACGACCAGTTCATACGGCAACAAAATGCGAAATTAATGCATATTAAACGGTTTCACAGACCATGAATGCATTACTGGGTTATGGCATTAAAACTTTTTCTTAAAAAATCATTTAAAAAAGATACATTAAAACAAGTTGATAATATAAAAAATTATATATTAAGCAATAAATTCTGAATCTTGCAAATTCATCCAGTAAAATCCCAAAACATGCAATTTTCTGGCAGAATACCAGAACGTGCAATAACGTGCAGTAACCCTCGAAACGTGCAATTTCGTGCAAAATAAAACTAGTACTAAAATAACATCCGTTTCATGATTCAAATTTCTGTCAAGGTTTCATCCAATTTTAGGTTAGCAAACAAAAGATGCAATTGCACGGGAATCCGGTCTTTACTTATGGTTGATGATCCTTACTGGTTGATGTGTTTCAATTTCATTTTGTACAATTCAATAAAAAATTAAAACTATTTAATTTGTAGTCTTTTTCAATGGAATTATAAATATGTTATTCTTACTTTTACATATATGATTAAATTTTTTGTTTGAATAAAGTTATATTGAATTAAGAAATACTTTCAAAATATTTTTAAAAAAATACAAAATGCAATGTGAACTGTTTGGATTTTCTTTATATCACAGCATCAAAATTTGGGGGGGGAATCGATGAAAGACATAATAGGGGGCCCCTAAATTAACCTAGGCCCAAGGGACTCCGATGCTGTTAAAACGACCCTGCCGACATGAGTGGTAGTGCAGTGCATGTAAGAGTAAGTGTGTGAAAGTAAGAGAAGATAGAACAAGGAAGAGGAAGAAAAGATCGCGTGCAGTCTGTTAGGGTCCTGC
The DNA here is from genome assembly GCA_031308135.1 of Acheta domesticus. Lineage (NCBI taxonomy): Eukaryota > Metazoa > Arthropoda > Insecta > Orthoptera > Gryllidae > Acheta > Acheta domesticus. The sequence goes on from JAHLJT010005437.1 coordinate 70,785,635, forward strand.
CCCAGCATTCGCCTGGTGTTGAGGGGAGAAGGCACGAAAAACTATCGATCAGAACATCCGACCGCTGGAATTCTCATCCAGCCAGGTATTGAATTAGACCCAGCTGTGTTTATATGTACGTACTACATGCCGATGATATTAGGTCATTGTTACACCTCCTGCCTTATAAAATGAATATTTATAATTAATTCACAACCGTCCTTCTCAACAGGGCATGTGGCTTCAAAAAATGTGCTTACCATTGTTTAGAAGATTCATTCTACAAGGCAGGAGGTGTAACAATGACCGAATATCATCGACCACATCCAAATAATCGATCGAAAAAATCGAGACGAAACCCCCCAACCGCGGCGTCGGGACTCGAACTCTGAAGCACCTCCCGTGTCAGCGCCGCAGGACAGGGGCGGATCCTAGGTGAAGGGGAGGCACGGTGGCCTGCCCCCCCCCAAAAGACCTAGTGTTTTCGTTTGTTACTTGCCTTTATTCGGCAACATTATTTGTGTTAAAATTACGTAACTATTTACACAACAATATTGTACACTATCATAAACTCACTACAAAAATAATACACAATATAATAAACTAGTGAGATCCCGTGCGATTAAATCGCACGGTTAGTCAAATAACCAAACTGTTTTCTGCTTAAATTCTTTTTTTGTATTCCAGCATTATAAACAACCTAACCTCACTAAGATCACTAACCTCTCATATTTCAAGATTTCTATTCAATGTAGAAAATCACGTTCACGTGCTTACACAACCTACACTAAATTGAAACCAACAAAAATGCTTGAGATTGCATTTCCCGCCACCGTCCGAGTGTAATTTTCTTCCGATAGATCGCGCGGCAATCAGATTTTACAGATCCCGAATTACTACTTTTTTTTAATATTTAGGTATTTTTAACGCCCTTTTTCAATACGAATGTCACATGTGCAGGTGAAAGGAAACACGATTTTTCAATCCATTGCTTCTTTATACAGATCGGTTTCGTATGTCGCCCAATTTATTGAAAAGACCAAACATCCCTTTGAGAAATAATATATAAGATATGGTTATTAATTAACAAAAGGTTGTGATGCCCCCCCCCTCCCGCAATAAAAAATGATCGCCAGGATCCGCCGCTGCGCAGCGCAGAGTACGTTGCAGCCTCCGACTTCCCATTTAAACGGGCGCCTCAAGGGGAAAGCAAGCGCGTACGCACCTCCTGGACGACTTGAGCAATAACTTCGGGCGGCAGGGACGGGGCCTGAGGCTGTGGCTGTGGCTGAGGCTGTGGCTGTGGCTGTGGCTGTGGCTGAGGCTGTGGCTGAGGCTGTGGCTGGGTCTGGTCGCCCACGGCTCCGCCAACCTGCCCCGGACCCGCGCCAGCCGCCGGCCCTAGGAAGTCTTGCAAAATAGACGCCGCTTCCGGATCTTCGGGCTTCTTTGGCATCCCATCGTCTGGAGGACCTGGCTTTGGCGTAACAAGGTTTTTCTTGCAGCGTTTCTCTTGCGTCCCGTCGTTTGGCACACCTTCGTTTGGCGCACAATCGTTTGGTGGATCTTGGTTCGGCATGCCAGCGTTAGCGGTATCAGGTTTCCCCTCGCCGTTCCCCACGTTGCTCACGGACATGTTACTGTTGCTACCTAATGGTGCGTTTCCGCCTGGCTCGCCAACCGTAGGAGGATCCCCGTTAGGCAAGGCAGAGGTGGGAGTGCTTCCCTCCTGCGACCCAGCGTTTCCCGACGTATCTTCGTTTCCTTCGCTAGCTCCTCGCATGCCACCATACCGCCATTCATTTCGATTCACGGCATTCTGTACGTAACTGTAAGGTACCCCTCCGTTTAGCCCAATATCTTGTGCCGGGTATCCGTTGAACCAATTGCCGTTCGCTGTCATACCATTCTGCGGGTAACCGTTAAACATTCTGACCTTTTGGCCGCTTTGAACATTCCCATTAGGTAGGTAACCCTGCGGTTGGTAATCATTCAAACCGTTACCTTTCTTCCAGTTTCGGAAAGGGAGGAAACTGTTTATTCCCGTTCCGCCAGGAATATTTCCAAACCCCCCGATACCGCTTGGCACGCTGCTAATTGTCCCGACACCGTTGGGTATATTTCCGTTCGGCTCCACGCCTGTCATCCAGTTCGGATAGGTAGGTAACGGCCTCGGGTAGGTGGTAACGGCCTCGGGTAGGTAGGTAACGGTCCGGCTCCCAACCGAACGGCACGTTCTCTCTGTAAACGATTCCATTCTGTCCATATCTATTCAGAATGTTACCGTTCGGCTGTATTCGGTATTGCGGGTACCGTTCCGGTCTGCGCGATGCGAAGGCACTTGGGTCCGGGGGGACGGGGTCGTAGACCTGCCAGCCCATCGGGGCCAAATTCCCTGGAAGCTGCGCGGCCGCCGACAGGCACAGCGCGGCGAACGCCGCCACCGCCAGCAACACCTGTGGGCACAGCGCACGCGCCGCTCACACGGGGTTTCAAACAAAAGTTTTAATTTTTTCTCGCTACCGCTTGCGTAATAGAGTTATGTAACGCTGCGAGAAAAACTGCGTATTTTCGACAGAAAAAAATCTTATTTTAGGGCCCTGGTAACGAAACAGTGGATAAATCCAGTTGCTAAATTGAGAAACAAAATCCTCTGACACGTAGTGTAGCCAGAATCCATGTTTTGTGAGACCTTGATACCGAAAACTCGCTTATCGTTAAAAAGCCTGTCCGATAGAAAAAACTCTTATTTTAGGGTCCTGGTAACGAAACAGTGGATAAATCCAGTTGCTAAATATAGAAACAAAATCCTCTTAAGACGTAGTGTAGCCAGAATCCATGTTTTGACACCCTGATACCGAAAACTCGCTTGTCGTTAAAACGTCTTCCGTCCGTCAGTCTGGGAACGCTAGGTCCTAAACCACAGTTCAGGCGATTTTCTCCAAAATTGATATTCCCCAATCGATCTGACTAATGTCGCAGTGCCTTGAAATTGAAACCGATATTTTAATTTTTTGTGGGGGGGTACTTTACATGAAGCCCCTCGAATATTGATTAAATGTTCTTATTGGATAATGTGGAGAATGAGAATGGAAGCTCTTGATTAAACTTCGTTATTGGATAATGTGGAGAATGTTTAAGGTGCAAGTTATGGTGAATGTTAATGGTGTGTAAGTTATGGTGAATGTTAATGTTATGGTGAATGTTAATGTTATGGTGAATGTTAATGTTAAGGTGCAAGTTATGGTGAATGTTAAGGTGAATGTTAATGGTGCAAGTCCCTTGTTCATTGAAAGTTCTGATTTTTCAAAAATTACAAAACTTTCGGCGGCTTCCTTCAACAACAATTATGAAGATATTTTCCCCTCAATGAAATCTGTACCTCCCCTGGGGACACCGCCTTGAAGTAGCACTGTCCGGGCGGGCGGGGAGGCTGGTGTGCTTCAGTGAGGTGGAGGGCTAAGCCGGCTGCAGCATGCTTTTTTGCAAGGCATGACTACTGGTAGGGTCACCCATGCCGGACAGGCCAAAACTCAGGGGCCAGACTAAGTCGTGTCCTACCACGTCCTGTCCATCCTAATCTCTCCCCATTCCATTCTTTCCTATCTTTTTTCCTTCCCCCATAACGACGTGTTCATGTCGTTATGATTCCTTCATCTACCATTGTGACATCTTTAACTTACTTGTGCCATAATGCTTTTATCTATTCTATCGACCTCCCTTGGCCAACTCTTGTTTTTTTCCGACCCCGATGCTATTAGGTTTCGAGGGCTAGGGAGTCTTTCCTTATCTTCTTCCTTCCTTATTTATTTAGAGTAGTAGGTAGGCCTTACGGGAAGCACCTCAGAAACATCCAATTATGAATGATGGATTATCCGAGAGGGGAAGGTGGGGTTCACTAACCTTGGGAATTAAATCATCCCTAAAGAGTGGATCAGGGGTAGGCTGGACTCCTTAAGCTGCGGTGAAAGCAATCAGCCTAAGGAATGGAAACCCCTGAAAGAAAAGCTCCGGTCTTCCAGGTTTGGGGGTTGTGCTGTAGGCCAGCACCCTGCACACGTAAAACATCACACCGCTAAAAATCTCAGTCATGTGAATGCCTCGGATATTTCAAAAGGAAACGACATCGGCAAAGAAAATGGACTCTGAATATTGGTATATCGAACGTACAAAGCATCTCAAACAAACAGCAAGAAGTAATCCACGAAATGATGAGAAGAAACATTGATATAGCCGTCTGGTCTGAAACAAAAAAGAAAGGCAAAGGAAGCGAAAAACTGAACAACTTTGTGCACTTCTACAGTGGCGTAAACAAACTTGAAAATGCTAAATCTGGAATTTCTATTGTTATTAGTGAAAGATTCGGTAAATGTATAAAAAGTTGGGAATGTATAAACGAACGTCTTATTAAAGTAGTGTTCAGAATCAGAGGAAAATACATAAGTGTCATAGGAATATATAATTTGAATGAAGATGCCCCAGTAGCTAGGAAAGATGATTTTGAAATGATAGTCAAAGAAACCCTAGACAGTATTCCCAAGTCCCATGAAATAATATTTGCTGGGGATTTTAACGGAAGAGTTGGGAGGGACAAGAACAGTAACATTGTGGGTCAATATGGAGAGGAAACTCGCAAAGAGAATGGAAAAAGACTTATTAATATTTGTGAAGAGTATGAAATGAAAATTAATAACACTTTCTTCCAACATAAGGATATTCATAAGTACACCTGGTACCAACATACAAAAAAATTAAAATCTATAATAGACTTCTGTATTACCAAGCAAAAAACTTCACTCAAAATACAAGATGTTGGAGTGAACGTGGATCATGGTTTGTTAATTGCTAAAATATACATTCCATTTACTTCAAATAGCACGGATAAAGAAGATAAAGATGGATTTGTCATGAAATCTACCAAATACAATTTAAGCAATCTCCTTGATGAAAGTACGGCATATCTTTACAGAAAAAGACTTGAAGCTAAGCTATTCGTAAAACACAGGCCAATAGAAAAAGAATATGAACACATAAAAGAATGTATTCACCAAGCCGCAGAGGAGGCTTTAGGTACTTGTACGTTAAAACCGAAACAGTATTGGTGGGACACAAGTCTAGAAGAAAAGATCAAGAAAAAAAGAGAACTGTATTTAAAATGGCTTAGTGACAAGAAATATGAAACTTGTTTACAGTTCAAGAAAATATGTAGAGAAGTAAAACAAGAAGTGTTATCAAGGAAGAACAAATTGTGGCTGGATAAATGTGATTATGTAGAACAATTCATAGGCGGAGCACGGAGCTCTGAAGCCTGGAGATTAATTAAATCTATAAAAACTAATGAAAAAAACAATATCGCATTATCAAACATCAGCATCAATAAATGGAAAGAATATTTTGGAAGACTGCTTCTAGAAAACAGGAACTTCCAGTCAAACAAGGAAGTGAAATTTGAGCAAATGGTAGATCTGACAATTGAGGATTTAGAAAACTTCTTAAATATGGTCCCTATAAACTGCACCAAATGCTCAAACACATGTTTTCAAGGTGCATGAATGGAGAAGATCCTCCTCAGGAGTGGCGAACTTCTTACCTGACACCGATCCATAAGAAAGAATCTAGAGACGATGAAACAAATTACAGAGGAATAGCAGTTATTGGATCTATAGGTAGACTATATAGCAAAATAATCCGAAATAAAATAGAAGAAGAGATAAAAGGAAAAATCGGAGAGGAACAATATGGTTTTACTGCCGGTAGATCGGTCATAGACAATATATTTACATTAAAACAACTTATAGAAAAGAGAACAAGGAGAGGTAGGGAAGTTCATCTACGTTTCATTGATCTTCAGAAGGCGCATGACAATGTACCAGTTGCTAGAGTATGGGAAGAAATGGATGGACTTAAAATCAGGGAGAACTTAATTGGAGCCACACAGAATCTATATAAGAACAACACCTCTCAGATTAAGATCTACAGTAGGCTCTCGGATCCATTCCCAGTCAATAAAGGTCTTCGTCAGGGTTGCTGTCTTTCCCCAACACTGTTTAAAATATATCTGCATCAAATTTTACAGCAGTGGGAGAAACAATGCAGAGTAATGGGAATGACGATTGCAGATGATAAATTATACACATTATATTTCGCCGATGACCAGGTAGTAATTGCAAAAGATTCGGACGATTTGAGTTTCATGATCCGGAAACTCAATGAACACTTTTTAATAGCAGGACTTACTATTAACATGGACAAATCTGAATACCTGGCAGTTGGGAACAATGAGATAGAAGATCTTCTTCTGGAAAATGGAGTAAAAATGAAAGGAGTAAACAAATATAAATATTTGGGTGTACTCTTTAACAACAAGGGAAATAGCCAAGAAGAAATTGAAAGACGAATAAGCTTGGGGAGAAATGTGACACGAAGTAAAAACTCTGTCTTATGGAACAAAACCATCACTTACACTACTAAAAGACGTCTTTACTCCACACTTGTCAAGAGTGTTACAACTTACGGTTCAGAAGTTTGGGAGGTTGATAAAAGAACAAGAGGGAAACTGTTGGCCCTTGAAATGGACTACTGGCGTAGAAGTTGTGGTTACAGCAGACGTGACAGAATCAGAAACGATGATATTAGAAAGAAAATGGATATAAAGAAATCTATCCTCGACGAAATAGAGAAAAAACAAATCGTTTGGTACGGTCATGTTATGCGAATGGCAGATGCAAGATGGCCAAAACGAGCCCTGCATTGGGTGCCGACAGAAAAGAGGAAGACCCATACATGCATGGCAGGAGGGAGTGCGAGAGGCTATGGCGGCAAGAGAAATACAAGATGATCTATGGTCAAACAGAGAGGCATGGAGACTGAGAGCGGAGAAACGGCGACAGCTGTAGAGCAACTCCGTATTATATATATATATATATATATATATATATATATATATATTTATATTTATGAAATATGTTCCTTAAAGATAATTTTGAAATAAAGCCATGTACATTTTTGGAAAATTCGAGTACTTTAGCATAATTTTACGTCAAAACACGGGCAGGAAAGTACGTGCCGTTTTGGTACGACTAGTTTTTTTTTAAATCGAGATCTTTTTTTAATTTGTTTGAATTTCACAGGGCGATATTATTTTTAAATTTTAGTCATAAAAAAGAACTGATTTTCATTAATTGATTAATGATTCCTGGAGTGTCAACTGTTATAGTCATTAGTCCTGTACGTATAATGCAAGTTTCTATCCAGGAAGGTGGCGATGATCTTTCCTCACTGGCGAGATCCAGCGGGGACCCACGTGCGACAATCGAGGTTCCCCCAACCAGGCATTTCCCACCGGCGGGGCACCGCTTCAGCAGGGACAAGCTCTAAGCAACGTTAGCGTGTAAACCGTTCAGCCAATTTTCTCCTAAATTTATATTCCCCGTTCAATCTGACTAATATCGAGGCCCCTGGAATTTGAAACCGATAATTTAATTTTGGGGAGTACTTTACATTGAGACCCTGAGAATGGCGCAGGTCTCATGAGGGTTAAAAACTCTTAATTTTTCGAAAATTGAAAAAATTCAAATTGTTTTCGGCAGCTTTCTACAACTACAATTATGAAGCTACAATTTTTTTCTTAAGGAAATGTGTTCATAAATAACAAGGTCTTTGAATAAGGTCATGCTCATTTTTTTCAAAAAAAATAGTATTTTTGTGAAAATTTATGTCAAACATAGACATTTTTTTATTTTCTTTAAACCATTTTTTCTTCTAACCGCACAAGGCTTTTTGATTAAACTGGGACTTCAGATGGCATAAAGAAATTTTCAAGAGAATAGTGCTGTTTTCATGTTCGGTGAAATGCCTGGTTTAGCAAAAAATTTTAAAAATTAAAAACTTTTCAGGCGTCTTTCTAAAGCTACAATTATGAAGACACAATTGTTTTTCTTAATGAAATATGTTCATCAAAAACAGATCTTGCAAACTTCAAAATCTTTCTGTGAAAAAGAGCTTCAAATTTCGAATTTACTGTAGCGCTTAAAAGCCATTTGGTTAAAAACGGCTACAAATGTTTCAAAGAAAATTGTCATTTAGGACGAGGTTTTACTGTTCTTTAATATTATTAAAAGGAGTGTTCGTAGGCTTCCTCGGCGGGCGTCATTCTATTCTTGGCTGCCCGTGATTAGCCGCGTCTGAGTCGATGGATCTGACGTTTCGGGCATCTTGCTGTGGCCTTCTGCAGAGCTAAACTGCTGTTATTCTTGGCTGTCCGGGATGAGCCGCGTCTGAGTCGATGGATCTGACGTTTCGGCCATCTTGCTGTGGCCTTCTTCAGAGCTAAACTGGGCTTCAGCCTTCAGGTCTCCGATGTGTTTGGACTTGCCACATATTCTTGCCATCTGCTATTTATCGCCGCCCAAAGTACATTTTTTGACGTTTTCTTAATTTTTCGATTTTCTAATAGTAGAACGGAAGTATTATTTAAAGATTGTTGAAGAACAGTGAAACCTCGTCCAAAACGGCAATTGTCTTCGAAACATTTGGAGCCGTTTTTAAGAAAATGTCGTTTTAGCGATACTGTAAATTCGAAATTTGAAGCTGTTTTTCACAGAAAACTATTGCATTTTCGAGAAACTTCACTTGAAGTCATTTGAAGCACTCCAACTCACAAATACAGTAGTGCTTAGAAATTGCTGGAAATGTGCATATAAATCGTGCAATTAAAAGTTCTTACATGCTTTGATAATTGTTTTTGTTTTACTCGCTTAGATGTTAGTTCAGTGATTTTGACTTGTCGTAAATTGTAAGACTTAAAAATAAATTAGCGCAAAACCTTTCTTCTGGCCAGTAAGCTACTTACCTTAAGTTGAATCATTTCTGAGACAGAACTTCCTTGACAATGTCCGTTATATAGCTTAGAGCAGCGATAACAAAGTCAATGCTAAAATAAGTAAATTATACGTTTTTGGGGAAATAATAGCGTCATAAACATTTTCTGTAGATTCAGATATCTATGGTTGTCAAAAGACTTTCCGGAGTATTTACAGTACACAATGATTTTATTTCATTCCTCTTTGTTTACTTGATCGAAGACGAAAGATAATAAAATATTGGGTTAGGAGGCTATTAAGATATTTATATACAAATAAATATTTACCAGTCACCAGTTACCTGTCTGGAAGAACAGTGCGTTCCCATGAACCACTGAAATTATCTACCGCAGTTGTAGATGAAACGATTGGGCCGAAAATGTCCGACCGACCACGGCTATACAGCCCGGAAGATATTTTTAATAATATTATAAACCCACCGCTTCACCATAAGAACACCCTCATTCAAAATCCACGTTCTCCCCCAGCCAATCCCGGAAATTAAAGGGGGTGTTGAGAAACCAGCGGGAGGGGCGGGCTCGTAGGACTGATAGCTTTGCGAATTGCAGTTGGGGGTGGGCGGAAAGTCGTGTGCGGTGGCAGACCCCAGCCCGTCCTTCGTAGGACAGCATGTTGCGTGGCTAGTCTCATTCAGCTTCCTCAGCACCTGTTATCAGCGCAGCAACGCATTACGCACACATCTCGCGACATAGGAGAGACTGCAATTGGAGTACATTTCAATCGGTTTTATAAAAGGGAATTACTAAACGGAATAGATTGAAACTGGAATGCATAAGGGTTAGAAGAAAAAGAGAGACAATAATAGCAACTAGACGAATATTATTTATTTTCATATTCACCATCTCCATCTAGTATGTTAATTATAACCCCAATTCTTGACCATAAAATCACCTACATGCAACACATACGTTCTCCTTCTACCAATCATGTATAATAAAGGGGACTTCGAGAAAATCAGAGGTAGGGGCGGGTTTATAGGACTGTTGCGGCATAGGTGGGCGGTCATAGGACTGTTGGGGCATAGGTGGGCGGTCATAGGACTGTTGCGGTGTAGGTGGGCGCTCATAGAACTCAGGCGGTACAGGTGGGCGCTCATAGGACTGTTGTGGTAGAGGAGCGGGCTCATAGAATTCTTGCCGTATACGGGCGGGCCCATAGGGCTGACGGGGCACAGATACGGGCTTATACCACTGATGGGGTATAGGGGCGGGTTCATAGAACTTATGGGGCATAGACATGGGCTTATACCACTGATGGGGCATAGGGGCGGGCTCATAGGACTGGTGAGGCATAGGGGCGGGCTTATAGGACTGTTGCGGCATAGAGGCGGGCTCATAGGACTGATGGGGCATAGAGACGGGCTTATACCACTGACGGGGCTTACGAGCAGGCTCATTGGACTGTTGCGTCATAGGGGCGGGCTCATTGGACTGTTGCGGCATAGGGGAGGGCTCATTGGACTGTTGCGTCATAGGGGCGGGCTCAATGGACTGTTGCGGCATAGGGGCGGGCTCATTGGACTGTTGCGGCATAGGGGAGGGCTCATTGGACTGTTGCGGCATAGGGGAGGGCTCATTGGACTGCTGGGGCCACCACGTTGGGGGGATAAAAGGGCGGATAAATGGGCGCATAAATGGGAGAATCGAATTCGGGCGGAACTTCGGGCGCGGGCGGGCAGTCGGACGTGGGCGGTTCTTCGGCTCATTGGACTGTTGCGGCATAGGGACGGGCTCAGAGGACTGTTGCGGCATAGGGGAGGCTCATTGGACTGTTGCGGCATAGGGGAGGGCTCACTGGACTGCTGGGGCCACCACGTTGGGGGGATAAAAGGGCGGATAAATGGGCGCATAAATTGGGGAATCGAAATCGGGCCGGGCTTCAGGCGCGGGCGGACAGTCGGACGTGGGCGGTTCATCGAAGACGCAATCGGGCGACGAATCGGTTTTGGATTCGGGCCGTTCATCATCCCAGGTCGATTCTTGTTTGTCTCTATCCCATCCTTTGTGGGCGGGTCTTCTGTGCTGACAGACTTCTTCAGCTGCTTCACCACCTGTTAGCAGCGCAGAAACGCATTACGCATACATCTCGCGATATAGGAGAGATTGCAGTTGGAGTACATTTCACCCTGTTTTATAAAGGGAATAACTTAACGGACTCGGTTGAAAATGGAATGCATAAGGTCTAGAAGAAAAAGAGAAATAATAATAACAGCAACTAGATATATAATATTTATTTTCATTTACACCATCTCCATCTGGTGTGTTAGTAATTATTACCCCAACTCTTTACCATAAGTTTACCCTCATTCAAAATCTACGTTCTCCTTCAGCCAATCCCGGAAATTAAAGGGTGTGTTGAGAAAACCAGCGGGAGGGGCGGGCTCGTAGGACTGATGGTTTTGCGAATTGCGGTTGAGGGGTGGGCGTAAAGTCGTGTGCGGTGGCAGACCAAGATTCTTCGAAATTGGTCTGCTCGACGGCTCCGGTTTCTCTGTCCCCAGCCCGTCCTTCGTAGGACAGCATGTTGCGTGGCTAGTCTCATTCAGCTTCCTCAGCACCTGTTATCAGCGCAGCAACGCATTACGCACACATCTCGCGACATAGGAGAGATTGCATTTGGAGTACATTTCACGATGTTTTATAAAAGGAAATAACTAAGCGAACTAGGTTGAAAATGGAATGCTTAAGGGTTAGAAGAAAAAGAGATAATAAGAATAATAATAGCAACTAGACGTATATTATTTATTTTGGTGTACACCATCACCATCTACAATGTATTATAAACCCCACTCTTCGCCACAAGATCATATTCATACAATATTTATGTTATCCTCTAACCAATTCCCGCACTTCACAGTTTTGTTTTATAAAACGGAATAACTATAAGGGAATAAGGGCTAGAAAGAAAAAGAGAGATAATAATAGCAACTTGATGTATATTATTTATTTTCATATTCACGATCTCCATCTAGTATGTTAATTATAACTCCAATTCTTCATCGTAATATCACCTACATTCAACAAATACGTTCTCTTCCTACCAGTCATTGACATTAGTAGGAGCTTCGTAAAAACCAGAGGCAAGGGCGCGCACATACGGCTGTTGCGGTGTAGGTGGTTGCTCATAGGACTGTTGCGGTGTAGGTGGTTGCTCATAGGACTGTTGCGGTGTAGGTGGTTGCTCATACGACTGTTGCGGTGTAGGTGGTTGCTCATACGACTGTTGCGGTATAGGTGGTTGCTCATAGGACTGTTGCGGTATAGGTGGTTGCTCATAGGACTGTTGCGGTATAGGTGGTTGCTCATAGGACTGTTGCGGTATAGGTGGTTGCTCATAGGACTGTTGCGGTATAGGTGTTTGCTCATAGGACTGTTGCGGAATAGGTGGTTGCTCATACGACTGTTGCGGTATAGGTAACTGTTCATAGGATTGTTGCTGTATAGGTGGCTGCTCATAGGACTGTTGACGTATAAGTGGGCGCTGGTAGGTCTGTTGCGGCATAGGGGCGGGCACATAGAAGTGCTGGTGTAGAGGAGCGTGCATAAAGGACTGCTTGAGCTTCACGACGGGGGAGCGGGTAGTCGCAGGTGGGCGGGTCTGTTTCGGGCGGGGCTTCGGGCGCCTTTGGATATTCGGCTGTCGCCCGTACTTCGGAGCCGCATTCGGGGGCCGATTCGGGCTGTTCGTCACCGGCTGTCGATTCTTGTTTGACCCTATCCCGTCCTTCGTGGGCGGGTCTTCTACGCTGACAGACTTCTTCAACTCCTTCACCACCTGTTATCAGCGCAGCAACACATTACCCATACATCTCGCGACAGAGGATTGATTAGACTGACCTAATGAGACAGTCAATGGTTACTGATTACACAATACCCTCACTTTTCGGAACAGATGGTCGATTAAATTCACCTTCTAGATTGACCGCTCCAATAAGAGAGTCAGTGATTACTGACTCAACAGCAGCCACACTATCTACCAAAAGAGGGAAGATTAGATTGATCGTTCTAATCCCTTATTACTTAAAATGTATTTAAGTAGACTATACCGTGCGTGAGTGGGAATTTCCGAGTCTCACGGCTAAACCACTTCCCGTGCACCAATAGAAACACACGAGGTGCCATTGAACGCGTCTCGGTCCCCTGTTGGGGAACTGAAAATTGGTTTTTCGACCCGGCCATTAGATTCCAAGAAATTGTCAAAAACGTGTTTTTTCGTGTTTTGGATCTACGATTTTTGTATGACGGGAATTAAATCAACGCCGCCTAAATAGATCTTTGCTGGTGGCGTTGATTTAATCCCATTATTCCGTGGTTATTTTCAGTCAACGATACCATAATTTTCTTTCATAAGGATGGCAAAACTGATTTTTGCCAAACGAATTAAAATTAAATGAATATCGCCCGGCAGAATTTGCAAAAAATTCTGAAGTATTTCAGTTGGGAAGTATGAAGTATTTCAAGCGAATTTTGTATGAAGAATTTGCAACTTGCCTTGGAACTTTCAATTAGAAGAACGTGAAGAGAATACGAAGGAAACAAAAACTGTAAATACTAAACATTTCATTCCTTAAGTGTGCAAAAATCGATTTTCAGTTTCATGTGACTTACATACAAAATAGTAACCTTTTAATGCTTTTATATAAATACACGCCTTCAGAACAAAAATCAGACTGAGTTTGTGGAGTTTTAAAATATTGAAACACGGGCCAAAAATATGGAAGTCAAATATATTGTAGCAGTTTTTGCGTCAGAATTTTCCGAACTAATTGATAATGATCTTACATTATCATTAAAGAATAAAGAGGAACAACAGCTTTCAGGTGATCATTTATGTTCATATTAGAAAACAATACGTAATTAATATAGCTGCGCTGTCGCATCATGCATAAACCTGTAAGTATTTTTTCCAGCGATTAAAATTTTGAAATTGCAATATGACCAGTTCATATCCTTTCTGGAGTTATTATCCAAGGCCATTGGGTGTTGACACACATCTTGAGAAAGATGATCGATTAGACTGACATTCTAGATTGACCGCCCTAGTAAGAGAGTTAGTTATTACTGATTCAAAATTACCCACACATCTATCAACAGATTGACAATTCTAATAAGAGAGTCAGTGGTTAGCCACACATCTTGCGCCATAGGATCGATTAGATTGTCCGTTCTAATAAGGGAGTTTGTAAGTGATTTGTGATTATCTTCAAAGTCTAGTGGGATAATTATATTTTATGTAATCATTGGAGCTCAGACTTTTAGGTAAATACAAATTTTTCCCTTAATTGAGCGTTCAACGTTTAGTAGAAATTCAAATAGCGCCCCATAGTTTCCCTTTATCAAATTGCACAACAACTAAAAATAAATATTTTTATTAAGTTGCATAAAAATAAATAATTCGACGAAGCAAATATCAGACATGTAAAACAGGATGTTGGTTGTATATAAGAGCAAATCTCCAACACCGTTGAACCCTGCAACACACTCGGCAGCATTCTGAATCTATATCGTTAAATAACGAGACATTCTAGGGCATTAAAAACTAAAATTTGGAAGCCAAAGGCCTCAAAGAAACGTTTCTCACACCGTAATCTACAGAATGAACACTTCGGAAATAATCTATTACATTTTTGCTGGTACGGCGCTTCCCTATATTACCTCAACTGCTCTGAGAAGTGCAGAATTTGCAAGTAAATGTGAATGAGAGTGACAGAGAGCGGCAGACACAGGCACACAGAGACAGACAGGGACAGGGCGCGGGAGGGAGGGAGGGAGGCTCATACGCAAACGAAATGAGCAATGTGGTAAAGAGAATTACGTCACGTTTTACTTGATTTTTTCTCTCGGCCTTGGTTACTGGATTTTATAGGTATTAAATAGGTTGGAAAACATAAAAAGCTCCTATGAGACCTCTAGAAATTATTGATGGTAGAATTTCTCGTATGTGATAAGAACCACGTAGTAGGTTTTGTAGAGGGCTTTCCGAAATATATCTTACAATAAATAAATATTTAATACTATTATACAGAAAGTGTAGAATGCCTAAACGTACCTAATTGTACATTATTAACACCAAAAAGAGTTTTTCCTACCTTCTATAATTTTTTTTCATCTAAGAGGTTGTCTATTAACAATGACGATATATTTTTAACTTTTTAAGCAATGGTCGGAAATGGTGAGAAGTTTACATTTGCATCATAGAAATAGATTTCAGGCGTTGTTTTACTTCACTTTGGAACAGTACATTTGTCATTTCAAGTACTCTTGAATCAAAATTGTTTCCATTTTCACATGTTATATTCCAATTTCTCTATTGTGCTTAAATTCTAATTTTATTCATAATAATATTCTGTAATAGATTATATTGTATTTATAATTTAGATATACTTTTATAATTTTTGTAAGCACTGAAGATGGCTGCAATACGATCAAAAAAAGCATTATGCCAAAATAAATACGTACGACAAAACAACACCTTAAATCTATGAATTGTTCAGCGAATAAAAAATAAATATTTTTCCTGGTTTTTAGCGCCTAAAAGCCCGACATCTATCGTCATTTTCGGTAAAACGTACTTAAGTCACCATATCAATTAACAAATAAGTACAATAAACATTCGTTTTGAAAATGTACAGCATTGCGAGCAGCTCCCAATCTTTCTCATACGCAAACGAAATGAGCAGGGTGATAAAGAAAAAATACGTCACGTTTTACTTCCTGTTTTCTCTCGGCCTTAGTTACTAGTTTGTACTTTCCCGTTTACGTACGTATACAAGGAGTAATATATGTAGTATAGGGAAAGTTATGTATGCTGCGCGAAAAAATGGCCAATTTTCGACGGAAAAAAATTCATTGTCGAGCCGTGAAAACGAAAAAGTGGATAAAACCAGTTGCTAAATTAAGAAAAAAAATCCCCTAACACGTGATGGAGCCAGAAATCGTGTTTTCTAGGTCCTTGATACCGGAAAACCAATTGAAAGGAAAACGTCCGTCCGTCTGTCTGTCCGTCCGTCCGTCTGTCTGTCCGTCTGTGAACACTGCTAGCGCCTAAACCATACGTACGACTTCTTCCAAAATGGATATTTCCCGGTCGACCTGGTTCTAATCGAAGCTTTGAGATTTTGAAAAACATTCTGTAAAATTTGGGGGTACTTTACATGAAGCCCCCCGGGAATTTTCAAACTTTTCTCAAAACGGCTCCAAATTTTTTCTTTAAATTTCTTGTATGAATACAGTAAAATACATTTATTCACATGGCATAGGTCCGATTTTCACGGATAATTCTGAATTTTCGAAAATTGTGAAAGTTTGAATTTAGTTCGGCGTCTCTCCAACTACAAAATTGAAGATAGAGATTTTTCCTTCAAATAAAATGTGTTCTCCAAAGTGAGTTCTTTGTTTAAGGTCACGTACATTGTTTAGAAAGTTATAGTAATTTTCGCGCAATATTGCGTGTAATATGTGCAATTTTAAAAAATACAAAAACTAGATTTTCTCAAAAACAGTTTAGAATTTTTTCTTGAAACTTTTGATAGGTATAATGCCTAATGCATTTTATGAGATGAGAAAAACGCCAAATTGCTCTATTCTTTTGTTTTTTCAAAAATTGGAAAAATGTTTTTTTTTTACTTTTCTCTCACGTCGTAAATATTTACACTAGCGGCGATTTTTTCAAAATATTATATTTACTAGTACATGTATTTTATATAATGCCAAGTAAAGTTCCTCGAAAACAATAGTTTTCTGTGAAAAGTAGCTCAAAATTCCGCAGTTCGCTTAAACGCCATTTTCTCATATATGGCTGCAATTTTTTTCTTGAAACTTTTGTAACGGATTGTGGTAATATCATTCTTTAATATGGCGTAAAGTTTATTTTGAATTACTTTTTGTTTCTGCAAAAATTACACAAATGTAATTTTTTTTACTTTTCCGTATACGTACGTATACACGAAGTGATATACGTAGTATAGGGAGAGTTATGTAATGCTGCGCGAAAAAATGGCGAATTGTCGGCGGAAAAAATTAATTGCCGGGCCGTGAAAACGAAAAAGTGGATAAAACCAGTTGCTAAATTAAGAAAAAATCCCCTAACACGTGGTGTAGCCAGAAACCCTGTTTTCTAGGTCTTTGATACCGAAAAACTAATTGAAAGGAAAACCTCCGTCTGTCTGTCCGTCCGTCTGTGAACACTGCTAGCGCCTAAACCATACGTACGATTTCTTCCAAAATGGATATTTCCAGGTATCTGATTCTGGTCGACGTTTTGAGATTTTGGAAAAGATTCTTCAAAATTTGGGGGTACTTCACATGAAGCCCCCCGACATTTTCAAACTTTTCTCAAAAACGGCTCCAAATTTTTTCCTTAAATTTCTTGTAAGAATAGAGGAAAATACCCTTATTAAGATGGCATAGGTCCCATTTTTACGGATAACTCCAAATTTTCGAAAATTGTAAAAGGTTCATTGTTTTTCGGCGTCTTTCTCCAACTACAAAATTGAAGATAGAGATTTTTCCTTCAAATAAAATTTGTTCTTCATATTGAGTTCTTTCATAAAGGTCATGTAAATGTTTTTCAAAATTTTAGAAGTTTTCCTGCAATATTGCGTGCAATATGAGCAATTTTAAAAATTTACAAAAACAAGATTTTCTCACAAACGGCTCCAAATTTTTTCTTTAAACTTTTGGAAGGGATAATGGTAAATGTACTCTATCAGATGACATAAAAGCCATATTGCCCTATAGATTGTTTTTTTTTTTCAAAAATTACAAAAATATAAATTTTTTCACCTTTCTCACGTCGAAAATATTTACATTAGCGGCGATTTTTTCACATTATTATATTTACGAGTACATGTGCTTTAAATATTGTCAAGTAATGTTTCTCGAAAACAACGGTTTTCTGTGAAAAGTAGCTCAAAATTTCACATTTTCAGAAACGCCATTTTCTCATATATGGTTGAAAATTTTTTCTTGAAACTTTTGTAACGGATAGTGCCAATTACACTCTTTAGTATACCGTTGAGTCTATTTTGAGTTATCGTTTGTTTTTTCAAAAATTACATAATTGTAATTTTTTTGAAAGATCTGTCACATCTTTAATATGCACATTATCAGCAATTTGTAAAGATGATTATATTTGTGAGTGTAAGTGCTTCAAATAACTTCAAATAAAGTATTTTGAAAACTCAAAAATTTTCTGTGAAAATGATTTCGCATTTTTAGTAGCACTAAAATGCAATTTTCTTAAAAACGGCACATAATTTTTAAAGGAAAATTGCCATTTGTGACTAGTTTTTGTGTTCTTTAATATTCTAAAATTAATATTTCCGTTCTATCAGTAGGAAAACGAAAAATTAAGAAAATGAGAAAAAATGAACTTTTGGCTGTGATAGATGGCAGATGGCAAGAAAGATTGTGTCAAATTCGGAATAGCTCGCGAAAACCCAAGGAAATAGAAAACTAATACGGGAAAGTCTGTGCCATTCTGTAGCACCACTAGTTAACTTTTTATGCAATGGTCGGAAATGGTGAGGAGTTTACATTTGCATCACAGAAATATATTTCAGGCGTTGTTTTACTTCACTTTCGAACACTATATTTGTCATTTCATGTACTCTTGATTCAAAATTATGTTTCCATTTTCACATGTTATATTCCAATTTCTCTACTGTGCTTAAATTCTTATTTTATTCATAATATATTCTGTGATAGATCATATTTTATTTGCAATTTACATATATCGTTATAATTTTTGTAACACTGAAGATGGCTGCAATGCGACCGAAAAAGGTTTTATACCAAAATAAACCGTACGACAAAACAAGACCTCAAATCTAATTCTTTTTCAGCAAATAAAAAATAAATATTTTTCCGTTTTTTAGCGCGTATAAGTCCGAGACCTATTGTCATTTTTGGTAAAACGTACTTGAGTCACAATATGAATTAGCAAATAAGTACAACAAATATTCGTCATGAAAATGTACAGCAATGGATAGAAAACCAAAAATCAAAGTTTCATAGTGCATAAAGGTAAAACAGCCGTAATCACTATACCAGTACCGGCTGAGTTAGGTCAGAGCGAGTATTGTCGCTGTATCTGCAGCGTCTCTGGCCATTCGGTTGTAGGCGTCAAATACCGACGTTACCAGATTTTCGTCACTAGCTACATAGCTAGGTCGAGTTCTATTGCTGTCTGGAGGAGAATTCTAGAGGCCGGCTGCTCTGATCGGTTGTATCCCGCGGTTTCTCTGATGAATTCCAGGCGTATGTCAGAGCACAATCCTTACAAATGGGCCACGATCCGCGTGCGATCTTTCCTTCCTCTTCCTTATTCTACCCTCATCCCTTACTCATACTCACTTACACGAACCTCACTACACTACCATACATGCCGGGAAGCCGGTCGGGAGCTTAGAGCTTGTTCCGGTTGGGGCGGCAGTGCCACGCTGGGGGGAGATACCTGAAGAGGATAGCTGGATGGGATATTAACTAAAGGCGGATTTTAATGACCTAAAGTATCGCCAAAATATGATCAATAAAATGCCCTTAAACTGTTTTAAAAATTCCTTAAAAGTAAAGAAAAATTACGTAAACTATTTGACGAAAATTACTTCAGATGAACAACTCAAGCTACTGGATATGCTACTGACGAAATTGATGCTTCTTTCTTTCGTTCAAGTGAATTCGTCTTACACATTTGGTTTGGTTTGGACTATACCACGAAATCTTTCTAAAGTTATCGCAAAATCGGCTTGGTTTGGTTTGGACTGTTCTTTACCAGGAAATCTCTTTCTTAAGTTATCGCAAAATCGACTCAACTAACGACAACGCTGAAAGACATCACAGAAACCTTCGATTTCGCACTCACAAAGGCTGACTTTACAATTTCTGAGCGAAGAAATAGAATAAGCAAGTCACGAATTCAATGGAGAATTTACTGCATCTTATTTGTCGGGATCGACGAAAAATGCAAAAGAAAAGTCACATAAAAATGGGTAATTTCCTTTTGTCATAACACTAAAATTAATATCTGCATTGTTCAAAAGTCAAAACAAAAAAAAACCATTTCATTACTATGTGGCCCTAAATATAACATTTTCATGATATTACTTAAAGATCTAATTTTGAAGAACAGATTTCATTAGATTTTCTATCTTAAAAATTGTAGTCGCAGGAAAACGCCCGGAAACTTTTCAACTTTTGGATTTTTTAAAAGTTTAGGGAATTTAAAGAAAAAAGGATCTATATCACTTTTATGCACACTTCGCCCTATCCGAAAAACAATAATAAAATAGTTCCATCCTAAGAAGAACAAGTAAAAACTTGGAGCCAATTCAGTATACAAATTGAAAATGTCGAGGTTTCATGTATAATATCACTATAAAGCTATAGTGCGATTTTTCTAACTCTGCCTGTGAAGCCCCTTTGGCCAAAATGGAATATCACAAGACATTTCGCGTCTTTCCCCCTAGTGCCGCTAGAAGTCGCATGATCCCAAGCATTGCTTCATATGGTCGCGATCATGCGATACCTGGCGGCACGACTGAGAACATGGCGAAATACCATGGGATATTCCTTCGTGAAGACGGGCCTTGAGGGGCAAAGTTAGACAAATCGCAGTATATGTTTCAAAGAGCCGCGGCCAGATATATTGGAGAATATCAATCGGAAAATCCTAGGAACTGTTTCGGCGCCAGTGTTGTCCACAGACACAGGCCAATTATTCGGTATCATCAAAGGACCATACAAAATGTGAATTCGGAGTGTACAGCTTACAAGAAGAAGTAATTTACTACACATAGCAGCACCAATTATTTTCCTTTTTCCTAGTCAGGGACACTCAATACGAGATATTATGCCGAAAAATAGCCAATGGTTCTGTGTGAGATGGGTGTGCGGTCTATGACTGGGTAATTGTGTCTGTTTGCCGAGTTTTCTGGGTGAAATAATAATAATGGATTAGTAATACTCTAGTAATAATGATAGCAATAATATAGTAACTATAATAATGCATAATTTGCTAACCAAATGCTTGTTTGTTAGAGCGTGGATAATTTGACACGCAAAACACAATTTCTCCGAAACGCAAAACAGACAAATTGGTCGGCTTTACGGACAAGACAGTGTATTTATAGAGTGCGGGATAGTCAACTACTCAGCTCATCACTCCCGTAACTGTATTGTATTCTACGTATCTCAGAAGAAAGGTTGATTCTGCCCCTGAAACTTGAGATACAGCGCAGACCTCTACACGTGCAAACGGGATTTTCTCCCCCTGTGTTGAGCCACAGCAGGAACAAGCTCTGAGCTTCCAACGTTCAGTGACGTGTTAACACATGGGGGCGATAGTTCTCAAAACATATTTAAAAATGAATTTTTCAACAAAATAAAATAAAAAACTTAAAAAGTAATGAATGATTAAACTTGCGCAACATTGAATAACAATTTTAATGTGGAATGTTACTGGTTGATGTGTTTCAATTTCATTTTGTACAATTCAATAAAAAATTAAAACTATTTAATTTGTAGTCTTTTTCAATGGAATTATAAATATGTTATTCTTACTTTTACATATATGATTACATTTTTTGTTTGAATAAAGTTATATTGAACTAAGAGATACTTTCAAAATATTTTTGAAAAAATACAAAATGCAATGGGAAGTGTTTGGATTTTCTTTATATTATAGCATCAAAATTTGGGGGGGGGGAATCGATGAAAGACATAATAAGGGGCCCCCAAATGAACCTAGGCCCAAGGGACTCCGATGCTGTTAAAACGACCCTGCCGACATGTGTGGCAGTGCAGTGCATGTAAGAGTAAGTGTGTGAAAGTAAGAGAAGGAAGAGGAAGAAAAGATCGCGTGCAGTCTGTTGGGTTCTGCCCCAGCATTCGCCTGGTGTTGAGGGGAGAAATCACGAAAAACTATCGATCAGAACATCCGACCGCTGGAATTCTCATCCAGCCAGGTATTGAATTCGACCCAGCTGTGTTTATATGTACGTACTACATGCCGATGACATTAGGTCATTGTTACACCTCCTGCCTTACAAAATGAATATTTATAATTAATTCACAACCGTCCTTCTCAACAGGGCATGTAACCTCAGAAATGTGCTTACCGTTGTTTAAAAAATTCATTTTACACGGCAGGCGGTGTAACAATGACCCAATGTCATCGACCACATTCAAAGAAATCGATTTATAGAGACGAAATCCCCCAATTGCGGCGTCGGGACTAGAACTCCGAAGGACCCCCCGGGTCAGCGCCGCAGCGGCAGGGGCGGATCCAGGATGGGGGGCATGGGGGCCATGCCCACCTTAAAGGCCTAGAGTTTTCGTGTGTTCCCTTCCTTTATTCGGCAAAATTAATTTAATTATTTGCGTTAAAATTATGTAATTATTTCAACAATAATATTGTACACTATCATATATACACTACAAAAATATAATAAATATGGTTATTAGTTAACAAAAGGCTGTGGTGCCCCCCCCCCCCCCCCGAAAAACCGATCGGCTGGATCCGCCGCTGCGCAGTGCAGAGTACGTTGCAGCCTGACTTCCTGTCAACGGGCGCCACAAGGGGAAAGCAACGCGCGTACGCACCTCCTGAACGACTTGAGCCATGAAATCGGGCGGCAGGGTCGGGGCCTGAGGCGGTGGCTGTGGTTGTGGCTGGGGTTGTGGCTGGGGCTGAGGCTGAGGCTGGGGCTGCGGCTGTGGCTGTGGGCCAACCTGCCCCGGACCCGCGCCAGCCGGCGGGCCTAGGAAGTCGTGCAAAATAGACAACGCTTCCAGATCTTCGGGCTTCTTCGGTATGCCATCGTCTGGCGGACCAGTCTTTGGCGTAACTCTGTTTTTCTTGCAGCGTTTTGTCTCACCATTGTTTTGCGTCCCGTCGTTTGGCGCACAATCGTTTGGTGGATCTTGGTTCGGCATGCCAGCGTTAGCGGTATCAGGTTTCCCCTCGCCGTTCCCCACGTTGCTCACGGACATGTTACTGTTGCTACCAAATGGTGCGTTTCCGCCTGGCCCGTCGACCTTAGGAGGATCCCCGTTAGGCAAGGCAGAAGTGGGAGTGCTTCCCTCCTGCGACCCAGCGTTTCCCGACGTATCTTCGTTTCCTCCGCTAGCTCCTCGCATGCCACCATACCGCCATTTATTTCGATTCACGGCATTCTGTACGTAACTGTAAGGTACCCCTCCGTTTAGCCCAATATCTTGTGCCGGGTATCCGTTGAACCAATTGCCGTTCGCTGTCATACCATTCTGCGGGTAACCGTTATACATTCTGACCTTTTGGCCGCTTTGAACATTCCCATTAGGTAGGTAACCCTGCGGTTGGTAATCATTCAAACCGTTACCTTTCTTCCAGTTTCGGAAAGGGAGGAAACTGTTTATTCCGGTTCCGCCAGGAATATTTCCAAACCCCCCGATACCGCTTGGCACGCTGCTAATTGTCCCGACTCCGTTGGGTATATTTCCGTTCGGCTCCACGCCTGTCATCCAGTTTCGGATAGGTGGGTAACGGCCTCGGGTAGGTAGGTAACGGTCCGGCTCCCAACCGAACGGCACGTTCTCTCTGTGAACCATTCCATTCCGTCCATATCTATTCAGAATGTTACCGTTCGGCTGTATTCGGTATTGCGGGTACCGTTCCGGTCTGCGCGATGCGAAGGCACTTGGGTCCGGGGGGACGGGGTCGACGTCCGGCCAGCGCATCGGGACCCACGATATTGGGGGCTGCGCGGCCGCCGACAGGCACAGCGCGGCGAACGCCGCCACCGCCAGCAACACCTGTGGGCACAGCACACGCGCCGCTCACACGGTTTTTGAAATAAAAGTTTTAATTTTTTCTCGCTACCGCTTACGCATTACAGAGTTATGCAACCCTGCGAGAAAAAAACGGCGTATTTTCGACAGAAAAAAACTCTTATTTTAGGGCCCTGGTAACGAAACAGTGGATAAATCCAGTTGCTAAATTGAGAAACAAAATCCTTTGACACGTAGTGTAGCCAGAATCCATGCTTTTGAGACCATGTTACCGAAATCTCGCTTGGCTTTAAAACGTCTGTCCGACCGTCAGTCTGAGCGCGCTAGCTCCTACACCACAGTTCAGCCGATTTTCTCCAAAATTGATATTCCCCAATCGATCTGACCGATGTGGCAGGCCAGTCTTCACATCAACAGGTCTTCAAATAAGGTCATGCTCAATTTTTCAAAAAATAAGTATTTTTTGCGAAAATTTGTGTCAAACATGGACAGTTTTTTCTTTTTTTTTAAACCATTTTTTTGTTAAATTGGGACATTAGATAGCATAAAGGAATTTTAAGAGAATAGTGCAGGTTTCATGTTCGTTGAAATGCCTGATTTTGCAAAAATTTTTAAAAATTAAGAACTTTCCGGCGTCATTCTACAACTACAGTTGTGAAGTTACAATTGTTTTTTTAATGAAATATGGTCATCAAAAACGATCTTCAAACTTCAAAAATTTTCTGTGAAAAAGAGGTTTAAATTTCGAATTTATAGTAGGGCTCAAAAGTCATTTTGTTAAAAACAGCTATAAATGTTTCAAAGAAAATTGCCATTTAGGACGAGGTTTTACTGTTCTATAACATTATTAAGAGGAGAGTTCGTAGGCTTCCGCAGCGGGCATCATTCTATTATTGGCTGCGCGGGATGAGCCGGGTCTGAGACGAAGGATCTGACATCTTGCTGTGGCCTTCTGCGGAGCTAAACTGCACTTCGGCCTTTGGTCTCCGATATGTGTTTGGACTTGCCACATATTCTTGCCATCTGCCATTCATCGCCGTCCAAAGTACGTTTCTTTGACATTTTCTTAATTTTCGATTTTCTAATAGTAGAACGGAAGTTTTATTTTAAGAATTTTAAGAACAGTAAAACCTCGTTCTAAACGGCAATTTTCTTCGAAAAATTTGGAGCCGTTTTTAAGAAAATGGCGTTTAAGCGATAATGTAAATTCGAAATTTGAAGCTGATTTTCACAGAAAACTATTGAATTTTTGAAAAACTTCACTTGAAGTCATTTGAAGCACTCTAACTCACAAACACAAAACACAATAGTGTTTAGAAATTGCTGGAAATGTCCACATAAAGTGGTTTGTCTGAAAAGCAACAATTCATTTACTGAGACTCGCCGTTGTAGTTTTGTGCAATAAGGTATTATTATTATTATTATTATTATTATTATTATTATTATTATTATTAAGTGTACATATGAAAGTTTTTACACTGATAATTATTTTTGTTTTACTCGCTTAGATGTTAGGTCAAAGATTTTGAATTGTATATTGTAACACTTAAAAATAAATTAGCGCAAAACGTTTCTTCTGGCCAGTAAGCTACTTACCTTAAGTTGAATCATTTCTGAGACAGAACGTCCTTGGCAATGTCCGTTATATAGCTTAGGACAGCGATAACAAAGTCAATGCTAAAAGAAGTAAATTATTCGTTTTTGGGGAAATAATAGCGCCATAAACGTTTTCTGTATATTCAGATATCTATGGTTGTCAAAAGACTTTCCGGAGTATTTAGAGTGCACAATGATTTTATTTCATTCCTCTTTGTTAACTTGATCGAAGATGAAAGACAATAAAATATGAGGTTAGGAGGCTATTAAGATATTTATATGCAACTGAATATAATAGACGTCTTTTAAAGAAAACTCATAAAAAATTGCTTTGTAAGGTTTAAGAAGAATACATGTTAACATTAAGCCATATGTACTACATTAAATATTAATGGTCTTAGCATATTACTTGCGACAAACAATAATCTTACACAGGATCTTGTGAGATCATGAAAAGTTGAGTTCAAAAATATATCATGCATTTTGTTACAGATGGTGTGGGTCATTTCACATTATTTCAATTAGTGTTTAACATTCTTATTCTTTGAAAAGGAACTGACTAATATTTCCCTATAAAATTAAATTCTTATGTATACAGGGACATAATTATATAGTTAAGATTCTTTCTTATTTTTGGGGAATTCATTATACGCTATTCCTATAATGAAGGCTAGCTCAGTTATAATTTTGATATTCAATTATATCTCAGGGTTTTTTTTGTCGAAGGGACTTGACAATACCCTGCTTTAGAAGGTCTCGACTTAACTTTTACATTAGGACAT
Organism: Acheta domesticus; assembly: GCA_031308135.1. Classification (NCBI taxonomy): domain Eukaryota; kingdom Metazoa; phylum Arthropoda; class Insecta; order Orthoptera; family Gryllidae; genus Acheta; species Acheta domesticus. The sequence continues at coordinate 70,811,642 of JAHLJT010005437.1, forward strand.
TTCCGTTTTAGAGTTACTAAAAAGAAAAACATTATTCGAAATTTTAACGCGCAACAACACTAATACACTGTTTATTAATAATGATCTGCTTCGGATGTTATAAGACAAGTAACCTATAATAAGCATAATAAAATTTTAACAAAACTTCTATTTTTCAAAAACAAGAGATTCACACCAAAATAATGAAACAGTCATCTCCATTCATTCGTCACATGTGCAGACCGATTCATTTACTGACTGGAATCTCAGAGTCATTAATGGTTGCATTACTTTTGTATAAAACAGTTGAGCAAATCTTGCACCTTGTCCATTTCTATTGTTCATATTTCAAATATTTTATATTTCAAACTGTCCACTTCCCTTTTGCTGATTTTGCTGCCCACTTGACCGACGAATAACTCTTGGTCCATTAGTAGCGATGTCTCAAGGATTCCGTCCACGGTACAACTGCATATCAACATCCACGCTGAAAAATAGGGATATTATTTCTAATTTTAATCTTCGAATAGCAATGTCAAAATGTCTATATTTTATCGAAAAAAACTGCTATTACAATGGTAATAAATTTCTGAGTTTTAACGTTAAAATCTCATTAGTAAAAAAATTAACCACGATGGAGCTCGGAGCTCAACACGACGCGTCGCATTACTCCACTTTCCCACCAGTTCACCTCCGTTCTTATAGTTACAATACAATATTTACGACGTTGCGCAGATCAATTCCCAAACTGTTGGGTGATGCGGAAGTGAGATCCGGCGCTGACCTGTCCGTCGGGTAGCGCAGTTTTCCCCAACCAGGTAGCTCGCACTACCGGGGCACCGCCCCAGTCCGGACAAGCACTAAGCTCCCGGCATGTGCTGTAGTGTAGTGCGTGTTTGTGTAAGTAACGAGTGAGGATAAGACAAGGAATAGGAAGGAATGATCGCGCGCCCATTTGTTAGGGTACTGCACCGGCATTCGTCTGGTGTTGAGAAACCATGGAAAAATATCGATCAGAACAGATGGCGGCTAGAATCCTCCTGCATACAGCGATTGAATTCGACGTAGGTGTCTAGCTAAAAAAAAATCCTGCCACTGTCGACACTCGAACCCTAGGACTTGCTGGTCAGAGACAATGCAGAGACATCAGTTGATACCCTGAGCTAGCAAAAACGTTTGGTGGAAAAAGGGGAGAGCAGATGTGCTCACAATTACAATTAGGCCCCCTCTTTTTGTGTGTGTGTGTGTGTATGTGTGGAGGGGGGGTAGGGCCCATATCCGCAGATCAGATCGGCGACTCTCCCTCAGCAAGCACCGGCAGACAGTGCGGCTAGTAGAGCCGAGTCGTGTGGACAGTAGAGCTCTGCATTCAGCCAAAAACTGCAGACTGCCATTCGGGTTCTTTCCTGTTTGTTATTATTTTTTTAGAAAAAAATCGCAAATGCTGTAAGAACTTCATTAAAAGTTAAGACAATTGGCTCAGGGCACAACTTATGTCACTGCAGTGCTTCTGGTTGGGAGGCCCTAGCTTCGAGTCCCGACGGTAACAGGATTTTGGACACAAGCTAGATAGTTACGGCAAATTCAGCCACGGCTACAAAGGAATTCTAGAATGTTAGATAAATTATAGTTTCTGTGATCAATAACAGGCCAAGCACTACCGTAACAAAGGACCGCGCGCAATCTTTCCTTTCTGTTTCTTGTCCTATTCTCGCCATTTACTTACACTCACATGCCCTACATTATCACACTTGTCCGGAGACCTGCCAGGAGCTTAGAGCTTGTCCTGGATGGGACGGTGCCCAGCTGATGGGAGATACCTCAATGCGCAAAAACTAGGAATCCGACGTGTACGTCTGCGCCGGATCTCCGTATTTAGCTGGGAAAGATCACCGCCCCATAAACATGCGATATACTAACGGAAGTACCGACCATAGCAGTTAACGCGCCCGGAAAACCAAAATAACCGATCGCTCAATTAAACCAGTGGTGCCAGAGAATGGCACAGACTTCCCCGTATTAGTTTAATGTTTCCTTTGGCCTCGGCTAGCTATTCATACTTGCCACATACTCTTGCCAGCTGTCATCTATCGCTGCCCAAATTACATTTTTTTTTTCATTTTCTTAATTTTTTGGTTTCCTAATGGTAGAACGGAAATGTTAATTTTAGAATATTAACGAACAGTAAAACTTTGTCCTAATTGGCAATTTCTTTGAATAGTTTGGAGCCGTTTTTGAGAAATGGCGTTTAAGCACTGCTAAAAATGCAAAATTTTAGGTTTTTTTCACAGAAAATGTTTGAGTTTTCGAAAAACTTCATTTGGAGTCATTTCAAGCACTTTAACTTACAAATACAATAATATTTACAAATTGCTGGTAATGTGCATGTTAAAGGTGTGAGAGATGTTTCAAAAAAATTACATTTGTGTATTTTTTGCAAAAACAAAAAAAATACCCCAAAATTAACTTTACCCTATATTAAAACGTTATATTACGTTATATTGGACCGTGAAATTCGGACTTATGCCACCTTAATAAGTGTATTTTACTCTTTTCTCACAAGAAATTTAAAGAAAGCTTTTGGAGGCAAATTTTGAGAAAATTTCGAAAATGTCCGAGGGGGCCTCATAGTAAAGTACCCCCAAATTTTTGAAGAAAAGTTTCTCAAAATCAGTGCGGCCTCAAGTGGAATCAAATCGACGGGGGAATAGTTCATTTTGGAAGAAATCATGATTTAGGCGCTAGTGTTGTTCACAGACTGACTGACGAACAGACAGACGGACAAACGGACAGACAGACGGACGTTTGGCTTTCAATTGGTTTTTCGGTATCAAGGACCCACAAAACACGGATCCTGGCTTCACCACGTGCTAGAGGATTGATTTTTCCTAATTTAGCAACTGGTTTTATCCACTATTTCGTTATCACGGACCGGCAACGAATTTTTTTTCTGGCGAAAATTGGCCATTTTTGCGCGCAGCATTACATAACTTTCATTATACTACGTATATTACTCCGTATATACGTACGTATAAGGGAAAGTAAAAACCCACACCCCCCCCTAACCAAATTACATGCGAATAATGTGGGCGCCGCCCCGGCCGATTTCTTGTCCGTCCGCCAGGGCGCAGCGCATCGCACATTCCTTGCAACCGTCGCGCCGTTGCGTTGGCCAGCCTGCCCGAGAGCGCCCGGCGCTCTCTCCGCAGCAGCCGAAGCGCTTACGCAGCTCTTCTCTTCAACCTTGACCGCCGGTGGACTGCGCCTGCCGTCATAAATGCCAACGAAAAGCACTCGATCGTGGAGCCGCAACGATGGAGAGAAATGATAGAGATGAATTGATTTTTTGGTTTGTTTTTGTTTTCGGCGTATCGTATGCTACAACCATTACTCCCATGAATTGGGCGCATGTTGTATGGCAGGGGGGGGGTAAATATTTCTCCGGCGTACGCTGAAACGTGAATTTCGGCTTCGACCTACACGTCAGCGTGAGGAGGATTTTCTCGAGCAAGTATCTTCCTTCAGCGGAGCACCGTCGCAGTCAAGCTCTAATCTTCTGACTAATCTCCCGACATGTGTTTTAGTACAGTGATGTAAGTGAAGTGTATGTAAGTAAGGGGTGATGACACGACAAGGAAGGAAAGAAAAGCGCGCGGTCCGTCACCCGTTTCTTAGGGTAAAGAGAGATTCATGTAAGAACAAGCAATTTTGACAGCTAGTGCTGGGCAGCATACCGAAGGTTCTGTGGTCGTTCTGTACTTGATCTTATTGAACTCTCCTTCCTCGATTCGTTCGTTTGCTGTTGGCTAACTTGTAAATGGTTTCGATGCTTCCTTTTGTGATGTCCTCGTCCGACGAAATATAGTGCGCCACGAGAAATAATTAAAATTAGGAAGTGCAGTGCTATGTGTTCTTCTGTAAAAAATTATTTCTTTTATACACATTATCTGGAATTTAGTTTTTGCGTGATAAGTATTATGTTTATTTGAAAACCGAGTCTTGAATGTAAGGTGAGTACTTGTGCACGTGTTTCTGAACAGCTGTCGCGGCGGAGGGATACTTCTCTGAATTACATGTGATGTTCACTTGTTTAGCGAACTGTCACTTTTGCTTGTTCTTACGTGAATTCTTCTATACCGCTCCGGCATTTGTCTGGTGTTAATCAGAGAAAATATACCGATCAGAGCAGCCGGCCGCTAGAATTCACCTCCGGACAGCGGTTGCATTCGACTCAGCTAGGTAGATAAAATGCCACCGTCGAACCCTACGACCTACCCCTCCGAGGCCCTGCAGTGGACACTGTAACTGATGCCCCGAGCTAAAGAAGAATCCGCCTAAGAATGAGCCAAAGTGACAGTTCTCTAAACAAATGAACATCACATTAAATTCAGAGAGGTTCCCTCCGCCGCGACAGCTGTTCAGCCACGCCAATTCGCAAAGTGATTATGTTTGTTAATGGCTTCTTAACATCACGGATTCCCATGGCTCCCGTTAAGACATCACGGCTTCTCATGGTTCACAACCGTGTAATTACATAAAAAAATAATTTTTTAAAACGCAAAGCGCGGAACCACGTAATTCTCTCGATCACAGCTCGCCACCTTACCGCACAGGGAGCAATTGCGCATTCAAGACTCGGTTTTAAAATAAACATAATACTTATCACACAAAAAGTAAATTCAATGTTATGTTTATAAAAAAGAATTTTTGCAGAAGAGCACTAGCACTGCACTTCCTAATTTCAGTGATTTGGGGGTGAGGTACAAGAGAAGAAAAGGGGGACAAATATCCGCTTTTGGCCGGTATTACACTGTAAAAGATATTGGACAAATATCTTTGATGAGAAACTTTGAGGAAGTTCTTTGAACGTTGACAAAGGAAACTTAGACAAATTTTATGACCGTATTACATTTTGTCCACTATTTTATGAAGTTTTGCTCGCGATTGAAGATCGATGACGCACAAATAGTTGTGTTTGTAGTACTTTATGCTTAATAATAATAATAATAATAATAATAATAATAATAATAATAATAATCTGTTTAATGTAGAAGTAAAAGGTAAAGAAATGTTTGAGGGTGACGCCATAGAAAAACGCCATGATATTCATCTATGTGAGACCATGGGGTCGCACATTGTGAAGCATTATTTAATTAAAGAACTTCGAAATAAAGAATTATTTGAGGATGAACGAGGACCCATTCAATTTTCGTTGTTGTTTTTCTTCTTTCAAATTGAGTATCCTGATTTTCAAGTTAAAAAAATACTTCATGAAGTGGCATTTCCAAACATCACATTTTCCACTTGTCGGGAAAACATGTCGTAGGCATGGAGGAAAAGGAATACAATATACTATATTCTTCCATATCACAGGCTTCAATCCATATGGTTTTATTTTTGTAGTCCGGATGGAGTGTATTACATAAACATTCTAAACATTATAATAGCTCATACTCTGCAATTCAACTTTGGTTGAAGCAATACCCCACGTATCGGACGCCATGTTACCAAGTATATGATACTCGTACAACTAGGACGTCTGAGGCTATATTTTATCAAAGAAATTTTATAAAAGAAATCTTTTATAAAATATTCGCTATGACACTGTCATATTTCTTTTATAAAAAGTTCTTTGACCAAGATCTTGTACAGTGTAATATGAGCCTTTGTAAAGGCGAGGGCGGGAGTGGGAATAAGGACGATGGATGACGGGAGCGAGGGAAGGGAAAGGAGCGGAGGCGGCGGCGGTCAAGGACGCGCGGCGCCGAATCGCCACTTTTACTCTCTCTTTATCTTTTGCTTCTATACTCAGTGCATTCTTTCTCTTTCTTCTTGACTTTTTCTCTTGCTTTGTTTCTCTTTGTTTCCTTCATTTTGCCTTTCTAGTTCTCTCAATTTTTCTCTCTTTTGGCCTCTCTTTCAATTCCCCCCTCTCTCTCTTGGATTATTTCTCTCGCTTTGTTCTCTCTCTCTCTCTTCCTTTTTGCCTCTAATTTTCTCGATTTTCTTTCTTTTAGCGACTCTTTCTCTTTCCTTTCTCTGCCTCCTCTCTCTTTTTCCCTCCCTCTCTCCCTTGCTCACTTTCTGGCGATGATCCGTGAGATAAAAACTCATATTTTAATGATATGTGAATGATATTTTTAGTATTTTCCGGAATTAATAAAGTAATGGATGTAATATTATAAACGTATGTGTTTTCGTTTAAAGAAAAATAATATTCAATGACTCGAACCCTGCGGACCTCCTGGTCAACGATACTGTCGAAGAACCAATGTTGCTATTAAGTGTTGTTAACAATCAGTATACTTCGGTTTTTCTTTCTTGGCGCACGGGAGTGTGTCAATGAAATAGAATATCTCACGGTATTTCGCGTCGTTCTCCGTTGTGCCGCCAGCAGTCGCTTGATCCCCAGCACTGCTCTATACAGTCGTGATCGTCTCCTAGTGGCACACCCGTGAACGACACGGACTACCGTGAGATATTCCATTTCATTGACACACATCCGTGCGCCAAGATAGAAAAACCGATGTATAGAACGGTGCACCTATGAACAACGCACAACGCGACGAACGGCACGCGAAGAGGAGCGAATGGAAATGGCGCCTGGGGGGGGGGGCTCTCAAGAGCCGGAGAGAGTGCAACAGCTCCGTTCCGCCGCAGAATCAATCCTGGGTGGAGGGGGGGGGCAATAAGCAAATGCTAGAATTACCCTCCAGAATGTGTCTGAATTCGACCTATCAATCTAGAGGCAAAATTCTGCAATACCCGGGACACGAAGCCTGCGGTCCTCCTGAAAAACGACTGTGGCTCGGGGCATCACTGCAGTGCCTCTGACCGGGAGGTCCTGGGGTTCGAGTCCCCACGGTGGCAGGATTTTCGATACTAGCCAGGAAGCTAGGTCCAGTTCTGTCGCTGTGTGGAGCAGAATTCTAGCGGCCGGCTGCTATGATTGGTAGTCGTCCGTGGTTTCTCTTATCAATACTAGACGAATGCCGGAGCAGTACCCTAACAAACGGGCCACGTACCGCGCGCGATATTTTCTTGTCTTATCCTCGCCCCTTACACACACTTACACGCACTACACTACTAGACATTCCGCGAAGCCAGTCGTGAGTTTGGAGCTTGTCACGGCTGGGGCAGTGTTCTAGTGGTGGGATTATAGCTGGTTGCGGAAAAGCCCACTAGCCAACGGTAGGTCAACGCCGGATCTCGCCATCCAGCAGGGGATGAAAAACATTTCAAGGAGAAAATATGCGCAACACTTACGGGATTAATTATTTTAGTCGTAGACACGTCCGGTATCACTAGTAATCTATCGATCAAAGAATCCTGGACAACGATTCCGGCGGAGAGCCAATGTTGCTATTAACCCATCAACAGGCAAATTAATTTTGTTCGCAAAAGGATCGTTAATTATCGTCGTGTTCGTTCGCTTTTGTGCGCACACATTCATTGTTGGAGCCCTCTGGCAGCATGTTTTTGCAACTTTCAGTGCTAATTAATTGTTATTTGCTAAATTATACGCCTAGAGCGCTCCACAGCGCCAATCGGTGGTTACATGAGCATTTCTTTTAAGACCAAAACCATTTGAACTTATTGCTATGTTACTTATTTGCAAATTATACTACACAATATCAAGCAACGACGAAAAAGATCTGAGATCTGGGATGGGTTAAGGTATCACACCCACTACAGTTGGGGATCCAGGGGGGCATCAGTTTTCTTTGTTACTTTCTTTTATTTGGAAAAATTAATTTAGATATTTATTTATATTATAATTATTTAAAAATAACATTGCATAGCATCATTTATACACTAGAAAAAATATACAACACTAGGAAAACCCAGCAGACAATCTGCTCTTCATCTCCCTCTTTCCCCTCCCATCACCCTCTCACTGTCTCTCCCTCCCTCACTGTCCCTGTCTGTCTCTGTCGCTCTCTGTCCCTTTCATTCACATTTAATTGCAGATTCTACAGATCTCTGAGAAGTGAGGTTATATCGGGAAGCGCCGGACCGAAGAGCTCATCTCGTAGATTACGGTGTGAGAAACGTTTCTTTGAGACCTCCGGTCTCAAAATTTTAGTTTTTAAGGTCCTAGAACGCATCGTTTAGGAGTTATTTAACTATACTAGTGAGAACCCATGCGATTAAATCGCCAGGTTAGTCAAATAACCAAACTGTTTTCTGCTTAAATTCTTTTTTTCTATTCCAGCATTATAAACGACCTAACCTCACTAAGATCACTAACCTCTCATATTTCAGATTTCTATTCAATGTAGAAAATCACGTTCACGTGCTTACACAACCTACACTAAATTGAAACAAACAAAAATGCTTGAGATTGCATTTCCCGCCACCGTCCGAGTGTAATTTTCTTCCGATAGATCGCGCGGCAATCAGATATTACAGATCCCGAATTACTACTTTTTTTAATATTTAGGTATTTTTAACGCCCTTTTTCAATACGAATGTCCCATGTGCAGGTGAAAAGAAACACGATTTTTCAATCCATTGCTTCTTTATACAGATCGGTTTCGTATGTCGCCCAATTTATTGAAAAGACCAAACAGCCCTTTGCGAAATAATATATAAGATAGAATCAAAATCCTACCAAATGTGTTGCGAGTAGCATTTGGCGTAAATCTTTAGTTTTGTTCTACAGCGCCACGTAGTGGAGTTCCAACAGAATTAACAGCACACTTCTAGGTGAAGAAACCATGTAGAGGTGCCAACTTTCATGGAGATTTATCTCACGACGTCGGAGTTTAGCTCTTATTTACATACCAACATCCATTTATATATACACGGTGTCCGGGAAG